>PVLA01001570.1:0-343876 GCA_004027455.1 Hydrochoerus hydrochaeris | reverse complement strand
TATATTCTCTCAAAAAAACCAGCTTGTTGATTAATGAATTCTTTGTATTTTTTTAGTTTCAATTGCATTGATTTCTGCTCTAATCTTTACAATTTCCTCTCTTCTATGAGATTTTGGTTTAGCTTGCTCTTCCTTTTCTAGAAGCTTGAGATGGAGCATTTGGTTGTTTATTTGTGCTCGCTCTTTTTTTTTGATATGATAATTTATTGCTATATATTTCCCTCTTAAGACCATTTTCATTGCATCCCACAGATTACACTATACTGTTTCTGTATTTTCATTGAAGTGTAGGAATGGCTTTATTTCTTCTTCAATTTCATCTGTAGCCTACTGGTTGTTCAAAAGGTTGTTATTTAATTTCCATGTATTTATGCAGGTTTTGCAATTTCTTTTGCATTAATTTCCACTTTCAGTGCAGATATTATGTATGGGATGATTTCAATACTTTTGCATTTCTTAAGAATATTTTATGGGATAATATATGGTCTATTTTGGAGAATGTCCCATGTGCAGCTGAGAAGAATGTGTATTCTGATGTGGTTGGGTGGAACACTCTGTAAAAATCTACTAAGTCCAATTGCTCACAGGTATGATTCAGTTCTGTTACTTCTTTGCTGACTTTTTGTCTAGTTGATCTATCTCTTTGTGACAATGGTCCATTAAGATACCCTGTTATAATTGTATTCTTGTGTATTTGGTTTTTCATGTCCATTAGTGTCTGTCTTACATAGTTGGGTGCTCCTCTGTTTGGTGCATATGTATTTATAATTGTCAGTTCTTCCTCTTGAATTTTTCCACTAATGAGTATGTACTGACCTTCTTTATCTTTTTGTTCCCCCCTGTGTTTGGCATTCACATTGAAAGATTTAGTTCTGGACAATGTGCTCTGAGAGGTAGCACAGTGAATTGAAAAGTACATCTATAAAAGTCTTCAAGGTTATTACCACACAATAGAATATTATTTATCAATAAAAAGACATGAACTACTGACACATGGACAAATTTTGAAAATATATGTTAAGTGAAAGAAGCTAGTCACAAAAGATCACATATTGTGTGATTCCATTTACATGGGATATGCAGAATAGGCAGATCCAGTAAGACAAGAAGTAAATCAGTGGCTTCCTAAGGCTGGAGCGATGAGGACTAAAAGGAGTGGAGTTTTTGAGAAGGAAAAAGGAAAATGTTCTACAGACTGTGATGGCTGATGCATAACTGTGATATGTTAAAATCCACTGAGTTGTTTGGTTCATGAATTATGTCTCAATAAAGCTGTTTTTAAACAAAGTTTTGGTGTCCTACAAGTTAGGAGTTGAGACCTTACTATTCAGTATAGTTTTCATGTGTGAGCTGAATGAGCTGCACAGGTGAATTCTGGAGGGTGAATAGGAAGCATGAGTTTTCTGTGTATGGTTTCTAGGAAAGGCTGAAAACAGTTGAAATCAGGATGGAGCTGTGAGAGTGAGGGGAATCCCAGTTCAAGAAGCAGAGAGAGTATCATAGAGCAATGAATAATAATACGAAAACTTTTCTGGTATGTGCACTTGCTATGTACCAAGTCCTGCCTAGGTTGCTTGGTTTCATTATCTTTTCTTCTACAATTATTCATTGTGGTTATTATTATTTCTATTCTGCAAAAGAAGAAACTAAGTCCCCAAAGCATTAAGTGACTCACTGAGCTAATTACTCCAGGCATATAATCCAAATGTATAGTTTTGTTTCCATCCAGAGATTTCATGATTTTCACTAAAATTATAGTGTAATTGTAGCAAACACTTAAATAAGGCTTGTTGTGTGCCAGGCACAGTTCTAATCTTTTTCATATTCACTAGTCCTCCTATTCAAAGTTTCACTTTCTGCAGTTTTTATATAGCTATAGTGAAATACAGTTCAAAACTCTCAAATGGAAATTTCTAGAAATGAATGATTCATCAGTTTTCAGTTATGTGATATTCTGAGTAGCATGATGAAATATCATGCCATCTGACTCCAATCCAACACATGAATCGTCCCTTTGTCCAACATATCCACACTGTACATAATAGTGGCATGTTAATCAGTTAGTAGCCATTTGGGTTATCAGATTGACTGCAATGGTATTGTGGTGCTTGTGTTCCAGTAACTTTATTTTATTCTATAATCATCCCAAAGTATAAGAATAATGATGCAAAGAAAGCACCAGAACATCAAACACATGAGGACATATTAAACCTAGAATATATCTTTTGTGAACAAGGGTGAAACTTCTGTATTAGTTCACTTGAACTACATTTTGGGAATTCCAAATGAACAAAATGTGGTATGCTATGGACTGATTAATGAAAGGAAATATAAAAAAATGTATTTATTAAGGTTCTCCAAGTTTTCTAAACTTGTAAAATCAAATAGTATCATTACCTGTGTGTGAAATTATAATTTTCTTTGCTACAAAATCCTTATTTTTCTATTGAAAAATAGGTAGCATACCTAAGAAGAATTGAAGAATTGGGCTACCTTTTAATTATTGCAGTTACCCAAGAAGCCATCTTGCAATATTTTAAATTGTTTATAGCCAAAGGGCAACCTTTGTAGTTTTTATGAATATAGTACTAACATGATGAATTCTTTTTTAAATTTTATTTTACAGAGAATAAAACAAAAGAGGACAGAACAACGCAGATCAGAACAGAACAATACAAGCAACACAGCACTTCACAACAAGACAGTTGGATATCATCAGTAGCTACCATAATATCTCTTTCTTTGAAATAGTTGAGCTTAGCTTCACAAACAATAATATCAAGCATAACAAAATAGAATAAAAGCATTCAAGAGACTGAGACTATTTCAAGGCATTCTGAACCAAATAACAGAAAATGAACAATGGCTACTATAATATCTCATTTTCCATAAAAATTTGTTTATATTATTACACATATTAAAATCCAGTAAGACACAGCATGATAGAACCAATGGTAATAAAACAAAAGCATGGTAGGACTTCAAAGCCAGATGATATTGAATCAGCAATAGCTGCCATAATGTCTTGTTTTCTTCAAAGTAGCTGTTCATACCATCACACATAATAAGGTCAAATAAAACAGAATAAAACCATTACAACCAATGAATGAAAACATTACAAGTCTTCAAAGCAATATATTAGGAATCTATGATTGCCACAGAATCTTATGTACTCTTACCTTTTCCTACACTAGGGAGATTATGCAGTATTTATACCTGTGAGTTTGATTTATTTCTTTTATGAGCATGGTCTCAAGTTGCATCCATTTATTTATAAATATCTCAATATGATCGTTCTTTATGGCTTAGTAGTACTCCATTGTATAAAAGTACCGTATCCATTCCTCGGTTGATGGGCACTTAGGTTGTTTCCAAGATCTGGCTATTACAAATTGTGCTGCCATAAACATGGGTGCACATATATCACTGTGGTATGATGTTTTCATTTCTTCTGGGA
The DNA here is from genome assembly GCA_004027455.1 of Hydrochoerus hydrochaeris. Classification (NCBI taxonomy): domain Eukaryota; kingdom Metazoa; phylum Chordata; class Mammalia; order Rodentia; family Hydrochaeridae; genus Hydrochoerus; species Hydrochoerus hydrochaeris. The sequence goes on along the minus strand of PVLA01001570.1, from coordinate 340,419 downwards.
ATATGCCTAGGAGTGGAATAGCTAGGTCAAATGGGACTTCCAAACCCAGGCCCAGACAGATTCACTGCAGAATTCTACCCTTTCTGCCTTTTAAAAAAGGCAGAATTAGATATTTTTGCCAGTTCTGCCTCTCTAGGGATGAGGAAAGAGAAAAAGCAGTTGCATCTATTTGTCTTTACTTAAAATTAGGTAAGTTTGAATTCACCTTGCTGCATTTGATGATTCGCACTGTCCAAAATTCTTTGTAAAAATAATTTTTCACATTTTTCATATTTATCCTCAGTCCTCATATTTCTTCTTATCCTTCTAATAAATCATTTTGTCTTTCTTTTTAGATGTTAAATACAACAGAGTGTTCATTTTAACATCGTTGTCAGTAGTTGATGTCCTTTGATTTTATTACATTTAAAAGGTGCTTCTTTCCATTTTTACTGTAATTTTTGTGATATTTGTAGTTTTACAGTGTTGAATTTGGTACTATGTCATGTAAACTGCAAATCTTCCAGAAAGGAAATGAAATCTTACTTAAGAATGTACAATTGGATGACTGGGAAAGTGTCAACAAAAACAGAATAAAAGGAAATGTACATGAAAAGAGTTAGTATTAGAAACCAGGAGACAGAATAACAGAAGCAAAATATAGCAGATATACAAATGATAGAGAAAGGAACAAAAGCTTGGCACTACAGAAAATTATGGAATCACAAAGAAAGATAAGAGGAGGAAAGAAAAAAGATATGCAAAGGGATAATAATTTTGAATGTAAATAGAATAAATTATGCAACCAAAAAACACAGTGGCTAAATGGATTTTAAAAGTAAATGATACAGCCAGAGGATATACCTCAGTGGCACAGTGCCTGCCTGTCAGGCACAAGATCATGAGTTTGATCACTGGTACAAAAAAAAAGTAAAGGATACAACTACATGTTACCTGCAAGACACTTATTTAAGCTTTAATACAACACGTACACTGAAATTAAAAGTATGCCAGCTATTCTATGCAAATGGTAGTCAAAAAAGAGCAGAGGTTAGAAAGCAGTCTTCAAGACTGTCACAAGAGAAAAGAGTCACTATTTAAAAGGAATTTATTCAGTAAGAGAATATTCAATACCCATATACATGAAGCAAATATTAATGGTCATGAAAGGAGCAATGGATACTAATATAAAAATACTAGGGGATTTTAATATCAGAATACACATTTTTCTCTAGCACACATAGACTATTCTTTGGAATACAGCATATTTTAGGCAATAAATTTTAAACATTTTGAGAATATTGAAATCATATCAAATATTATTTCAGACCACAATGATATAAAACTAAAAATCAATATAAGGAAGAATCTTGGAAAATCCATAAATATGTGAACAATAAACAACATATGCCTGAACAAACAATGTGTCAAAGAAGAAATCACATGGGAAATTTTAAATCATCTTGACACAAATGGCAATGGAATCAGAATATATCCAAAGTTATAAAATAAAAAACGAAGGTAAGAGAAATTACAACATATTTCAGAAATAAACAAGGATCATAAGGGACCATAGAAAATGATTAAATGATCTATAGGAAATGGATACATTAGTAGAAAACACAAACTTTCAAGATTGATTCAGGAGTAAATAGAAAGCCTGAACAAATAAATAACAAATAAAAACATTAAAAAGTGATCAAAAATCTCCCAAAAAAGAAAAGTCCAGGACCATATGGCTTCACAGCTGAATTCTACTGAACATTCAGGGATAAATTAATATGAATATTTATTAAACTCTTCCAAAAAATAGAGCAGGGGGAACACTTCAAAACTCATAATATCATACCACCCTGCTACTTAATTCAAAGACATCCCAAGGGTAAAAGAACTTTAGCTCAATCTCTCCAATAAATTTTGACATAAAAATCTTAATAATTTAATAAAAAACTAAATTAAGCAACACATTGGAAAAATTACACATTATGAAAAAGTGAGATTTCTCTCTGCTACAGAAGGATGGTTTAACATATGGAAATCAATCAATATGCTGTATAATATCAACAGAATAAAAGATAAAAATCACATGCACACTGGGCATGGTGGCACATGCCTGTGACCCCAGGGCGTTCAAGGCTGAAGCAGGAGGATCACAAATTTATAGCTAGTCTGGACAGCATGATGAAACCCTGTCTCAATCAAAGCACAGTGAAATAAAACAAAACCCATATGCTCCTCTCAATTGGTGATGAAGAAGAAGATAGAGGAGGAGGAAGAGGAGGAGGGGAAAGCAGAGAGGAGTAGGGAGAGGGAAGGGGAAGAGAAAGGAGACAGAAGATAGAGAAAGGGAAAGGAGGGGGAAGAGAGAGGGAGGGAGGGGAGTGGGAGGAGGAAAGAAGAGACACATTTGACCAAGTCCAGCATCATTTCTTGATTAAAAACTCTCACAATTTAGTCATAGAAGACATTTCCTCAACATAACACACAGTTCAGGAAAAATTCACAGCTAACATTATAATCAATGGGGAAAATATAAAATTTTTGTAACTAAGATCCACTATAAGGTAGGAATGCCCACTCTTGCCACTTCTGTTTGACATAGGACTGGAGATACTATTAAGAATGATGAAACAAGTACAAGAAAAAACTCCCAAAGAGGAAAAGGAAATGTACAATTAACTATATATATATATATATATATATATATATATATATACAAAAACATATTTACAAAAATGAAAATTTTCTCAAAAATTGTTAGAATTAATGCATTTAAAAACTTCAGAAACTGGTAACATTTTATATAAAATTAACAAGCAAAAATAAAGTCCCACTTATGATGCTATCTAAATAAAAATATATAGCACTAAATTTAAGCAAAGGTGTGAAAATTATAAAAGTATCCTTGAAAACTATAAAACCTTAACAAAAAATCAAAAACACAGAGAAAAAACTCATGCATCTGAATAATTAATATTGCTATAAAATCCATGCTGCCCAAAGCAATTTATAATAGTCTGATAGATAGAATACCTATCAATGATCTGAATGCCTTTCAATAAAAGATATTCTATTAAAATCATGGTACTGGAAAACTCAATTCCCACATATGAAAAATTAAACCAGATCCTTATCTTACACTGTGTAGAAAGATCAACTCAAAGTAGATAAATTATGTAAATGTAAGGGTGGAAACTCCTAGAAAACAATATAGAGGAAAAGGTTTGCACTGAACTTGGCAATGATTTTTTGGATATCACAGCAAAACATTAAGCCACAAAAGCAAAAATAAACAAATAGGATTATATCAAATTAGACAATTTATGGAAAGCAAACTTTAAATGGAAACCTACATATTGATAAAATATTTGCAAATCATTTATCTAATGAGTTAATATCCAAAATGTATAAAGTACTTGTACAACTGAATAATAGAAAAACAAATAAGCTGATTTTTAAAAAGGGCAAAAGACAAGAATAGGTATTTCTCTAAAGAAGACATAAGAATTATCAGAAAGTATATGAAGAAGTGCTTAACATCACTTATCAAATACAAACCAAAATCGGCCATTCATGGAATGGGGGGAGAAAGAACAATGGTTACAACAGCAAACAAGCCCAGTCTGGGAACCAGCAGTATGTGTAGGCTGCTGCCAGACTGGGAAAAGCTAGACCTAAGCCTCTCCCCCATGAGTCAGTGCCACTTGTGGACTTGGAGGAGAGAGAACAATGGCTGCACCAGCAAACAAGGCCAGTGTGGGAACTAGCGCCATGTGCGGGCTACCACCAGACTGGGAACGGCCAGACCCCAGCCCGTACTGCCTGTAGGCTAGCAGTACAAGAAGTACCATCACTCCTGCCCCCATAAAGGACCAGAGAAACAGGCTGTGATGATAGCTATCAAGGTGAAGTGCAATTGGAAGCCTGTGGTGCTTTGGGTTTCATTAACATGCAGGTCTAAGGTCAATGGTCTGATCACAGGTTCAGGATAATGGTGAGCAGTGTGGCTTCTAGGGGGGATCTCCTTCTGCAGATTATAGCCATGGTTGATACCCTATGGTTTTGTTTTGAGGTCCTGTATCATTTCCATTGTTTTGTTGGGTTGAGTTTTATTCTCTCTCTCTCTCTCTCTCTCTCTCTCTCTCTCTCTCTCTCTCTGATTATGTTAAATCCAATGGCAGGAGCAGCTATTTCAAAGATATCAAGATATATTATGGCAGCAATTTTGGATTTACTATTGGCTTGTCTTGAAATCCTTTATTGCATTCATTGTCTTGTTTTTATTGTTTCTATTCTTTTCTGTTCTGCTTGATTTTTACTATATCTGAAGTTATCTGTAGCTATTTTGAAGACATCAAAAGGCATTCTGATAACTATTGTTTATTTTGTAATGTTTTGAAGTCCTGAATCTTTTACATTGTTTTTTTATTGGTTTTATTCTGTTTTATTCTCTTACAAATAAAAAAAATTAAAAAATAGAAACCAAAATCATCTACTAGATACTGCTTTCTACTCATTAGGATGGTGTTTGTCAAAAAGTCAGCCTTGTTAGCAAAGCTATGAGGAAAAGGGAACATTTGTACACAATTGGTGGTACAGTCACTATGGAACAAGTTAATCAAAAATCAAATAAAATAACTACTAAAATTAAAATTTATTCTGTAAAAAAATAAAGCTAGATTTATCACAGAAAACAGCAATCCCTCTTCATACCCAAACAAAATGAAACCATCATTTCTAAAAGATTTCTATTCTCCATGTTCATTGTAGCATTATTTACAGTAGCTAAGATATGTTAGCTTTAGTGTCTGCCAGCAGATGAATGGATAAAGAAACTATGATTAAATTTTTAAAAACTGGCTAACCTTGAAGAGTATGAATTTTTGCCACTTGCTACAATGAGAATGAGCCTGGAGGACATTACACTAAGTAAAACCAGGAATAGCAAGAAAAACATTGCATTATTTCATTTAAGTATGTAATCTAAAAATATTCAAGTATACAAAGATAGAGAACTAAATGGTGGTTATTAAGAATGAGAAGGAAATGTGGTATGTAGGTCAAAAGAAACAAAATAGATATGTAGGATGAAAAAATTTAGATTTAATGTGCAACATGAGGACTATACATAACAAAGATGTACTGTATTTGGAATTTATACTGAATGAATAGATTTTACTGTTCTTGCCACAAAAAGATTAGCTGTATGAGGTGATGAATATCTTAATTTGTCTTATGATCTATTCAAAATGTCATGTTGTTTTACTAATCTGTTTTATGGCACTGTAACAAAATATCTGAGATATGTATTTTATAAAGTAAAGTGGCTGGAGGATCCCAGCAGAATGACATTGGTGTTCTCATTGTGTGCCTCCAGGATGCATGGAACAAAAAATAAAAAAGGAATATGTTGCATCCAGAAGGGCTAAACTCATGGGAGAGCCTCATTTTATAACAACCCATTCTCACAAAAACCAACTGTTTTGGTCCAGGGGTTTAGCTTAGTGTCATGAGCACCTTCCTGGCAAGCACGAGGTCCTGAATTCAATCTCCAGTATAATATATATATATATATATATATATATATATATATATATAAATCAACTGTTTCTAAAAGAACTGTATTGACCCCTTTTGAGGGCAATGCCCCAATGGTCTAATTATTTTTCACTAGGTCCCACTTCTTAAAGGTTATATCAGTTCATCACTATCATGTGGGGAACCAAGCTTCCTGCATATGATCCTTTGAGGGACACATTAAAACATACATACTGTAGCACTACTACATATCTTATGTACATACAATGAATTCTCTTTTTAAAAATGAATTAAATATGTAACAAAGAACATTATAAAAATAAAAGAATCGTTGAAGAGAAGACCATGGGCCAGTAGAAATATTTCTTTGAAAAGGTTAGAGAAATATGCAAACTATTGATAAAATTCATTAGTTTAATAAGAGAGATTTTCTCATAACATAGATGTTTTTGTGATTTTCTCTATAAATTTGAAATGGTTTCCTTCTATTTTGAACTTGCTAAGAGCCTTTTCTTTTATGTATAGATGTTGATTTTTTTCAAATGCCTTTTCTTTCTCAAATCATGTGATCAAATTGTTTTCGGTTGGAGGCAGGCCCATGCCATCACCACGAGGTGAGTTTCAGCTCACCAGTGCAGGCCCAGGAAAAATTTGGGACCATCAATCCCAGTGGCTGGGTGCCTGCCCAGACCCCTAGGACACTGCACTAGGCTCCAGAGGTTCCGCAGGCTTGAGTAGACCATGCCCAGCAGCCTTCATTCAACCAGGGGAGCCAGGCCCACCAAAAGGGGAGACAGGCCCATGCCGCCTCCATGAGGTGAGTTGCAGCTCCCAGTGCAAGGAGGGCCAAAGCCACATGAGTCCCAGTAGCAGAGGGTGCAGGAAATAATTTCCAACACATCCAGGGAAAGCTTTGGAACATCACTGGAAACATGGAAATATAGGAAAATGACAGGACAAAAGACCAAAATGCAATCTCAAACCTCCAGCCCATGCCAAGAAAGCCTAGGAGCCATGTACATAGAAGAAAATACTAGCCATACACCTGAAATGCCTGAAATGATATCAACTGAAATAAAGAAGCAAGTATGGGAGCTATGAGGAAACTCAAACAAAAAATAATCTCCAAGGTAAAAGAAGAAATGATAAAAGTAGTGAAAGAAATACTGCATCCAGAAGGGCTAAACTCATCTAATGAAGACACAGCTAAAAAATTAGAGGAACAAAGCAAAAGAATGGAATCCCTGAATGAACAGTTTAAGAAACAAACAGAATACATGAAGCAGATTCAAACAGATATACAGGAAATCAAAAATTCTATTGAAAGTTGCAAAAACTGCCTCAATGAAAGTGAAGATAGAATCTCAGACCTCGAAGATTGCAGCTAGTGAACAGAAAAGGAAAGATCTTCTAAAAATAACAAGAAATCAGGAAATAACAATTCAACAGCTGCAAGATGATGCAAAGAAAAACAATATAAGATTAATAGGGCTAAATGAAAAAGAAGGGGACAACACAAATGATATCAAGAGTCTATTTAAGGAAGTAATAGATAAAAACTTCCCAAACATGAGTATGGAAACTGACATACAGATTAGTGAAGCATATAGAACTCCAAATAGCCATAACCAAATAAAACTGTACCCAGACATATAATAACCACCATTGCAGAAATCCAACATAAGAACAGAATACTAAAAGCTGTTAGAGATAGAAGACAGATCACCTATAAAGAAAAACCTATCAGAATCATAGCAGACTTCTCAACACAAACAATGAAGTCAAGAACAGCATGGAGTGAAAGATTTCAGATCCTTAAAGAAAATGACTTCCAACCCAGACTAATGTACCCTTCAAAACTGTCCTTCAAAATGGATGGAGAAATAAGATACTTCCACGACAAAGAACAGCTGAAGAACTTCATGATCACCAAACCAATCCTGCAAGGAATACTCAAAGACATTCTAGATACACATAGGAATAAACCACTAAGCAAGACAGACAATTAAACAGAATGGAAAGTTAAGATACAGCATCAGAATGATAGCATGTCAACAATAACCAATATATGACAGTTATAACCATTAATGTAAATGGCCTTAATTCACCAATTAAAAGAAAGAGACTGGCACAATGGATCAAGAAACAATGTCCAATCATATGCTGTCTACAAGAAACCCATCTAACCCAAAAGGAAACTCATAAACTGAAAGTCAAAGGATAGAAAACAATACTCCATGCAACAGGAACTCAAAAAAAGGGGGGGACTATTCTGTTTGCATACCATGTGAACTTCAAACCAAGAAAGGTCTGAAGAGATAAAGAAGGTCACTACATACTAGTTAGGGGAAAACTTCAAGAGAAGAGATAACAACCTTAAATATATATGCACCAAATTCCAGAACACCTAGCTATACAAAGCAAGCATTAACAGGAATGAAAAATCAAATAGGCAATAACACAATTATAATAGGAGACCTTAACACACCATTGACACAAAGAGATAGATCAACTAGATGGAAAATCAGCAAAGAAATAACACAACTGAATCACACCTGTGAACAAATGGATTTGATAGATGTATACAGAGCGTTCCATCCAACAACATCAGAATATACATTCTTCTCAGCAGTACATCAGACATTCTCTAAAATATACAATGTACTAACCCACAGAACATATTTAAGTAAATGCAAAAGAATTGAAATTATCCCATACATGTTATCAGATCATAGTGCCATGAAACTAGAAATTAATGATAAAAGCAACTGTAAAAACCCCACAAACACATGGAAATTAAATAATACACTCTTGAGCAATCAGTGGGTCACAGAGGAAATTAAAGAATAAATTGAACAATATCTACAAGCAGACACAAATACAAATACAACTTACCAGAACCTGTGGGATGCAATGAGAGCGGTCCGCAGAAGAAAATTTATTGCACTGAGTTCCCACATTAGGAAAACAGAATGAACAGAAATAAGCAACCTGATATTACACCTCAAACATCTAGAAAAAGAAGGGCAAGCCAAGCTCAAAGCCAAAAGAAGGGAGGAAATTATAAATATCAGAGCAGAAATTAATGCAATAGAGACTAAGAAAATAATACAAAGAATCAATGAAACAGAGTTGGTTCTTTGAAAGAATAAATGAACTTGATAAGCCCCTAGCCAACCTAATTAAAAAAGGAAAGAAAAGACTCAAATTCATGCAATATAGAATGAAAAAGATGAAATCACTACCAACCCTTTGGAAATACAGGTCATCAACACCTATTTCGAAAACCTCAATTCTCATAGGTTCGATAACACAGAAAAAATGGGCAGATTCCTAGAAACATATGAACAACCAAAGCTGGATCAAGAAGATGTAAAACTGCTGAATAACCCAATTTCTATTAATGAAATTAATAGAAATTAATAGAAAGTAATAGAAAATGTAATAAAGTCCTTACCAACAAAGAAGAGCCTAGGCCCAGACGGATTCACTGCGGAATTCTACAAGAAATACAGAGAAGACTTAATGCTGACATTCTTCAAACTGTTCAATGAAATTGAAAGGGAAGTAATTCTCCCTAAGACATTCCTGGAAACAAATATCACTCTAGTACCAAAACTGAGAAAGACCCAACTAAAAAAGAGAACTACAGGCCAATCTCCCATAGATGCAAAAATTCTCAATAAAATATTGACAAACAGGATGCAGCAAATCATCAAGAAGATTATACACCATGACCAAGTGAGATTCATCCCAGGCATGCAGGGATGGTTCAACATACATAAATCAATAAATGTAATCCACCATATCAATAGAGCCAAAAGTAAGAATCACATGATCATTTCTATAGATGCAGAAAAAGCTTTTGATAAGATCCAACACCCATTCATGATAAGAACCTTACAGAGATTTGGAATAGATGATCTTTACTTCAATATGATAAAGGTGACAGCCAGTGTCATATTAAATGGCCAAAAACTTAAAGCCTTTACCTTGAAATCAAGCACAAGAAAAGGATGTCCCTTATCATCGCTCCTATTCAACATAGTACTGGAAATACTAGCCAGAGCAATTAGACAAGAGAGAGAAATAAAAGGAGTAAAGATAGGAAAATAGGAAGTTAAACTATTGTTATTTGCAGATGACATGATACTCTACATAGAAGACCCTCAAACCTCCATTAAAAGACTCCTAGATATAATAAATAAATTCAGCAATGTAGCTGGATACAAAGTCAATACTCAAAAATCAATAGCATTCCTATACAGTAAAAACAAAATCACTGAGAGAGAAATAGGAGAAGCCACACCCTTCACACCAGCATCCAAATAAATGAAATACTTAGGAATTAATCTAATAAAAGATGTAAAAGAGTTGTACATTGAAGATTATAATACCCTGAAAAAAGAAATTGAAGAGGACCTCAGAAAATGGAAAGACATCCCTTGTTCATGGATAGGAAGAATAAATATTATAAAAATGGCCATTCTCCCAAAATTGTTATGCACATTCAATGCAATCCCAATGAAAATACCACTAACATACCTCATAGATCTAGAGAAATGACTCCTAAAATTCATCTGGAACCAGAAGAGACCTAGAATAGCAAAGGCATTTCTAAGCAGCAAAGCCAAGGCAGGAGGCATCATAATCCCTGACTTGAAGTTATACTATAAAGCTACTGTAATAAAATCAACATAGTATTGGAATAAAAACAGACCTGAAGATCAATGGAATAGACTAGAAGATACAACTACAAACACACTCAACCACCTTATCCTTGATAAATACACCAAACATGTTCACTGGAAGAACGAGAGTCTCTTTAATAAATGGTGCTGGAAATACTGGCTATCCATATGCCAAAAACTAATACTAGACCCACACCTGTCACCATGTACTAACCTAAAATCTAAATGGATCAAGGATCTAAATATTAAAACAGAAACACTAAATCTGTTGCAAGACAAAGTAGGTAAAAATCTTGAAGACATAGGGGTAGGTGGAGAATTCATGAACAAGAACCAAACTGCATGGGAAATATTTCCCAGAATCAATAATTGGGATCATGTCTTATTAAAGGTTTTCTGCATGTTGAAAGAAATCTCCAGCAGAGTGAAAAGAAAACCCACAAACTGGGAAAAAAATCTTAGTGAATTGTCCCTCAGACAAAGAACTTCTGACTAGAACTTATAAAGAATTTAAAAAAATCAGAACCCCAAAATTCAAAGACCCAATCCAAAAATGGGCATCTGAGATGAACACATAGTTCTCAGATGAAGAAATATGAATGGCAAATAAATACATGAAAAAATGTTCATCACCATTGGTCATTAGAGAAATGCAAATTAAAACCACACTGAGATTCAATCTCACTTGGGAAAGAATGGCCAGGATCAACAAAACTACCAATGACAAATGCTGGAGAGGCTGTGGGGAAAAAGGAACACTTCTGCACTGTTGGTGGGAGTGTAGCCTGGTTCAACCACTGTGGAGGTCAGTCTGGAGATTCCTCAAAAATCTGGGGTTGGAAGTCCTATTTGACCCAGCTGTTCCAACCTTAGGCATATTCCCAGAAGAACTAAAAACATCACACCACAGTGATATATGTGCACCCATGTTTATAGTGGCACAATTTGTAATAGCCAGATCTTGGAAACAACCTAAGTGCTCATCAACTGAGGAATGGATAAAAAAATTGTGGTACTTTTATACAATGGAGTACTACTCAGCTGTAAAGAATGATAACATTGTGATATTTGTAAATAAATGTATGCAACTTGTCTTAGGTTTTACTAGAGAGAACAGATATAGCACAAAATATACAGATGTAAAAGAAACAACAAGATTGGCTTACGATGGTCAGCCAGAGAGTCAGATGAGGAAGAATGCAGAAGGTGTCTGCACACTGGAGTTCAAAGGATTCAATCTAAGATCTGGAGTTGTGCAAGTCCACACCAGCAAGCTGACGGGCCTGCAACAAAAGGCTAAAGGCTCTATGATGAAAGGCTGAAGAGTCTATGCCATAAAGCTGAAGAGTCTACACTGGAAGCCAGGAGATTAGGTCCAACCAAAGGTGAAGACTGGAGCTTCTCTCAAGAATGGAATGCATTCGTCCTTCCCCCTTCCCTTTCATACCTCCAGCTGATGAGCCACCCTGGGGTGAGTCTTCTTCTACACCCTTGGGTGTAGAGTTGCTAAACCCATTTAGTTAAGCTTCCAAATGTCTCAAGTTGACACAATCAATCAACCACTACGCAACTTGAATCCATATTCATAAGTGAAATAAATCATATTCACATGTATAAATACCTTATAGTCTCCCTAGTATAAGAAATGGTAACAGTACATAAGATTTTATGGTACTCATGGTTCACCATTATATTGCTTTGAAGTTGTATATTTTCATTCATTGGTTGGAATAGTTTTATTGTGTTTTGTTTGATCTTAATATATGTGATGGTATGAATAGTTACTTTGAAGAAAAGACAATATGGCAGCCATTGTTGATTTGATATCATCTTGCTCTGAAGTCCTACCATGCTTGTGTTTTTCTATTACCATTTGCTCTATCTTGTTGTGTCTTATTGTATTTTAATATGTATGATAGTATAAACAAATCTTTTATGGAAAATGAGATAATATAGTAGCCATTGTTCATCTTTGGTTATTTGGTTTAGAATGCCTTGTAATGCTTTCATTCTCTTGAGTGGCTTTATTCTATTTTATTTTGTTTGACATTATTGTGTGTAAAGCTAAGCTCAACTATTTCAAAGAAAGAAACATTATGATAGCTAATGTTAATATTCAGTTGTCTTGTTGTGAAGTGTGTGTTGCTTATATTTTCTGTTCTGATCTTCTTGGATCTGTCCTCTTTTGTTTTATTCTCTTTAAAATAAAAAAATATATATTTTTGGTTTTTAACCTGTTGACATGGTAGATCACATTGATTTTCAGAATGAACAGGGTTATTTTTTCATACCTAGAGTAAAGCCCACTGATATGTGGTATATAGTTCTTAGTACATGCACGAGATTTAGGTTTGTAACATTTTAGTGAGGATTTTTACATCTATATTATGAGAAATCTCAAATGGACCACAGACTTAAATGTAAATTATAAAACTATATTTCTTTTAGAAATAAGCATAGAAGACAATCTTTGAAATCTGAGGCTAGGCAAAGACCTTTTAGACTTGACACAAAAAAATCCATAAAAAGAAAAATCAATAAATTAAACCTCATCAATTTTTATATTTTTTTCACATGTTGAAAACTATGCAAAACAGATGAACAGATAAGCTAAAAAGTAGGAGAGAATATTTTCAAACTGAGCATCTGACAATGAACTAGTATTTAAAAATATAAAGAAATGTCAAAACAGTAGTAAAAAACAAGTAATTCAATTAGAAAATGGGAATAAATTTCATTTTACTGAAGTAAAATATAGAAGTGACAAATTAATATAGGAAAGAAGTTCTACTTCATTATCCATTAGAGATGCACAAATTACAATCAGAAAGTGACATCATCTCACCATATCAGAAAGTTTTAAGAAAGTTACACCCCTAGATGTTGGAGGGTATAAGAAGAAACAGAATCAGTCATATATTTCTAGTGGTCCAAAATGGTATCACCAGTCTAGAAAAAAAAAGTGAGAGTTTTATTAAAAAGTTTAAACATACATGTACCATACAGCTATATTCTTGGGGGTGTGTCCCAGAAAAGAGGAAATTTTGTATAAAAATTAACTATGTTCTTGGGCATTTATCCCAGAGAAGTGGAAATTTTATTTTATAAAAAAGTGTGCACAAGCATTTATAACAACATTGTGTTTCAGCGATGAGAATAAGAAAAGCAACCCAGAAGTCCTTCAATAGTTGAATGTTTAAATAAACTGTGGTACATGCATGCTATGGAGCACTACTCAGCAATACAAGTAAATAATTTACTAATACATGTAACAACTTAGTTGGATATTCAGATTGTTATATGGGTATATAAAGTCAGTCTCAAAGGGTTACATGCTTGAAATGACAGTTACAAAAGTGCAGAACAGATTAGTGGCTGGCAGTTAAAGCCTAGGAGGGAAGTAGTCTAGTAATTAAAGGGTAATATGAAGTATTTTTGTGATGGTGAAACTTTTGTATATTTTGATTATGGTGTTAGACTCATGACTACACATGTGTGATAAAATTGCATAGAAATAAATACACTTATACATGCACAATCATGAATGTATGTAAAACGATAAAATCTAAACAGAATAGATTGCATCAACATTGATATTCTGATTATGACAGGGTACCATAGGATGTTACCTATGCTAACATTATGCAGGATGTTACCATTACAGAAACTGGCTTGTTGCTCTATATTACTTCTTTTTCATTTTATCATTTATTTTTATTAGCACTTATTTGTATCATTAGAATAAAAAGTTTATAAGTAAGAAAGCACAATTAAACAATAGTAGGAACAAAAATGTCACAAAACATAAGAGTTTCAAATCATAAGAGAATTTATGATTAAGTTTAGGCTCATGTAGTTGAAGGATAAAATAGTAATTCCTTAGAAAATTATAATTTATTAAAACTGACTAAACAGAAAACCTAGTAAATAATCCTTGAAGAATTGAGTCACTAGCTAAAACTTCACTCCCACACAAGCACAAACACCAGGCCTAAATCAATTCATGGGTGGATTATACCAAATATTTAAGCAACATAGAGTTTCAATATTCCATAGTCTCCCCAGACAATAAAAAGTGAGGAAACACTTATTTTATTGAGGCCCATATGGTCTGGATACTAAATCCAAACAGAAGCATTTTAAGAAAAGAAAATTGCTATTAATAATATAAAAGTAATATCCTGATAAATATTAATATTTAATAATTATCAAAATATCAAAAATATTTAGGATGGTTGTATTTTGATGTTGTAAAATATGTAACAAAGTCAAATTAGGTTTAAAGCAAACATAAAAGAATAACTAGTAAATTGAAGGACTTATTGCAGGACTCATCTGATAGGATCACAAAACCTTCTATTGCTAGTATATATCCACCCTGTGGGATTAGAAGTTCTCTCCCTTGGATCAGAACTAAGAGAGTTGTCATGATTTTGTATATTTTAGTTATGTTTTATTATAGAACAGTCTGTTTAATTACTGTATCAGCAACAATTAAAGCTTAAATATGTATTTAAAGTTCAATCTTCTTCCACCTTTCAGGTAAGGGATACTATAGGTTGAGTTGCTAAAGTGAGAAAGGGAGACTGGTCAGTTCCCTCTCACTTTCTCTATAGAGTTTTTTTAACCCTTTGCTGCCATTTTGCTTCTGAGGATTTTTGTTCCCTATAAAATCACACCAGAAGACAGGATAGGTGGAAAGAGGAAAAAGAGTAAGTTCTTTCTCCATTAATATTGCTTCAACCAGTATCAATATTGCCTGGGAGTAACTGATGCATAAAACAAATTTGTTTTCATATGTGATACTTTTCTGGGCTTTTCTGAGACTTCCTATCCTTGATATTTCTCCAGCAGAGTGGAAGACTAGTTTTCTATTTCTCCTGAGATCTGAGTGACAAGTGATCTGCCTTCAGGTGATTGATTACTCTGAATATCCTTTCTTTAGGCTTAAGGTGGACAGTAGTCTTGCTCCCAAGTCTTTTCCCTGGGAAGACTTCAGACTCACAGAATGACTACAGCTTTTTTAGAACTCTTCTCCTAATTTTCAACACTTTTCTTGGTCTCTCCATCTTCTTTTAAATGTGGAGATTGCTAGTGAGCTAAGGCTCAAAAACCATTTTGTAACTACCTCCTTCATGGGACCAGCAGAGTGTTCTCACATTTCGCATTGGAATGTGTTGTTATCTTGGGGCTTCAGCCAAAACTGAGACTAAAATCAATCTATTTAAGAATCCTGTTTCACAAGATTGGTTTGCTATTAGGGAAATCCACTAATGTAATTCAAAACAATAAATAAAGGAGACAATGTATTATTATCTTAGAATAATAAAAATAGATTAAAAATTTAGATAAAAAACAGATTTAATAGATTCAAAATTTACAACTTAAAAAATTTAGCTTAGCAGTAGTACTGATTGACAGTATATATCAATAACTTTCATAGTAAATATATTTAGGGGCAAAACGCTAGTAGGTTTATTAGGAGTTTTTTTAGGATTTTTAGTATGATTTATTTGAAAACGTGATATACTAGTTGTGGAACTAGCCACTGAGGAAATCATTTGACCCTATATCAAAGAACTGGTGAAAGACTGTGTTCATACACATTTCAAGTTAAAATGATATGTTGAAAAGTGTCTCATACATGGGTCACCACTTTCCATTCTATTTTACTTTACTATTTTATTTTATTTTATTTTGTATCAGAAACCAAACTCAGAACTTTGTGGTTGCCAGGCAGGTGCTTATGCCTCTGAGCTATATCCCTAGCCCTTACTTTTTTTCTTACTAGCCAACCATTATTTTTTGTAATGCTTCATATTCTTATTTATATGTGGCAAGAACATTTATCTATATTCTGAGCTATTTCAAGTATACAGTAAATTTATTATTAACTATAGTCATTATGTGGAACAATATATAGCTTGAATTTTTTCTAGAGTAATTGAAATTTTATAACCTTTGGCCAGTGTCTCCTGAGCTATCCTTTCCTTCAACTCCTGGCAACATCCATCCTATTCTGTGCTTTCATGAATTCACCTTTTAAAAAATTCCACATATAAGTGAGATCATACAGTATTTGTCTTTTTCTGCTTGGATTATTTCATTTAGCATAATGTCCCTCAGTTTCATCCATGCTACTGCAAATGACCTATATTTTAAAGTTGAATATAGTCCATCTAATGAGGATGTCCAGCAAATAGTTTTAATTGCCAGATATGACTTTATGCAGATACCACATGTCCATAAAATTCCCAGTACATGACAAATACCTACATAACTCTTTGCAGTCAAAAAGTTATTGTGGATTTCTATATATTACTATTATGTGGATTTCTACAAATTGCTATTATGTGAATGTTTTCTTTTTTGGCAGTACTAGACATTAAATCCAGGACCTTCCCAAATACATCTACTTTTCTGTGTTTTGAGGCAGGGTTTCATTAAATTCCTAAGATGTTCAGGGTGAGCTCAAACTTGCAATCCTTCTCAGTCTCCCAGAGTTCTGAGATTGCAGGCCCATACGAGTACTATTAGCTGTGTGAAATGCTTTAGACTATGATATGAAGAATTGCAACACTTACAAAAGTAATAAGCTTTAACATCATATCCGACAGACTTATTTTGCTCTTATAACCAAAGCAAAGCAGATGACATTGCATTTTTTAAGAAAAATGAATAGATTGAGAAAATAAAATATTTTTTCTAATTCACAATTAGATATTTTTAGATAACAATAGAATTTAATTCCCACTATTTGGTATTTTAAATTGATGATATCACTGAAAAAATCCTATTTTTTAATTAGTTATCAAGGAAGATGATGAATTGCCTAATTCTGTTTTACAGTTGTAAATACCTATGCCTTTTGTACTTATCAAAATTGAATCCATTACAAAATGTCGGGTGGCAATTATTTTTAAAAAATAAGACAGAGTGTGCTCATAGTAAATTTTAGTTTGTCTGAGAGGAGAGATTATCAGTATGGTTCAGATGGTGAAGTATTTGGAAATCAATGCTCTTTGAGAAACACTATGAAATTGTGACATTTAATTCAATCTTGTGAACTATGAGTAGGTTTATTCAAAGTAAATATGGCATTGTGTATACTTTATACAACAACTACCACACATGTGAAAAGAAAAGAATTATAAATTAATCCCCTAGTGTGTATTCACTACCACTTCAATCATTTTGTCATCTGCTAGCAGACAATGTGAGAAAAATTTATGGATGGAATTTTAAGAATGGAAAACCCTCAAGTATTAGCCTAATTTACTTCCCCTGAGAATTGAAAAAAGAACATGAATATTGAACTTTAAAATACCCAATTGGTTTTATGGAAACAAAACAAAACAAAGCCATGGCAGGCAAAGCCCATAGGTCATTTCAAGGAAGACCTAGGAGCTACGCCTAGCAGAATGAAAAAAGAAAAATCTTCAAACATTCTTATTGGTTTCATCAACTTGTCAAATCTTTCTTTAAAATGTTTTGGTATTTTGTTGAGAATTTCTTTATTATTAGGTATTAGGTCTAACAATCTTTCCTTTTTTATTGGTATACATTTTTTGTACTCTTTATGCATTCTAGACACTAGTGATCTATTAGAAGACTGCATGGATTTTTTTTCCTATTCTGTAGGTCTCTCTTCACTTTTGAATATTTCCTTTGTTATGCAGAAGCTTTTTAATTGAATATATCTCATTTGTTGTCTCTTTGGTATTATTCTTATGTATTCCTTCATTTAGTAAAAGTATCATTACATTTTAAGAATTCAAATCAGGAACAGGTTGAAATATTTGCATTTTCTGAACTAAGTTTAAAATGATCAATGCACAGGGCTCATTTAAATAGTAAGCCTTATCAAAGGAGAATCAGAGAAACTGCTCCTTAATGTGGGTATGCCCAACATATATATATATATATATATATATATAATATATATATATATATATATATATTTACAAATACACTTATAAATCAAGTTTTGCTAGTATTTACCCTTTCCCATTATGACTTAAGGAGATAAACATAGAATTCAAAGAAAACAGATCTTCTAATCCACTCTCAACATTTTTCATTACTACATGTTAGCAATACAAAATTGTGATGTTTGTTTTGGGGAATTGGTACATAATTGTTTTGAGGACATGAAGGATTGATAATTTTCAATCCATTTATCTCCCTCCCCCATACCCTGATACAACTCCATATTCTAAGATCCTCTCTTTAAGTTTCCTATCATCCCTCATTTATTTTATTTATGTATTTATTTATATTTTGGGTTTCTTATATAGAAAGAAACACAATATTTAAGTTTACCACTCTCTTATTTTTCTTCTACAAGTTGTTTAGGTCCTATTAAGACCAAAACTGGCCTGTTTCCAAGGGTTTCTCAGGAAGTTATTGATTAATTCAACAATATTTATGTTACCTATTAGGTTAAATCACTGTTCTAAACACCATAGATACAGCAGTGCATAAAATACAGGTTTATTAACAGATGTGTAATATAAGGTTAATACTGTTATAAAAATTAATCTGCATGAGAATAAAATCACTGTT
The DNA here is from genome assembly GCA_004027455.1 of Hydrochoerus hydrochaeris. Taxonomy (NCBI): domain Eukaryota; kingdom Metazoa; phylum Chordata; class Mammalia; order Rodentia; family Hydrochaeridae; genus Hydrochoerus; species Hydrochoerus hydrochaeris. The sequence goes on along the minus strand of PVLA01001570.1, from coordinate 321,646 downwards.
GATGTTATATAAGAAGATGTTGACAAAATGTTGAAACAAAAGGGATTTTTATGGCAGGCTGCTACAGCATGTTTACATTCTAATAAGAGTGATAGAAAATAGGCTCTACACACTCAGCCACCTGATATTTGACAAAGGGGCTAAATATGTCCATTGGAAGAAGGATAGTCTCTTTAATAAATGGTGTTGGAAAAATTGGCTCTCTACATATGGAAGACTGAAACTAGATCCATGCATATCACCATGCACAAAACTAAAGTCTAAATGGATCAAAGACCCCAATATTAAAACAGAAACACTAAATCTACTGGAAGACAAGGTAGGTAGAAGTAGTGGAGACATAAGGGTATGCAGAGAATTCATGAACCAAACACAAACTGCACGGGAAACACTTCAAAAAATCAACAAATGTGATCTCACATTATTGAAAAGTTTCTGCACTCCAAAGGAAATCACCAACAGAGGGAAAAGAAAACTAACAAGAGTGGGAAAGAATTTTAACCAGCAACCCCTCAGACAAAGGCCTTGTGTCCAGAATATATAAAGAACTGAAAAACATCAAGCCCCCCAAATTCAAAGACCCTCTCCAAAAATGGGCATCTGAGATGAACACACAGTTCTCACAGAAAGATATACAAATGGCAAATAAATACATGAAGAAATGTTCGCCATCACTGGTCATTCGAGAAATGCAAATTAAAACAGCACTGAGATTCTACCTTACTCCTGAAAGAATAGCTGCCATCAAGAAATCAACTGATAACAAATGTTGGCGAGGCTGCGGGGGAAAAAGGAACAATGCTCTATTGTTGGTGGGAATGTAGACTGGTGCAACCATTATGGAAATCCATATGGAGAATTCTCAGAAGACTAGGATTGGAAGCCCAATTCAATCCAGCTATTCCCCTCCTGGGTATTTTCCCCAAAGAACTGAAAAGTTCATATCACAGTGATATATGTAAACCCATGTTCATAGCCGCAGTCACAATTTATGATAGCTAAATCCTGGAAACAACCAAGATGCCCATCATCTGCAGAGTGGATGAAAAAGATGCGGCATTTTTATGCAATGGAATATTATTCAGCTATAAAAAAGGATGACCTTGAGGCCTTCATAGGCAAATGGAGACAACTTGAGACTATCCTCATTAGTGAAATAAATAAGAATCATATTTATAAATATCATATTGTGTCTCTAGTGTAAAAAGTAAATAAGAACTACAAGAGTAAAAAAACCAAAATGTGTAATTGCTATTATAAAAAAAGAGGAAAAGAAAGTGCTCTAACTGCATGTATGTTCGAGTGTGTAGAATAGATGACCATATTGCTGAATCTTTGTTCGATCTTTGAGCAGAGCTGTTTGTAGTCTGACTGTTTGAACATCTACTATGTACCCTTTAACTTTGTAACTTGAACAACTACATTCAGGATGACAGTATGTAATTTATAAATTACTGATTTCTTAGTGGGGCTTTTTCTTGTTCTCCTTTTTCTTTATTTCTTTTAGAATTCTGTATTGTTGCTACCTTTTTTCTGTTTTTTACTTTTCTTTAAATAAAATTTTAGAAATTTATAATTGCTATTGTAAAAAAAGAGGAAATAGGAAATGCTACAAAAGATCTAGCTGCATGTAAGTTTAGATGCGTGCGATTGATGACCATATTTCTAGTTTCTTGTTGGATTGTTGAACAGATCTGTTTGCACTCTCACTGCTTTAGTGTCCACTTTGTGTGCCTTAATTCTGTAACTTGAATAATTATTTCTAAAAGAACAATATGTAATTTATCAACTAGTGATTTCTTACTGTTTATCTTCTTTTCTTGAAATTCTGTAATATTTCTACCTTTTTCTTGTTTTTTCTCTTTAAATAAAATAAATGTATAATTGCTATTGTAAAAAAGAGAAAATCGGAAGTGCTATAAAAGATATAACTGCATGTATATTTACATGTGCAGGATTGATACCCATATTTCTTAGTTCTTGTTTGATTGTTGAACAGATCTCTTTGCAGTCTCACTGCTTGAGTGTCCATTTTGTGTGATTTAATTTTGTAATTTGAACAGCTATTTCTAAAAGATCAATATGTTATTCATCAACTAGTGATTTCTTACTGTTTATGGTTTTTTTTGAAATTCTGTTATATTTCTCTCCTTTTTCTGTTTTATCCCTTTAAATAAAAATTTAAAAAAAAAGAAAATAGGCTCTACAATAAAAAAGTGAAACATTTACAAGAACATTGTTCTTTAAGTGGTGAGAAGAGCATGGAAGACAATGCACAAATGAGAGGAGACTGACTGGGCTCCAATTGGAGCCAGACAGTTTATATGGTGAAGCTGGAAAAAAAGGGGAACTATACAAGTGCATAGGCAATGAGATTGCAAAATATGGAGGTATGGGTCTAGTTTTAATCTTTGGCATGTAGAAAGCCAGTTTTAACAGCACCTTTTATTTAGAAGGCTTTTTTCCAATGAAGGTGTTTGACCCCTTTGCCAAAGATACAGTGGTTGAGTATGTTTGGAGTTGTTTCTCCATCTTCTATTCTGTTCCATTGACCCTCTGGTCTGTTTTATTTTTTCCAGTAGCATACTTTTTTTATCACAGTAGCTCTGTAGTATAATTTCAAGTCAGAGATTGTGATGTTCCCTCCTTGCCTTTGTTGCCTAGAACTGCTTTCTTTTACTATTCTAGATCTCTTCTGATTCCAAATGATTTTTAGGATTGTTTTCTCTAATTCTGTGAAGATTCTGTTAGTAATTTACTGTGATTGAATTAAATCTGCATAACAGTTTTGGAAATATGGGCATTTTCACTATGTTCATTTTTCCTACCCAAGAACAAGGTGCATCTTTCCATTTTCAGATATTGTCTTTGATCTTCTTTTACAGAGTGCTGTAGCTTTTTAAAAGTTATTTATTCAAAGTGAAATAAAAATAACAACAAATCAGTTTCAAAACAAGTTAGCAGAAGATTTGAAATAATATATTGCATATTGTTGTCTACTTAGTAGTTATTTACAGCACAATTATATAGGCATAATATCTTGTCCAAAGAATGTTAGCATAAACCATTCCTTTTTTTGGTACTGGGCATCAAACTCATGACCTCACACTTGACAGGCAAGCATTTGTGACACTGAGCTAAACCTGTGGCCCCAAAAGCATTTTTTTTCCATGAACTAAGTGAAACTAGCTGCATAACTATCTCAACTGTATTCTGTTCAAATATATGTTTCTTTTTTCCCTTTTTCCTTTCCCCTTTCCCCCATCACAGTTTCTATTTTTTAACAGTTTCTTGCCTATTGAAATTTTGGATCTTATTTACTCATTCAGTGTCTTATACTAGTGAGACAATATGATGTTTATACATATGGATCAAATTTATTTCACTTATGAGTACAGTCTCGAGTTGTATTCATTTACCTATAAAAGTTTCCAGTTTTTCATTCTTTGTGACTGAATAGTACTCCATTTTATGAAAAACAAATATTTTTATCCATTCCTCAGTTGATGGGCATTTCTGTTGCTTCCAAGAGTTATCTATTACAGATTCTGTATGAAAGAAACAAACTCACAGAGAAAGAAATTAGGGAAAGCACACCTTTCACAATAGCATCTATAAAAAGAAATAGGAATCAATCTAACAAAGGATGTAAGAGATCTTTACAGTAAAAATTACAGTACCCTATAAAAGGAGATTGAAGAAGATATCAGAAAATAGAAAGATATACCTTTCTCTTGAATAGGAAGAAGAAACATAGTGAAAATGGCCATATTCCCAAAACTGCTATAAAGATTTAATGCAATCTCAGTTAAAATACCAACAACATACTTCACAGATCTAGAGAAAACATCCCTAAAATTTATTTGTAACCAGAAGAGAACTAGAATAGCAAAACAATTCTGGGCAACAAAGACAAGTCAGGGACCATCACAATTCCATACCTGAAATTATGAAAAATAAAAATAAAAATTATACAAAGCTACTATGATAAAATCAGCATGGTATTTGAAAAAACAAAACTAAAAGTAAAAACACAGGCTTTATATGATCACTGTAAAAGAATACAAAATGCAGAAACAACCCCAAGTACCCTCAGCCACCTTATCTTTGACAAAGGAATTAACTTGTTCAGGGGAAGAAAGATAGCTTCTTTAATAAATGACACTGAAAAACTTGGCTTTCCACATGCTGAAGACTAAAACTAGACCCATGTATATTACTATGCACTAAACTAAAGTCAAAATGGATCAAGATCTAAATATTCAAATAGAAACACTAAATTTACTGGAAGAGAAAGTAATTAGAAATCTCAAAGTCATAGGTGTATGTAGAGACCTCACAAACAACCCTATCTTCAAGGAAAATATTACAAAGAATCAAAAAAAAGGGATTTACCTTATTATAAAGTTTTCACAAAGCAAAGGAAATCACCAATAGAGTGAAAGACAGCCCAGAGTGGGAAAAATTATAGCCAGTTGTTCCTCAGATAACGGACTTATATCTAGAACATATAAAGAATTGAAAAATATCAGATACCCCCCAAATTCAAAGATCCAATCCAAAAATGGGCATCTGAGATGAATACATACTTCTCAAATTAAGAGACACAAATGGCAAGTACATACATGAAAAATGTTGAACATCACTCGTCATTCAAGAGATGCAAATTAAAACAACACTGAGATTCCATCTCACTCCAGAAAGAATGGCTGTTATAAAAAAATCAACCAATTAAAAAAAAACAAACAATAACAAATTCTGGCAGGGCTGTGGTGATAAAAGTATCCTTCCCCACTATTGGGGGAGTGTAGACTTGTGTAACCACTGTGGAAATCAGTGTGGAGATTCCTTTAAAAACTAGAATTAGAGGTCCTATTCAACCCAGGTATTCCCCTTCTCAATAGCTTCCCAGAAGAATTAAAAACATCATACCACAGTACATCATATCACATGTGCACCCATGTTTATAGCAGCACAATTTGTAACAGATAAATCTTCGAAGTACTTTAGTTTTCATTGTATAGTCTTTTACTTCTTTCATGAGATTTATTTCTAAGTATTTCATTTTTTCCAGTGCTATTGTAAAAGTTGTTATTTTCTTAATTTCTTTCTCAGTGATTTTGTTACTTGTGTACAGGCATGTACACAGGAATATTGAGTGTTGCCTTTTTATTCTGCTATACTACTGAATTTAATTATTAAATCTAGGAGTCTTTTTGTGAAGTTTTTAAATTCTTCTATGCAGAGTATCATGCCATTCACAAAAACTGGTAATTTGATTTTTTTTTCCTTTTGTATCCTTTTAAAATTTCTTTCTCTTGTCTAATTGCTCTGGTTAATGTTTTCAGAATTGTATTAAATAGGAGTGGTGATACTGGGCATCCATGTTTTGTTCCTGATTTTAGAGTGAATACTTTCAGCTTTTGACCCATGATATAATGCTGGGTGCTGGTTCATAACTGATGGCTTTTATCAGACTGAGATAAAAACGCCTTATTCCAATTTCTGTAGGTTTTTTTATATTATGAATAGATGTTGAACCTTGTTAAATTCTTTTTGTGTGTGTCTATTAAGAAAAGTGTATGGGTTTTGTCATTTTACCTAGAACCATATCTCTTGCCATGCCCTAAACCAACATCAAAATGTCTCAACTAGTTAAATATTAAAACAGAAACACTTCACCAGCTGGAAGATATTTTAGGTAAAACTCTTAAAGTTATAGGTAAGGCAAAGACTTTATCAATAAAACTTTAAACAAACAGGAAATATTTCAAAGAATCAACAACATGGATCTCACCATATTAAAAAGCTTTTGCACAGCAAAAGAAATCATAAAGTGAAGAGACTACTCACACTATGAGAAAAAAATTTTGCCAGCTGTTACCCAGACAAAGGAATAATATCTAGAATATATAAGTACTAAAAAAATTAGACACCCCCTATTTAGAAACGCAATCCAAAAATGGTCATCTCTCTTTTTTTTTTTAAATTGATACCGGGGATCAAACTCACGATGGCATGCTTGCAAGACAGGCACTTATGCCACTGAACTAAACCCCCAGCCCCTAAAAATGGTCATCTCAAATGAATAAGTACAAATGCCAAATAAATATGTGAAAAAATATTTAGCATCATTGGTCATTCAAGAGATGCAATTAAAACAACACCAAGAAAGAAATGGCTATCAGTCCAAAAAGAATGGCTATCATTAAGAAATCAAAGAGTAAGCAATGCTGGCGGAGCTGTGGGGGAAAAGAGACCATTATCTCATTGGTGCAACTGTAAATTGGCACAACCAATATGGAAATCAGTGTGGAGATTCCTGTGAAAACTGAAACTAGAGATTCCATTTGTCTGAGCTATTCTTCTTGGTATATTCCTGAGAGTTAAAAGCATTGTACCACAGCAATATATACATGTCCACATTTATAACAGCACAGTTTGTAATAGCTAAATTTTGGAAATGGCCCAAATGCCCACCAATGGATGAATGAATAAAGAAAATTTGGTTTGTATATACAATGGAGTACTACTCTGCATAACTTGAGACATTGTTTTAGGTAAATGGATGAAGTGTGAGATCATACTTTTAGGTGAAATAAATCAGACATGCATGTGTAAATATCACATTGTTTCTCTGGTGTGAGAAACCAAAAGTATAAATAAGGACCAAATGGATTAAAAAATTGGAAAATAGGAAGAAACTGTTCACATGAGAAGGGGAACGTGGGAGGGGAGAAGGGAAGAGAAGAAAGGTAAATGAAAAAAGAGAATAAAGAAGAAATAGAAGCAAAGTTTTTATAAACAAGGAGGGAAAAAGGGGTTGTCAAGAGGGGAGGGAAGTATATAATATACTATACTATGTACAGGTACATTCCCTATGATGAATGTGATCATTATGAGTATCAGCAGTACCAATAAAATGAATTTTAAAAAGAAATTTTAAAATATGGTGGTGAAAAATGTGGGAGTTAATTAAAACTCTTTCTGGTTGGATTTTTAGTGAAATAGTCAAGTCATTAGCTAAGTAAAGAGCAGAGAAAATGTGCTGGGATTTTGAGGCAGGAGGCAACAAGACAGGATAGTGGTGTTAGAAAATGTGAAATTTTATCTTAGGAAAATATGGTTGGACTGCCAAGGGCCCAGTCACATATTTATTATGAGCCCACCTGTGTACTTTATTGTCAGTCATGTCCAGAAATTGGACTAAAGGCATGCAATAGGTGACTATATAGATTCAAACAAAGGTTGAGATTTTGCTTATGACTGCACACTGTCTTTATCCAATTCATGATGTTTCTCTTGGGCCACATAAGGAACAATAAAGTGCAGTGCATTAGGTGGACTAAAAATTCATGTAAAACACAGATTTAAGAAAGAAAGAATGCCTCCAGGTAAATCTGGGAGATAAAGATATTTTCAGGGAAGGTAAAATTAATTTCTCCACCTTTCCATATAAGTCAGTCTTTTGGTAACCACATTTTTGGTGGATCTTGATTACTGAGAATGAAGCAAGAGACAAGTTTAAGAAAATTAATATTATGGTATTTATTTCCAATTCCCCCATCATTCAATACAGTCTTCTCACCAGTATATCTAAGAGGAATAAGTAGTATGAAATAAGAAGACATTTGGATATGGGCTTAACTATGAGACGATAGAAACTGGTGGAATGAGAAAGCAGTACCAATCATCAACAGATGAGAGTTTCATTATCTTCTAAGGTACATCTTCCCTTTCCTTTCAAATGGTATTTAATTTTGATGTAGTATGAAAAGGAAATTCCAGGAAGAACACTTTAATTGTCCAAATGGATGGTATGAAAGCTTTATGAGGGTAAAGAATGGTTGTTATAGAACTTGTACTATCCATACGATCTCTTTTTCAATAAGTTAAGATGCTACCAGCATTTTCTAAAATAATCTCTAAACTTAAATCCAATGCATTGGAAAGTCTCTCTCCCTCTCTCTGTCTCTGCCTGCCTGTCTCTGTTTGTCTGTTTGTCTGTCTGTCTCTCTCTCTCTTTCTTTCCAGGCATGGTGATAGCAAAGACAGCTGTCAGCAATAGCTTATAACACATAACTTTGCAAACTGCCCTACATACTCCAGTAAAGCTTTCTCTGAATTATCCAGTTAATACACCCTATGTATGATAGGCTCCCTTTCTCAGACTGTATACTGGCAGCTGTTTTGTTGAATTTTTCATTATAAAAATGATGCCAGAAGCCTAAATAGCTTTAAAAGCCTAAATAGCTTTCATTTCCATTTCTTTCTTTAAAATGGTTTAGCATTTCTAATGATCAAATGCAGAATCCAGGTTCTTACTGGAGACTTTCAAGATCCATATTATAAAGAACTGCATCATGATAAAAAGAATATTAACAACCCTGAACCTTTAAAAAGCAATAGCAAGAAGTGTGTTTATTTATTTTTGCATAAAACAACATTGGTGTATTATCTCTGTTAAGTAGCCCTGCTGGTCTTGCTTGTATTCGCTCTTAAAGTAGCAATCAGCCAGAGTCTGGCTGGGCAGGAGGGTCTGAAGTGGCCTCAGTCACATGCCTGGCAGTTGGTACTAGCCTCTCAGCCTTCTGGTGGTCTTGTCTCTTTGAGCAGGCTCAACTGTTTTCCTCATATGTTAGCCTCAGAGTAGTGCCCAAGAGGAAGAAGATATAACCTGAACAGTGCTCAATGTCACTAGCATTTGGGAACTGTAAATTAAAAGTGTAGAGAGACTTCACTTCTTTTTGATAGATGGCTATTTTCAAAAAGGTAAGCCATAACAAATGCTGGCTTGGATATGAAAAAAAGAACCCTGGTACATTATTTGAGAGAATATAAACTAGTATGGCCACTATGGTAAAGAACATGAAGTTTCCTCAAAAAAATTTAAAAATGGAACATCTGTATGATCAAGATATCCTATTTCTGGATATATAAGTAATGAACCTCATATGTTGAATAGGTATCAATAGCCTTATGCTCTTTGTAGTATTATTTTCAATAGCTAAGATATAGAATCAAATTAAGTGCCCATTAAGAGATGAATTAAAAAAGAAAATGTGGTATATATAAAAATGGAATAGTATTAAATCTTTAGAAGTAATTGTATCATTTGTAACAACATGAATGAACCTGGTGTACATTATGTTGAGTTAAATAAGCAATACACAGAATCATATGTACCATGTGACCTGATTTATAAGTGGAATTTTAAAATGTTGAACTCAAAGAAGCAGAGAGCAGAATGATGGTTACCAAAGTCTGGTGTTGGTGATGGGGTGGAAATTGGAGAGATATTGGGCAAAGAATGAAAAATTTTGGTTGTATAGGAATGATAAGTTCAATAAATTTATTATTGTATGCAGGTGTTCTTTGACTTATAGTGGAATTATATCCCAATAAACATATCTTAAATTGATAAGATCATAAGCAGAGAATGCATTTAATACAATGACTGTACCAAGCATGATAGTTTTGCAATGCAGTGCATTTTAAGTAGAGGTTGTGGACCCTCATGATCTGTGGCTGATAGCTGTACCTCACTGCTGCTTCCCAGCATCAAGAAAGAGTATCGTATAGAATGTTGCTAGTTCAGGAAAAGATCAAAATACAAATATAAAAGTATGACTTTTTTACTGCATTTATATCACTTTTGCATCATTATGCAGTCAAAGATTCATAAAATTGCATCATTTTAAGTTAGGGACATTCTGTACTTGAAAATTACTACGCAAGCTGGCTGTAGTGATGCATACCTGTAATCCCACCACTAAAGAGGCTGAAGCAGTAGGATCTCCATAAACATGAGGCCAGCCTGGGCTATCTAGTGAATTACTTGAGGTTCTTGTATATTTTGAGTATTAACACCTTATTATATATGGTTTGCAAATATTTTCTTATGTTGCCTCTCACTCTGTTAATTGTTTCTTTTGCAATACAAAAGCTTTTTATTTTGATACAATTCTATTAGTCTACATTTGTTTTTGTTGTCCATGTTTTTGGAGTTATATTAAAAATCACTACATAGACCAATGTCGTAAAATATTCTCCCTATATTTTATTCTAGGAATTTTACAGTTTCAGATCTCATGTGTAAGCCTTTGTAAAGTTTGAATTGAGTATTGTGTGGTGTTATGTGCATATACCAACTCCTTATAATGAATGTAATCATTATGTACTATAAAAATGTATTAATAAAATTTTTAGTATACAAAGCTCAATGATATTTGTTCAATAAAATATATAAAGTCTGTATGTAGGAAAATATTTGACAAGAAATATACTGCAGAAGTTGCTTCCAACTTCTCATATATGAAAATTATTCTTAATATCAAAATCTAATTATTGACTTGTAGTTCTGTTAAAAATGGAACAGTTCCATTATTCCTGGGTCCTCTCTTCTGTATCTAAAAGTTCTTAATATAACATATCATAACAAACATGGGGAGGAAGATCTGCAGATGGAAATTAAAAGGCAGACTACCCATGGATTGAAGATCTTAAAAAAAGACAGAAAAATGTGTTCTCTGGATTTTCATGTTGCTTCCTATAGCACAGATGATGAGATATTAAAAACTTGCAACCTGGAACCACTAATAGACACAGCCAAAAAAAAAACATTATAAGGAAAGCCTCTTCTTCCTCACCATAGAACTGGGGGAAAGGGTGGTTTAACAAAGCTTTTAAAAAAAAAATCACTACCTATCCTACTCCAGCAAAATACCAATGAAAAAATCACACCCTCAACTTGGTAGTTTCATGAGGCCCACATCAGACCCAATATTTTATCCCTACCCTGTAGCAACAAATCAGTGTAAGTCATTTTGTTCCTTTCCTGCACTCAGAAATCAGAAAGGCCTATTAGGGATTTGTGACTATTTCTCTTCTCAAAGGCAACAAGAATCCCAGAGCAGGACCCTGACCTTTGCCAGAAAGGTGGAAGCAGGGCCAAGGAGGGGCTCCAGAATTTCCACCCTACGTATTTACAGTAGATTCGTACAAATAAGCTCACTCTTCTAAATAAACAAAAAAATGAAAAAAGACATCTAGAAATAAATTTTAAACACATATAATTCAATAAAAAGTGACATCAAAATATGTGAGATACAGCTAAAGCAGTGCTGACAGAAAAATTTATACCATCGAATGGTTACATTACAAAAAACAAGAATTTAAAATCAATAATCTAAGTTCTTAGCTCAAGAAAGTATAAAAAAGCAAAATAATCCAGAACATGCAGAAAGGTTTAAATAATAATTATAAGGGCAAAAATTAATGAAATTGAAAACAATAGAGGAAATTAGTGAAGAAAAAGCTGGTTCTCAGGAAAAGAAATCAATAAAATTGAGCAACTCTGAGGAAGACTGACAATGACTCAAAAAGGGAAAACAAACACCAATATCAGAAATGAAAAAAGGAATATCATTATAGGTCTGGCTGTATTCTACCAAGAAACTTGAATAAATTCAACAATTTGAAAAAAAATTAACTAATTGCTCAAAAGATACAAATTACCAAAACTAAACCAAGATGAAATAGATAATCTGAATAACTTAATAAAAATCAAAGTAATTGTATTCATAATTAATATCCTTCCAAAAAAAGACATCTCGAGGCCAGATGGTTTCACTTGAGAATTCTACCAATATTTAAAGTAAAATTAATACCAATTAATACAATCTCTTCTAAATAGTAGAAGAGCAGAAAACATTTCACAACTCATTTTATGACAGCAAAACCAAACCAAACTCTGGGAAAACTAAAAAAAAAAAAAGAAGAAGAAGAAGAACACTATAGACAAATTTGCATTAGGAACTTTGATGCAAATATCTGCAGTAAAACATCAACAAAACAAATCTAGAAATATACAAGAGATTTATTCCAGATACACGAGTTTCTTTCAACTTTAAAAAATATATCAATCGAATTTAACATATCAGCAGGCTAAAGAAGAAATATGATCATATCAATTAACATGATGTCATATAAATCATCAATATTACATCATATCAATTAATATAACAATTATTGCAGAAAAATATTTGACAAACTTTTACACTTGCTTATGCTACAATTGCTCAGCAAAGTATGGAATATTAAAGAAGCTATAAAAAGATCAAATTCAAGACATTCCCAGGAAAATTGATTTGCCTGGAAAATATAATGTAAGTGAAATAAATTAAACATACAAGCTTAAATATCATATGATATGTCTCATTTGAGTAAGGAAAAGTGTAAATAAAGAGCAAAATAAAGCACTGATAGAAGAAAATAGGGACATAGGTCTTTTGCAAATGCAAAGGTATCCAAGAGATCAAGTGGAGGGGGGCAGGGAAATGAAAGATTTAAATGTGTCATGTACATATACAACATGACCATAATGAATGAAAAATGATGTTGTAAATATGAACCAAAATAATACTAGCAATAATAATGAAAATGGAGAAAGGAGGTCTAGAACCTGAGAGAAGGAGGTAGGTAGGGATAGAAAGGGGAATCAAGATGTATTGTGTATATGTACCTACTTCCTAAAATGAATGTAAATTTCTTATATTGTAACATGAACATAAAGTAATAAAATATTTTTTAAATCAGAAAAAAGGAATAGACGTGAATGATGAAAAATGTCTGCAAAAATCTAATATTTTCTCCCTAGATCAGAAACAAGGCAAGGTTGTCCACTCTCAACACTCTGATTTGACTTAATACTGGAAGTTTTTTATAATAACCATATTTTCTAGTTTCTGTATTTGATGTTTGGAAATCTTACTGACAGCAGAGATAATCAGTTACAAAAATAGTAAAGGACTCACCTGAAAGTTGTCATTCATATGCAAGTCCACTAATCTAGAGCCTGTAACTCCAAATAACCTTATCACAGTCAGGACCAATCCCTGTGTTCTAATCATCATGAATCCAGGTTACTGACTTCTAGGAATAGTCCCTGTACCCCAGAGCCCACAAAACTTCTTCAAATTAGTCAATCCTGAACTTGTTTACACCGACTTGTCTGTTTTTTCCTGTGAAAACCAGAACAAAGCCTCTTAGCAATCTTCCATTTTTCTCCTTCTCCCTCTTGAATGACTGGCACAATTTCATGAGCTCTCCTTCCCTGTAGCATACCCTTTCCTCTTGGATCTGTGAGTATAAAAACTATGATTTCAGTGACAATTATATCTTGAATTTTGGCTTCACTGTACACTGATACTAAAACCTAGATTCTAAAACAGTTCTAGATTCTGTTATTAGGCAAGAAAACAAAAGTTACATAAGATGAGCAGAGACAGACACAATTGTTCTTATTTACAGATGATGTGCTATGTGGGAATTCTCAAGGGACCTATAAAAAAACAACGCAGAACAAAGCCTCCATAGAATTTATTAGTGAGATCATCAAATTTGCATAGTAAAAGATTAATATGCAAAACATCAGTCATGTTTTATGTATTAATAAGAAATAGAAACAGAAATAAAAAATCAATAATATTTATAATTGCTTTATAAAAATACTTAGCTATAAATCTAACACACTTGATCTTAACCAAAAGGCCAAGAAGCAACAGCTATAAACCTAAAAAGTAAACATAGGATCAGTTTCCTGAAAATTAATTACAAAAATGCTGATGAAATAAACCATACAATATCTCAATACATGGAAGCACTGTGTTTATGGGCTGAAAGACTCAGTGAAGCCAAGATGTCCATTCTCCTTAAAGAGATATTCAGGTTTAATAAATCTCCTATTGAAACCTCAACAAGGATTTTTCTAAACATAGAAAAGATTGTTGCAAAATTTATACTGGAAAATATTAGACATAGAATAGCTAAAATAGTTCTGAAAAAGAATAGAATATGAGGAATTGCTCCACCTACTTTTAAAGTGTACCATAGAGCTACAGTAATCAAAAAAGCATGCTTTTAACAGAATAATAGACACACAGATGTATGGAACAGATTAGAGAATCAAGAAATAGACACATTTAAACATGTCATTCTTATTTTTAACAAAAGTTAAAGGTCCAAAAAACAATTGTATAGAGAAAAGACAACTTTCCAAAAATGCTGATATGGTGGACTGTTTATAAGCAAAAGGTAAACAACTAAACAAAAACAAACAACAAATCTCAACCAGAAAGAAGGCTTATTTTGATGACCCTGCCTCAGAACAAAAAATAAAAGGTGCTGGGGATGTAGATCCATTCAAAGGATTTGGGTTCTATCCATAAGTACCTCAAAGTAAAGTTCCTTATTGAAATATTCCATTTTAAGCTACTTTCTACAGTTAACCAGCTATCAATGTAAATAAAGAGAAAAGCAAATATTAAGAAGTGAGCTCACCCCAAGGACCTCAGGCACCAGCAGGATCATCAGCTACATCTCCTCCTTGCCCCATGGACCTAGAGGGCCAGCACGATCATTGGCTGTACTTCTTCCTTGTCCCCATGGACCTATGGCACCAGTGGAATCATCAGCCACCCCTCCTTTTTGCCCCATAGACCTAGAGGGATGGAGGATCATTAGTCAACCCCCCCACCAAAAAGACTACAGCAGCCCACGGACAATCAGCAATCTCTTCCATCACCTGCTGATGGGAGCAGCAGCTGATGGGCTGATGGGAGTCTCAGCAACCTCTCACCCACACAGGGGACCTCAGTGGGCTTGCAACAGTGTGGTCAGTTTCTCCCACAAATAGAGGACCTCAGTGGGTAAATAGGAGCAGCAGTGAATTCCTCCCCATCTGTAGGAACTTAATGAGCTTGGAAAGAGTGTGGGTGAGTCCTTCTTCCATACTGAGAACACTAAGTGGGTTGAGGATAGTGTCAACAAGACCATCCCCAAACTGTGTCACCCAGTGACACAGTAGGATCACAGTATAGCCAGAAGCTGTAGTAACAATAGAAATTAAGGGTTGACTTACATCAATACTCCTGGGCTAGTCAGCCTAGCAACAATATAGGAGTCATCCAATAGGACCTGCAGAAGGAATTCAGGTGACTGGCCCCTCCTCTTCATTGTGGGACTCAGCAGTCAGACAAACATCAACCACAAATTAGGACTTAAGACACACACAATGGGCAGTTGAGACTAGAGAGATTGAAAAGACCAAAATATTAACCCAAGAAGTGAAAATGACAAAACAAAAAAGCAACATGTAATCTGAAACACCTAGTCCATCAAGAACAAGTACAGGTGACATCAAAATAGAGGAAATTAAAAGTCATACATCTGAAATTTCTGAAGAGATAGCAAGTGAAATAAAGCAACAAATCCATGAGGCTATAGGGGAAATAAGATTAGAAATAATCTCACATAAAGAAATGACAACCTTAATAAAGGAGTTGCTCAGTATAGCTAGAGAAGACATAGATTAAAAAAAGTACAGGAGCATGGAAAAGTTGAATGAACAATATAGAAAAGAAGTAGAATGCATGAAACAAGTTACAAGAGATATCCAGGTAATAAAAAATTCTATTGGAAGATGGAGAAGCTGTTTAAAGCTGAGGATAAAAATTTGAACCTGGGGACAGGACAACATTTAGAAATCATGAAAGGAAAGAACTTTTGAAACTAACAAAGCAGCATGAAATGACAATTCAACAGCTTCAAGGTGATCCAAAGAGAAACAATATAAGACTCACAGGCATCAATGAAGGTGCAGGAGTCAATGCAAATGAGATTAAAAAATATTCACAGAAGTAATAGCAGAAAATTTCCCAAACGTGGGAAAAGAATCAGATACTCAGATAAGTGAGATATATAGAATGGCAAACAGTCTTAACAAAAATAAATCTATTCTCAGACATACAATAATTAAGATCCCAGAAATTCAGCATAAAAAAGAATACTAAAAGCTGTTAGAAAAAAGACACAACTCACCTGTCAAGGAAAGCCTATTAGCAGTCTTTTCAGCACAAACCCTCAAGATGAGCTTGGAGTGAAGTGTTTCAAGCCCTGAAAGAAAACAAATTTCAACTCAGAAAGATGGACCTTGCAAAATGTTCTTTGAAAATTAATGGAAAAATAAGATACTTCCATGACAAAGAACAGACAAAGAAATTCATTTCCACTAAACCAACCCTAGAAAAAGTACTAAAAAACATACTAGAGAGAAAGAAAAATGATTAAAATTCCCAGAACAGGAACATAAAGAGACCACCACACAGCACAAGCAATTAATCCAGGAAACCAACAACAGGAAAATAACATGAAAAAGTTGAGGCAGTACATATCAGTTATATCCATCAATGTAAATAGACTTAATTCACTCAATTAAAAGAAATAGGTTGACAGAATGGATCAAGAAACAAGATTCAATGTTGTGCTGCATACAAGGAACACATCTGAGTCAAAAGGAAACTCATAGACTAAAAGTCAAAGGGTGGAAAACAATATTCCATGTGATAGGAGCCCAGAAAAAATCAGGGGTAGCTATTCTTTTTGCAGACAATGTGAACTTCAAACAAAAAATGATCAAAAGAGATAAAGATGGTCACTATATACCTGTTAGGGGAATAATTAAAGAGGAAGAGCTAACAATCATAAATATATATGCACCAAATACAGGAGCACCAAACTATATAAGACAAATACTAATAGACATCAAAAACAAAATACACAATAACACAATTGTAATAGAGCAACTTAATACCCCATTGTCACAGAGATAGATCAATGAGACAAAACACTGGCAAAGAAATAACAGAACTGAATCAAACCTGTGAACAAATGGACTTAATAGATGTTTACAGATTGTTCCACACAACCACAGCAGAATACACATTCTTCTCAGCTGCACATGGGACATTCTCACCATATATTAGCCCATAGAACATTCTTAAGTAAATGCAAAGGGATCGAAATTATCCCATGCATATTACTGACCGTAGTGCACTGAAATTGGAAATTAATGGCAAAAGAAATTGAAAAACCTACATAAACACATGGAAAATAAATAATACACTGCTAAACAATCAATGGGTCATATATAAATTGAGGCAACTTGAGACCATATTCATAAGTGAAATAAATCAAAGTCACATTTAAAAATATCATATTGTCTCCCTAGTATAAATAATAATAAAAAAGAAAAGTCTGAAGGAATAAGATCCAAAATATACAGTAGATACTGTAGTAATGGAAGAGAAAGAACATACTCAAAAGGAAAAGAAAACTGGGGTAAGGAAATGGAGAAAAGAAAGGAAAAGATTGTATGTACATTGGTAAACATATATAAATGTATGTATGTATATGTATGCAAGATAGATAACTAGTCTACCAGTCTCTGTTAGTTCATCAAAAAGAACAGTTTGTGCTGTCATCATTTGACAGATTATTTTTTGCCTAGATCTTGCAACCTAAACAACTACATCTAAGATAACAACATGCAATATATTAACTAGTTTTAATTTTCTACTGTTTTTTGAAATTCTGTATCATTTCTATCCTTTTTTACTATTTTGCTTTGTAAAATAAAAAAGAAGTGAATATTTATGAAATTCAAAATATCCTTTTAGCCTTAGTTTTCTGATATCAGCCCCTTAGAATTTTGCCTTAATTAGAATTGAGTCTGGGTTCTCAGAAACCAAAAGGAGAGATTGGAAGCAGTGCAGAGACGTTCTACTTTGCAGTATTAGCAAGAGCCACAGCACCTGCTGCCTATGATACTCATGACTACAATTCTTCCCATCTAGTCATTGTTAAGGTAAATAAGCTCATCACAGCAAACTAGAGAGTTTATGCCTCTTATTAAGTTGAAAGACAGGAAAGGAAAGTTCTAAACTTCTTCACCAAAGTCCTGCCTCTTCTGTTAGATCTGTCTTCAACCAGAAGTGAGGCAGATCCTCTTTGTTAGATAAAACCTAAAAATATAAAGAAGATTAACCTCAACTTCTTATGCACATATGTCATATATATGTTTTACTTAATTAACTTTTTGTTATTTGAAATTATATAACAATATTATAGAAAATAGCAAGTGTCTGATTAAAGAAATTAATAAATGTTGATTAGAAAGACATTTTGGGAAACCTAGAGATAATTTATTAAAAAGCTCTTGATTATAGCATTCGAAGACAACCACTGCTAATATTTTAATATTAATAGAATCAGAAAAAAATAAACCAATGTAAAAGTAAAGGCATTAAGCAATACTTTTCTTAGGTGGTTCCTTTAAATCAATAGTGAAATTCCTATACTTGCCATTTTCCCAGAAGAACTGAAAATATCATGCCAGAGTGATACACATGCACCCATGTTTATAGCAGCACACCTTGTAAGAGCTAAATCTTTGAAACAACCCATGAAATGAATAAAAACAATGTGGTATTTTTATATGATGGAGTATTACCCAGCTATAAAGAAGCATAAATGTGAGGCTTTTACAGGTAAAAGAGTGCAAATTGAGCTCATACTCACAAGCGAAATAAATCAAACTTGCATGTATAAAAATTGTATTAGCTTAGTGTAAAAATACCTGACAGAGTAATAAGATCCCAAATATATAATAAATATTGTGAAAATGAAAGGGAAAGTAAGTGCTCAAAAAGAAAAACAACTGGGATAGGGGAAAGGAGAAAAAGGAGAAGGGAAAAGATTATATGTGTGTATATATATATATATATATATATATATATATATGTGTGTGTGTGTGTGTGTATATATATGTGTGTATATATATATATATTTGTGTGTATGTATATATACACAAATAGATAACTATAATACTAATCTCATTGAAAAGAAGTTTGTGCTTTCATTGTTTGATTGTTTGATCTTTTTTTATGCCTAGATCTTGTAACCTGAACAACTACTTCTAAGATAACAATGTGCAATACATTTACTAGTGTTAATTTCCTACTATTTTTTGAAATTCTGTATCATTTCTGTCCTTTTTTATTCTGTTTTTCAAAAAATAGTAAAAATTGTGAATAATGAAAAAAGTTGCACTATTAAATTTTTATGTAAAAAACTTTATGGATATTAATAGATGTAAGTGTAATTTTTAGGAAGTAAAAAACCAAATGTTTTATAAAAATTAAAAAAAAACATTGACAAGCTGGGCATGTGGGTATATTTCTGTAATCTCAGAACTCTGGGAGGCAGAGTCAGGGAATCACAAGTTCAAGCCCAGCCAAGATAATTTAGCAATTTAGTGAAAAGTTTTCCTAAAATAAAAATATAAAAAGGAGCTGAGCATGCAGGTCAGTGTAAAGGCCCTGAGTTCAAGCCTCAGTACTGCAAAAACAAAACAAAATGAAACAACACCACAATCAACAAAAATCATCAGCATGATACCAAGTCAATCAACTAAATGTATGAACTTATAAAGGACTATTTTCACCATAACTTACTACTGAGGAAATCTTGATTTAGGGGAAGAACTAATTTATAGACAAAATGCACCATAAATTACAAATAAATTTCAGGGATAAATAAACACAAAATGCATAAAATCACTGAAGTTACAAATTACTCTAAGCTCAAAAAAATTATGCTAGAATTTTAGAGAAAGTTGGCCCTCTGCTCCTTGTTGAATTATCCGATCATTAAAGATGTAGCTTTATTAAATCTTACTTATTAACATATTATGATTATGTTTACAATAATACATCATTTTGTACTTCATCCTTAACTCTTGACTTGTAAAGCTTTATGTTTTTCTAACATATCCTGTTGCATTTTTGTTCCTTAATTAGAAGAGTCAGATTTCTTTGTCTAATTAGCAGTGAGCTATAAATGTGATTCGGTGTTCCTACCTGTGTAATTCTTATTACCATCATTTGTAAGTCATATCAACATTGCTTTGAAGAAGTTCTCTACATTCTTGATTGTATCACACTGAGGTGGTGATGGATGGTAGAGTGTCTAGTGACATCTCAAACCTTCGCTTTGAGCTATCTCCCTCCACCTCACTTAGGCTTCACAACATCGTAATCTGAGTTGGTGGAGGTTCAATTGTAAGAACTTAGGCAAGCAAGCAAGTCTCTTCACTTGTCATTCTCAGTTTCTGCCATAAGTAATATGAAAATATTTGTCTAAAACAGTGTATTTCAAGCCCTACCATTATTACTGTTATTGATTCTTGTGTAATAAATGCTTTTACAAGTGGAATTTTATGCACAATATAATATTTAAAATATATTACCAAATATATAAAAATAGTGTCAAATATTCATTGGCAGATGGAAATCGTAGAATACTGCCCACTTGGCCTTCAATTTGTGCTATTTTTACACTCCTTTAAACAACTTTACTGAGTACATACTGTGTCAGGTACTCTCCTAGGTGCTAAGGATCCACTGGAAAACAAAACAGACACTAATTCCTGCCCTAATGGGGCTTCCAGGAAATAAACAATGCAATTTTGTTAGGTGGTTATAACTGTTAAAGAAAATAATAATGTAAAGAAGGGAGAAGGGAAATAGGGAGTTATGATTTGTAGACAGAGTGTCAGGAAAGGCTTCAATAAAAAGAGGAAGTTTAATATATACCGAGCTGATGGATATCCAGAGAGTGAGTTTAGAGTGTTTCAGGGAGCTGGCAAGGGTAGGAATAAAAATTCTGAGGCAATAGCATGTTTTGTGTTGTTGAGAAATAATCAGGCTAATTTGACACAAGTAGAATAGAAAAGGGGAAAAACAGGAGGGGATGAGGTAAATGAAGTGGCTGGAAATCAGATGATGGAGAATCTTCTGGATATTATAAGGATTTTGACTTTAACTCTTGATTAGACTGGCACAAAATAAAATTCTGCAATGAAAATTTATTGTAACCAGAAAATGAGTTATCATTCACATTTTCCTGCATATTTTGCATAAGTTTTGTGTGTATGGTTATCTTCAATAAAGCACGGTAACAAACTTTGAGAGAGTCACTGCAAGCCAGTATTCATGGGCAGCAAAATAGACACATAGAATCATCAGTAATGTTGTAACCACCATTAAATAAAGATCTTAGAAAACTACATAAGCAAGATAATTGATATTTCAGTACAAAGAGCGAAAAGTCTTGGTGTCAAGTTTAAAACAGTCCTGTTACCTTATTCTTCTGGTGAGAGAGGTGAAGTTATCCAGGAATGGCATATTTGACAATAAAGAACATGAATAGGTCATTCTGGGGCATGAATAGAAAGAGAGGGTGCTTAGATGCCACAAAAAAACCTATGTGCCCTATTGGAAGATTAACAAATGTGTAAATGCCTCTTCTTTATTCATAAGTCTAAATAGTCCATATCAAATCAAATGGTCCCATGAATTTAATCATACACTTTTCCCATTTTTAAAATTTATTTTATTAGAATATATTTTTTGATACATGATGAATACATTCACCATTGGAAGTTGTTACACGTACATATTACATCTTAATCCTTCTTACATTCCTTTCCCCTCTTCCTCCATCCCTAGATGCCCTTTCCATCTGCAAAAGGCCTACTTCCCTGTTTCCTATAACCTATGTTTTATTTTGATCTTTAAATTGAATATGTTGAGTTTATCATGTAAGATAAACCATGTAATATATTTAACTTTCTGTGTATGATTTACTTCACTTTGTATTATGATCTCAAGGTGCTTCCTTTTTCTTGCAAATGATTCATTAGCATTAGCTATATAGCCCCTATACCTGGAAATTCCAGATAAGACTGAAATAATGGTTTTGGTAATCTGTCTTAAACTGGAAAATTTTGTGACTCACAGGATAAATTTTACTGTTTGAGATCAGCTGTTTTCTTGCAGATTGTAAAGTTGGAACATCTACCTGCTTCTCCCATCTCTTTCTAAGGCTATTATCTACTAAGGAACCCTTAGTTCTTAAGAGAATCTCATTTCAATTAAGATCTGATTATGTTAGAACTTTAAAAACCCTTACTAAGTGCCTATGTGTATAACACAAATCTTTTGAAAATAAGGTTGAAGTCAGCATGTAATGCTTTGTAGGAGATATGGTCAATAAAACTGTTGTTTGCAATCTGATAGTGGAAAGAACCTGAATATATCTATAAGTGGAATGTTTAAGTTTGCTATATTCACTTGATAGAGTATTTTCCAGTATTTTATAGAAAGTTTTGGAAGTTACGCTGCGTGGCTTTTGAAGAGAGATCATAAAAGACAATACAGCTTCCTCTAAACTTTCTTTCAGGGGAAGCTTTCCCTTGAATTTAGCTACCACATTTTCAGGAAGACCAAGCAGCTTGAAAAGGACACATGTAGTGTTTCTACTGATAATTTAAACTAAGGTCTCAGCCAACAATTAGCATGGACCAACATGCATGTGAGTAACAAGCCATCAGATGATTCTAGATCCATACTTTGAAATGCCCCAGTTAATGCTGAGAGAACATAATCCAAATGTCCCTACCAAATTTTGTCACATTTGCAGATTGTTAAACCAAATTAAACTTGTTTTAAACCACTAAATTTTGGGGTGATTTGTTATGAAGCAATAGATAACCAGAATGGTCTATGTAAACACAAGGAAAATAAATCTAGGGTAACTTGGTTGAAAAATTCAACAATCAATATGTAATTATACCAACTAAATGATTCTATACATCTTCAAAAGACTGGAAGAAAATACCAAAATGCTTACAGGGTTGGTGTTTCAGTGAAAATATCTACATGTGCCTTTTCTCTTCCATTTTCAATTTTTCATATAGAAAAAACAACTAAACTAATTTTTTCTTTTTTTCTAAGTTTTTCTGGTTAATGCAAGAATTTAATGTAAGTATTTAAAACAGTGAGTCTTCTTCCTGTAGGTTGATTCAGTCGCTCATTGTGTGCCAAAACATTCTCAGCAGCTTTTATTGTTGATCAACCAAGTATACACTGAATGCAAGGCAGATATGATTGAAATGTATTCATTTATCATAAATTAAAGGTCTTAATTGGAAACAGATACTAAATGCAGACATCTCCATCTGCTGTTGGCAATGTTGACATTAAAAATGTCAGTACAGTGAAACTCATTAATTGCATATTCTGGGGACCACAAAATCATTAACTTTCATATGAAAGGACTCAGACAATCAGCTCTCACATTCTAACTGCAGGACAAGAGTGCTCTGATCACACCAAAAATGACATTTCTAAGAAAGAAATAATAAGCAACCAGGATCTGTTTTCATATGCTTATTTATCTCATCTCACCAACAAATCCTTAGAAGTTCTTATAAAACAATGACCAAATTTTGAACAAGAAGCACATTCAGAGGTTGCTTGAATAAGTCCTTTATTCTCTGTACTAGAAAACTTCTAAACCTCTATGCTCTGGCTATGAAAATAGAACAAATTTCAGCATAATTAAGTATGAAATCCATCCTTGATTTGTGGTCCCACTAAGCCTGTAGATCAAGCCTAATCAAAATATTGTCTAACTAACAACGTCAACATCACTTAAAAGCTTGCTAGGAACGCAAAATCTCAGCTCCAATATATCCTTTCTGAATCAAGATCTCTGTGGTGGCACTGCACGTTTACTTGATCTGAAAGTGATTCTTATGTTCACAAAAGTTTCAGAAACACTAATTTTCTTTGCCTTCACAACAAATTACAATATATCTCTAAACTTAGGACCTTAAAAACTATCAACGACTGGGGCTGTAGCTCAGTGATAGAATGCTTGTTTAGCATGCATAAGTCTCCAAATTTAGTCTTTAATGCCCCCCAAAAACCCGAAGCAAGCAAAAAAAGGAAAACATCACCTAGGGATGCATTTCTGTTTTGACATCCTTCTCCTTCATTATTCACCACACAAACCAAACTGATATCCCTGGGTGTGGCCAAACTGATAATAGAAAAATAATATTGTTTTTCAGCAGGTAAGATTCTGAAGTGAGTCAAATATGCTTTTGTTTTCCTATATGCCTTTCTTCTTTTCCCTTCTATCTATCCCTCCTGTATTACATCTTCTAAATATATTCATGCTAGTATCAGTTTCTCTTGAGTCTCAGGCCTCCTGCAAGTTCTTATGGTGCAAGAAGATGTTTAATTCTGCCTGACACCTGGAAAAATATAACTACCCAAGTCTTTTTTCTTAGTACCATGATAGTTTAATTGTAGTAGTTGGCTTTTTTATTTAAATTAAATTTTGGAACAAGATTCAAATAGGTTTATTTTAAAACAACATTATTAAGGATTAATTTACTCACAACAAAATGTGCCAGTTTAAATATACAGTTCAATTAGTTTTGAAATACTTTCAAACTCATGTAACTATGATCACACTCAGTATATCACATCAAAAATTTCCCTTTTGCTCCTTTACACTTAACTCTTCCCTGTCTCCCAGCAACCACTGATGTGCTTTTCTTACAGATCAGATTCCCCTTTTCTAGAATGTCATGTAAATGTAACAAACTGTATAGAATCTTTTGGGTCTTTTTCTTTCACTTAAAATGTTTTTGGGATTCATTGATGTTGTCCCTTTTTTGTTGCATGGTATTACATTGCATGTATAGACTGTGATATTTTTATTCATTTACTTTTTGGTGGGTATTTGAGTTTTGTACAGCTCTTTGTTTATTACAAACACAACTATGAACATTCATGTTCATAATGTATGAGGTGTTCTGGTGTGAACTAATATATATCTAGAATGATATTAGAAGGATACACAATATTTTACAGTGGCATATACTAAAAAAGTAATAATAAAATGGTGAAAGATTTATAGTCAAACATGGTAATTGAATAGTAGTTGAATTTGGGGCATACAAACATCACTGTTGTTTACGGCAAAATATCTCATTTTTCTATATTGTATACTTACCAAGCACACGAAAGTATTTAGGTCCCTCAGCATTATCCTACTGATTTATTCACATAGAGAAGAAGACAGTTCTTATATCTTGTATTTTCATTGCCTTTACGAAAATGCAGTTTAGTAGTGTGAAGTTGAAATATCAATTTAGCACCATTATAAAACATGTAAGTCCAACCAAAGTGACAAAGGTTAGTAACAACTATTGAAATCCTGTTCAAGTAGGTCTGTTCATTTGGAAAAAGAAACACTTCCCCCTTCATGAGTTGTTCAATAGTTTATTTTGTGAATGTAAACATGGCGTCTTTATCATTTGGCAACACTGAGCCATAAAAGCTGTCATTGTGTAAAGGGTTTGAGACCAGTAGTTCAAAATCATTCAGTTTTTATTATGTACCTAATTTTTCACATCAAGATTATGCAGTCCTAAACATGAAAGCTTGCTTTGAAGCATTGTGCAATTCAGGAGGAGAAGTAAGAGGTTTATAAAAATAAAATATTTCTTCTTTTTATTTGTATTTTTGGATAAAAGAAAGCAGAGTTTAAGACATATAAAGGTTGTAGGGAAGCTGCATCAAACTCAAGGATTTGAAAATTGATCAACTTAAATTCATTACTAGATTACTTCATAGATTTACTTACTCCAGGAATATAGCGTTAGTTTGAATTTTTTTAAAAAATACTACTGATGGATCAAATGCAAGTAATTTGAAGAGTTGATCCCAAGAAGCCCTGGTGGGAGAATGAGAGTTAAAAATAGAAGGGAAAGGAGTAGTTCATCAAACAAGTTGTCACTAAGTGCAACCATAGTTCAATTCAAATGAGGAGCTGTGGAAACCAACAGAGAACAATTTTCAGAACAGTGTACCCCTACTGCTTTTTCCAAAGGCCAAGCAGGCATTTAAGTTTTATTTTTATGAGTACATGTTTTAGTACATAATGATTGCATTCATTGTGAAGAACTAGAACATATGTGTAACACATTTTTAAATTTTTATTACATTTCTTTATCCTTACCTCATCTTTCCGTCTCTTGATCACCTTCCCACTTGCATAGGATCTACCTCTCTGTTTCCTACTGCTTATATTTTACCTCACTCTTTAATGTACTTGTACTTTAGGTTTCTCATATAAGAGAAATAATGCAATATTTAACATTGCGTGTCAAGTTTCTTTTACTTAATGTTATAGTCTAAATGTATATCCAATTTCCTACAAATGATTCAATTTTATCACATACTATAACACAGTAGTACTCCATTGTGTACACAAACCACATGTTCTTCAGTCATTCCTCTCTTGATGGACACATACACCATGGACATATACACCACTCCCAGGACTTAGCTATTACGAGTTGTACTGCTATAAACATGGATATGCATCTGTCACTGTAATTTGATACCTGTAAATCTTTCAGAAAGATACCTAGAAGGAGAATAGCTGGATCAAATGAAATTTCTATCATTGGTTTGTTAGGGAAACTCATTATTGATTTCCAGAGTGGTTGTACTAGTTTATATTCCCACCAATAATGTAGAAAGGTTCCTTTTATCCCCAGCCTTGTGAGCAGGTACTGTTATTTGATTTCCTCATGACAACCATTCTCTCCATAGTAGGGTTGGGTCCCAGGGTTGTTTTAATTTTTATTTCTCTAATGGCTAGAGAGTTTGAGCATTTTTCATGTATCATTATGCCATCTATGCTTCCTCTTCTAAGAAGTGTCTATTAATTTCAGTAGCCAGATTAGGCCTTTTATTTTGGAGGAAGAGTCTAATTTTATGAGTTCTTTATATTTTATAGACATTAACCCTCTGAAAAATAGATGATAAAAAAGTTTTACCATTCTGAAGGTTGTCCCTTCACTGTTGGTTGTTTTCCTTTGCTGTGCAGAAGCTTTTTAATTTGATATAATCCCATTTGTTGATTCTCAATATTATTTCTTGTGCAATTACATTTCAATTAAAAAATCCCTTACCTATGCTCATGTCTTCAAATGTTCTACCAATTTGATCTTCCCACAGATTAAGTGTTTCTGTATTAATATGTAGACCTTTGATCCATTTTAATTTCAGTTTAGTATGTGGCGAGACATAGGTCTATATTTAATCCTCTGCATGTGGATACCAATTTTCCCAGCACCATAAAGAGTCAATCTTTCCTTCAGCATATGTTTTGGCCCCTTTGTCAAAGATCAGATAACTGAATGTACCTGGAGTTGTTTCAACATCTTATATTTTGTTGCATTAATCCACAAGTCTATTTTTCGGTCCACGCTGCATTTATTGATATAGATTTGTAATGTAATTTGAAGTTTGGGGTTGTGATTCCTTCTGCTTTCTTCTTCTTGTCCAGGATTACATGCAGATTTTACAATGTGTTTCTCTACTTTTGTGAGGGATGTTGCTATTTTTATTGGCATTGCATTGAATCTATATATTAGTCTTAGAAGTATGGCTATTTTGACAATATTGGTTCTGCCTATTTAGAAACAGAGATATATTCCCATTTTTCTAGTGTCCTCTTTGATGCCTTTTTACAGAGCAGTATAGTTCTCATTTCAGAGATATTGCACTTTATTGGTTAGGTTAATACCTAAGTAATCTGAAGCTATTGTGCACGGTATTGCTTTCTTAATTTCTTTCTCAGTGGGTTCATTATGAGTGTACAGGAATGCCATTGATTTTTGTGTGTTTATTCTATAACCTGCTATTTTGCTGAATTTTTCTGCTAGTTCTAGGAGTCTTTTGGCATAATTATTTTCTTTCCTATATAAAGGATCATGCTATCTCTTAATAAGGATAGTTTGACTTCTTCCTTTCCTTTATGTATCGTTATTATTCCTTTCTCTTGCATGCTTGCTCTGGTTAACATTTCAAATACTATAGTGAACAGCAGTGGTGATAGTGGACATCTGTATCTTGTTCCCAGTTTTGAGGGTTAGCTTTTTTCCATTTAATATGATGTTGGTCACAGGTTTGCTACGGTTTTTTATCAGATTGAAATTTGTCCTTCAATAAATATTTTCTTCATGGTTTTTATGATGAATAGAGATTGGGTTTCCTCAAAGACTTTTCTTCATTGATTGATATGATCATGTGATTTTGACCTTGTTTATATTTATCTGATGTATTGAATTTATTAATTTGTATGTATTGACCATCCTTGTATTCCTGAGATGAAGAATACATGATCATAATGCACAATGTTTTTGATGTTTTACTATATTCTGCATGCCAGTGTCTTGTTGAGGGTTTTTGCATCTATGTTCATTAAAAATTGGCCTACAGTTTTCTTTTTAGTTGAGTCATTGTAAGATTTTGGAATCAAGGTAGGGCTAGCTTCTAGGAATGAGTTTGGCAGTAGTCCTTCCCTCTCAATTTGATTAAAGTGTTTGAGAAGTATTGATGTTAGAACTTTCCTGAAGTTCTTGTATAATTCAGTAGTGAATTCATTGAGTCCTGGACTTTTATTGGTATTTTTTTAAATCATTGTCTCTATTCCATTGACTGTAATTGGATTTTTTATTGTTTACTGGTAAAATTTAGATATAAATAATGATCACATTCATCATAGGGAATTTGTACCAGTACATGATTATATCTTGGTTCCTCCCTTTTTTCCCCATTCTTTTCCTCTGTCTTCTACTACTCTTCCCCTCCTTATTTACAAAACTTTCTTTCCATTTTATCTTTTTTCTCATCCTTCCTACCTCCCTTTTCCCTTTACTTTTGGACAATTTCATCCTATTCCATAATATCTATTATATGTTTTGGTTCTTATTTACACTTTGAGTTTCTCACACCAGAGAGAAAATGTGATATTTGCACATGTGTGTCTGTTTTATTTCACTTAAGAGTATGACCTTGAGGTATATCCATTTACCTAGAAATGTCTCGAGTTTATACTTCTTATGGCTGAGTAGTACTCCATTATATATACATATGAAAAAACACCTTGGACTTCTCAAAATGGCAGAGTGTTAAGTAAAGCTTACTCAGCTTCTCTAGAACAAAGTGCTGAGAATTTGGAAAACCACATCTTGGAGAGAATCAAAGGGAGTGTAGAGCACACAGGAATTGTGTGAGGGAACTGACAATGGAAAAGAAAAAAAATAAGAGAAGAAGTAGATCACCACTATAGATCTGAGACAATACAGAGTGATAATACAGTGTGACTAGAGCAGCTGTGTATCTGCCTTGGTGGGTGGCAAAAGCAAACTTGCTCCTCACTGGGGGATGGAGACATGACCTGAACTGAAAGACTCTTGTACAGTCAGAGACAGCAGTGAGAACATGAGGCATTGTTTTCTGAGCCCTCCTCCAACCAAGAATCAACTGTTGGTGAGTGAACTAAAAAGGCGCCTGGCACACAGTTGCTCAGAGGAACAGCAAGGAGTGGGTGGAACTGCCATTCCATTCTATTTTAAGAGACTCAGGGCTTAAACTTCAGCAGCATAACAGCCGCAGGGTCACTTCAATGCAAATGCCCCTGAGTTGAAAGAGGGAAGGATCAATCATCCAGTCATAGTAGACAGTCTACTGTTGGACAAAAACTGGAGGAAGTTTTCCTGAGAATTAAGAGCTGAGACTACCCAGACTCCATTATGCTTGGATCAAAGCCCATTCTTAGCCCTAGCTGCAATGCACTGAAAGCAGTTCTATGCCCATTGGTGCAAGCAGGCATGTGGCCTTGGCCTGTGGTGGGACAAGGCACCTCCCAACCCTGGAACCAGCAGTGTAAGCAGGCAAGCAGGGTAGGCTAGTGGCAGGCCAAGGTTATCCCCACCTACTCGGCAACCAGGGGCACAAGCAGGCAAATGACATTAGCTGGAGGCAGGACAAGTGCACTCCCCTTACCCTAAAACCAACACATAAGAGGAGTCAGTGGTTTCACCAAAGATTAGCGCTACAGCTAGCAGTAACCCTACTGCAGATTTGGTGAAGTTACTCAGTATAGACTCAGGCTCTGGCTAGGGAACAAACACAGAACTGGGGACACCAGAGTAATTTTGTTTTTTTGAGAGATGGTTGTTTAGGCTTTTACTTTTATTGATCAGTTTGTTTTCTCTGTTGTCTCTCTCTTTCCTCAGTAATCTTTCTGGATTTTTCTGATATTTATCTGTGAATGAAAATTGTCTTTATTCTTTCTGGTTTACCTTGATATACTCTTGCTTTCTCCTTCATTCTTTCCTTCCTGGCCTCTTCTCCAGCTTGCCATAATTTGGGTGATCATCCTTTGTATTTCAGCTTTGCTTCCACTATATTTCTCTTCAGTTATGGCTCCATTTTGGCCTATCATTGCTAATTTCCCCTTGCCCACAGGATAGAATCACTCTACCAAGGGAAACTCACTATATAGAAGTTCCTGGTCTATGTTGGATGTCATTATATAACTGTAGATCTTGCTCATTTGGTTAGAGATATCAAATTAGCAGTAACCACAGATTGCCAATGATATTGTTATTTCTAATTGTACCACATTAGCCAGGATGTCATACTAGTTGTGATAAAGTAGGGTGATAATCATCCCCATATTCCAGTGCCAAAGATCTTGTGCTAAACCAAATATATGGCAACTATTCATCCCTAATAAAGTGGGAAGATAGGACATTAAGCCAGACACAAAGACCAACAATCAGACATACCTAGAAGACATATCAGAGGAATAGACTTTTCCTAGAGAATACATAATACCAGTGATAAAGTTTCATAATATAAGAAAAAGACAAATAGCAGAGAAAACAAATTCAAGTTTAAAAAAATTAAAAATGAAAGCATGCAGAAACAAAATGCAATCTAGGCTTCAAGATCACCTACGACAAATCCAGGGAACAACAAGACAAAATGAATCAGAAGTCATCCACCTGAATCTTCTGGAATGACAGCAGCAGGGAAAATATATATATATATATATATATATATATATATATATATATATATATAGACACACACACACACACATGAGAATATACAAGAAAGCAGAATAAAAATAATTTCACAGGTTAAAAAAGAGGTGTCACCCATGATGAAGGACTTGACCAAATCTAGAGTAGACATAGATAAAAAAAAAATAGAGGAGCATAGAAAAATGACAGAAACCATGAATACCCAACATAGGGAAAAATGAAATCCATGGAACGTATTCAAACTAATATCTAGGATATTAAAATTTCCACTGAAAGTTTGCAAAACCATATGAAAGACAGTGAAGATAGAATATCAGACCTAGAAGACAGGATCACAGTTAACAACCACAAAGAGAAAGATAGCAAGAAACTATGAAAAGACAATCAAAATGCAAAGAAGAACAATATAAGATTTATTAGAGTCAATGAAAAGGAGTCAGCACAAATAACATAAAAAAACATGATAACAGAAGTAATAGCAAAAAGCTTCCCAAGTACAGCAAAATAATTTGACATACAGATAACTGAGACATATAAAACCCCTATTAGTCATGATAAAAAATCTGTACCAAGCAAGGCATCTAATAGTCAAGGTTCCAGAAATTCAACACAAGTATGGAATATTAAAACCCGTTAGAGGAAAGAAGTAAATCACCTATAAAAGAAAGCCCATCATAATCACAGCAGATTCTCAGCACAAACCCATAAGGCAAGGAGAGTTTGGAGTGAAGAATTGAAATTCCTGGCAGAAAACAACTTCGAACTCAGACTGATGCATCCTCCAAAATTATCTTTCAGAATTAATGGAGACATAAAATACTTCATGACAAAGAACAACTAAAGAAATTCATGACAACCATACCAGTTCTGCAAAGGGTTTTGAATAATATTCGAAATAGAGATAATAAAGACCACAAGTAAAAAAGTACTAATAAAAAGAAGCCACCAGGCAGGGCAGGCAATTAAACAGAGGGGAAAAACAGAGAACCATCAGCACTAAAATAATATGACAAGGACAAGCCAATACATACCAGTTATAACTGTCAATGTAATTGGTTTCAATTCCCCAATCAAAAGAAATATGCTAGCAAAATGGATCACTAAATGATATCCAGCAGTATGTTACATTCAAGAAACACATTTAAACCAAAAATAAATTCTTAGACTAAAAGTCAAAGGATGGAAAACAGCACTCCATGTGACAGCAACCCAGAAAAAAGCAGGTGGAGCTATTCTATTTGCAGATAATGTGAACATCAACCCAAGACTGATCAAAAGAGATAAACAAGGTCACTACATACTTGTTAAGGGGAAACCCAAGGAAGAGATAAAAATCATAAATATATACACATCAAATAGCAGTGCACCCAACTATATAAAACAAGTACTAATGAGCATGAACAATCAAATAAGCACTAACACAATTGTAGTGGAGAACCTCACTTTCACATTACTTCACTCTCACAAATAGATAGATCAACTAAACAAAATATCAACAAAGAAAATTCAAAACTGAACCAAACCTGTGAACAAATGGATTTAGTTGATGTCTACAGAGTGTTCCTTGCCACAAAATCAGGGTACATATTCTTCTCAGTGGTGAATGGGATGACCACCAAAATAGACCACATACTCGCCTATAAAACAAGCTTACTTAAATGCAGAAGAATTGAAATTATCCCATGCATATTATCTGATTGTAGTGAAATATAATTGGAAATCAGTGGCAAAAGAAATCACAAATACTCCATAAGCAAACAGAAATTAAATAACACCCTCCTGAACAACAAATGGGTTGTAGATGAAATTGAAGAAAAGAGTAGACCCACCTCCACCTGCTGACCACCTCCACCAGAAGGCTGCTTCTTGCAGGTAGCTAGCACAGGCAGGAAGAACCGGCAGATTCATCTCCACTTGCCAGCTGCCACCATCAGAAGGATGCTTCCTACAGGCAGCCCAGCCAGTGTGGGCAGAGAAACAGACAGAGCCACCTCTGCCTGCTGGCTGCTGCCACCAGAAGGTTGCTTCCTGCAGGCAGCCAGCACAGGCAGAGAAAACCAGCAGATCTGCCTTACCTGCCAGCCACCATCACCAAAAGGCTTGTTTTATTTGGGCAGCCAGCAGGAGCAGAGACATGCAGCCAGGTAAGCCCTGTGTACCTGTAGGCTACAACTGGGGGCTCTCACTTCCTTCAGGCAGCAATCACTCACCGCTAGAATTAAACAAACACACCTCTGTGTGCCTGACACCATTGTGGGAGCTGCAGTGTAGACACACAGGGTGAAAGAAGCAGCCCTATCGCCATGCAACCCTGGTCATCAGGGAAGCCCCAATGTAGCTACACAGGTCTGGAGAAGCCTGTCCCATGCCCTACTACCTCCCTGTAAACCCACGGTCAGAAGTACCCAGGTGCCTATCCCATTTCCCTACACCATAGAGGGACTGCTAACATGGGAAGTATCTGGGACCCCACAACCAGCTTGTTGGGAGGAACCCAGGAGAATGTCAAGATGAAAGAGCAAAAGGTAATCTCAGACTTCTAGCCCACAAAAACAAGTCTGGGAGATACAGTCATAGAAGAAAATGGAAGTCACACACCTGAAATCCCTGAGATTATAACAACAATTTAATGAGACTGTAAAATTAATCAAATCAGAAATAAAGTAAAGAAACAATTTCATAAGACTGTACAAGTAATCAAATCAGAAATAATGTATCACAAAGAAATTGCAAACATAATGAAATAATTGTTCAGCATATCTAAAGAAGACAGATTAAAAAAGGAGAGCATAGGGAAATGATAGAAACCTTGAAAGAACAATATAGAAGAGAATTACAATGCATGAAACAAATTCAAAGAGATATCCAGGAAATTAAAAAGTCAATAAAACCTGGCAAAACCTCTTGAAAGAGACTGAGCATAGACTTTCAAACCTTGAAGACAGGACTGCAGTGAGTAATCATGAAAGGAATGATCTCTTAAAAATAGCAAGGAACCAGGAAACAGAAATTTAATGGCTTCAAGATTACACAAAAAAACATAATATAAGAGTAATTAGGTGGCTGGTGATTTAGCTCAGCGGCATAAGCGCCTGCCTTGCAAGTGCTCAGACATGAGTTCAATCCCTGGTAAAGTTATAAATAAAAATTGAAAAAAGAGTAATAGGTATCAGTGAAGAAACAGGGGTCAACACAAATGAAATAAAAAGGTTATTTACAGAAGTAATAGCAGACTACTTCCCAAACATGGGAAAAGGATCTGGCATACAGATAAGTGAGGAATATAGAACTCCAACTAGCCACAACCAATGTAAATCTACACCCAGACATGTAATATTCAAGATCCCAGAATGTACAGGAACAGAATATTAAAAACTGTTAGAGAAAAAAAACAGATCACCTACAAAGGAAAACCAATCAGAATCACAGCAGACTTGTCAACACAAACCAAGTCAAGAAGAGTTTGGAGTGGTGTTTCAAATCCTGAATGAAAACAGCTTCCAACCCTGATTGATATACCCTGCAAAGCTATGTTTCAAAATGAATGGGAAAATAAGTAATTTCCATGATAAAGAACAAATGAAGGAATTCATGACCATCAAACCAACCTAACAGACAGTGTTAAAGGATTTTATAGAGAGAGATAAAAATGACTGTTGTTCCAGGAACAGCAGCAGTGGAGGATCACCAAACAGGACAGGCAATTGAACGAAGGGGAAAAGTGAAGGGAAAAAAGGAGGACAGCATGGTGGAGACAAAGCAGTGTATGATGGTTGTAACCATTAATGAAGATGGCCTCAATTTAATAATAAAAAGAAACACAGCAAGAGTGGATCAAGAAACATGATCCATCAATATACTGCATACAAGGAATGTTACATACTGTAACACAGTATGTAACATTTAACTTAAAAGAAAATTGATATACTGAAAAGCAAAGGAGAGAAAACCATTGTTCCATGTGACAGGAGACAAGAAAAAAAGCACTGGTAACTTGTCCATCAACTGCAGAATGGATAATAAAGTTATGATACTTTCATACTATGGAAAGCTACACAGCTATAAAGTAGAATAATCTTGAGGCTTTTGTAGATAAATGGATGCAAACAGAGGTCATGTTCATGGTGAAACAGTTTTAACTCATATGGGTGAACCCTAGCATAAAAAACACAAGGAGTTAGTGGGATCCAAAAAACACAATAGGTATTATAAAAGTGATAGAGGAGGAACACCTAGGAGAGGAAGGTGGTAACCACTGTGAATTACTTATTGTCTTATCTTGAAATCCTGTATTGTTCTCACAATTTTGTTACATTTGGTTTTATTCTGTCTTGTTTTGTTAGATTTTACAGTTTCTGATGGTATGGGCAGCTATTTTGAACATAATATAATGTATTATGGTAATATGGTTGGTTTCCTATTATCTTGTTTTAAAGTGCTATAATACTCTCATTTATTTGTTTAATTGGTTTTATTTTGTTTGATTTTATTATGTGTGATGATATGAACAGCTATTTTGAAGAAAATGAGACATTATGGTAGCCATTGCTGATTTCCTGTCATCTTGCTTTGAAGTCCTGTTATGCTTTTATTCTTTTGTTTTCATTGTTTCTATTCTGCTGTACTTTATTTTATTTTATTATATGTGATGGCATTAACAACTTTTTTGGGGAAAATGAGATACTATAGTAGCCATTATTTACCTATTCTTATCTGGTTTTGAAGTCCTGTAATACTTTCATTCTTTTGATTGGTTTTATAGTATTTTATTGTGTTTGATTTTATTGTGTGTGAAGGTATGATTAACTATTTCAAAGAAAACAAGAGACTTAGGTTGGCCACTGTTGATTTCCTGTTGTCTTATTTTGAAGTCCTGTACTTTCATTGTTCTGTTCTGATTTGCTTTCTTCTGTTTTGTTTTGTTTTGGTTTATTCTCTTTAAAATAAAAATAATTGAAATTGAAAAAGAATTTAAATAGTATTTACAATTAAATGAAAATACTAATACAATATAACTGAACTTATGGGATGAGATGCAAGCAGTGCTAAGAGGAAAATTAGTTGTGGTGCACTCTCATATCAGGAAAAAGAAATAAGCTCAAATAAACAATCTAATGTTGAACCTCAAAGTTCTGAAAAAAGATAAGCAAGTCTAGCCCCATGCTTGTACAAGGGAGGAAATTATAAAGAGCAGAGCAGAAATTAATGCAATGGAAACTAAGAAAACATTATAAAGAATTAATGAATCAATGATTGGTTTTCTGAAAGAGTAAATAAAATTGAAAAACTTTTAGTCACCCTTATCAAAAAAAGGGAAGAAACGACTCAAATTCATACAATTAGGTATTAAAAGGATGGAAAAACAATGAATCCTTCAGGAATGCAGGGAATCATCAATAGCTACTTAAAGAAGCTTTACTCTAATAAGATGAAAAACCCAGGAGAAATGGACAGACTCCTAGATACATATGAATTACCAAATCTGAATCAAGAAAATATAAAAACTCTCAATAACCCAGTATCTATCAGTGAAATTGAAAATGCAATTTAAAACTTACTTATAAAGAAAAGCCCAAGACCTGATGAACTCACTGCTGAAATCTACAAGAGAGTTAGAGAAGATATAATACCATTGCTTCCCAAACTCTTTCATGAAATTGAAAGGGAAGCAATACTCCCAAAGCCATTCTTGGAAGCAAGTATTACTCTGATGCCAAAACAGAGAAAGACCTAACGAAAATAAAAAACTACTCTAGCAACACAGTATGTAACAGCTAAAAATCACTCAATTGCCTATCAACTAAGGAATGGAGAAAGAAGATGTGGGATTTTTTTTAATGTACAATAGAATACTATTCAACAATAAAGACAGATAAACTTGAGACATGTATAGCTAAGTGGATGCACTTTGAGATTATGCTATTCAGTGAAACAAATTGAGCACAAATGTATAAATATGACATTTTTTCCTTCAGTGTCAGGAACTGAAAGTGTAAATAAGGAACAAAATGTATAATAGATATTATGAAATAGGAAAAAATTGTTTAAAAGGAAAGTGGAATAGGAGAAGGGAAATAATGAGAAAAAAGGATAAAATGGAAACAGAGTTCTGTAAATAACAAAAGGAAGATGGGTTGAGAGAAGAGGAAGAGAATGAGGGAAAAAAGAGTAACTAAGAAACACTGTGTACAGATACAAAATCCCTAAGATAAATGTGATTATTATATATATCTAAATTTTACCAATAAGCTTAATTTAAAAAAAAACACATTTTTTGGTACCAGGAATCTAACTCACAACCTCACACTTGCCAGGCAAGCACTGTGCACTGACCTATATCCTTGCAAAAAACACATCTTTTTATCTACTTATTGCTTGATGAACATTTGGTTTGTTTCCAATATTGAGCTATTATGAACTGTGCTGCTATAAACATGGGTATACATATATCTCTGTGGTATGATGCTTTTAATGCTTTTGGGAAGCTATCAAAAAGGGGAATAGTTTGGTCAAATGTGACCTTTAGTCCTAATTTTTTGAGGAAATTCCACACTAATTTCTACAGAGGTTGCACCAGTCTACTTTCTCACCCAAAGTGGAGAAGGGTTCCTTCTTTCCCCACAATCTCACCAGCATTTGTTTTTGATTAATTTCTTGTTGATAGCCATTCTTTCTAGAGTGAGATGATAACTCAGTGTTGTTTTAATTTGCATCTCTCAAATGACCAGTGATATTGAACATTTGTTTGCTATTTATATTTCTGCATCTCTGAGAAGGGTATATTCATCTGAGATGCATATTTTTGGATTGGGTCTTTAAGTTTCAGGGGTCTGTTTTTTTTCAATTCTTTATATGTCCTGGATATTAGTACTTTGAGGAGCAACTGGCTAAGATTTTTTGCCATTCTAGGGTTGTCTTTTCACTCTGTTGGTGATTTCTTTTGCTGTGTAAAAGCTTTTTGATAAGATGAGATCCCAGTTGCTCTTTGTAGTATGTCCTATGTGTTCAAGTTTTTGTTAATGAAGTCTTTGCCTACAACAATATCTTTAAGAGTTCTACCAATTCTATGTCCCAGAAGATTTCATTTTTCTGTTTTAATATTAGATCTTTGATAGATTTTGATTTTATTTTAGTGCATGATGAAATACATGGGTCTAGTTTTAGTACTCAGCAACTGGAAAGCAAGTTTCAGCACCATTTATTAAAAATGCCATCTTTCTTCCAGTGAATGTGTTTGCCTCCTTTGTCAAAGGTAAGATGACAATGTGTTTTTGGTTGTTTTCATCTTCTAATCTGCTACATTTATTCTCAGGTCCATTTTGGTTTTTGTTTGTTTATTTTCGATCACATGCTGTTTTATTTATTTTTTATTTTTTTAATATTTTATTTAAAGAGAAAAAAAAGCATGTAAAGCGTAGAGATAATACAGAATTCCAAAAAAAGATAAACCATAAGAAATCACTAGTTAATAAATTACATATTATCCTCTTAGAAATAGTTGTTCAAGTTATAAAATTAAAGCATACAAAGTAGATAGTCAAACAGTGAGAGTGTGAACAGCTATGACATGCTGTTTTTATAACAGGAGCTCTGTAGTATAATTTCAAGTCAGGGATTGTGATGTCCCCTGCCTTGACTTTGTTGCCCAGATTTGCTTTTGCTATTCAAGGTCTCTTCTGGTTCCAGATGAATTTTAGAATTTTTTCTCTAGTTCTGTGAGGTATACTACAGTAATTTGAGTAAGATTGCATTGAATCTGCATAACAGTTTTGGGAGTATGGTTATTTTTACTATGTTGGCTCTTCCTACCCAAGAGCAAGGGATCTCTTTACATTTTGTGATATCCTCTTTGATCTCCTTTTTCAGAGTAATGTAGTTTTCAGTGTATAGATCTTTTCTTTCTTTTTCAAATTGTTTACTAATTACGTTTTTTAGTGCTATTATGAAAGGTATGGTTTCCCTAATTTCTCACTCAGTTAGTTAGTATACAAGAAAGCTATGGATTTTTGTGTGTTGACTTTGTTTTTGAGAGAAGAAAAAAAAAACAATGATACAGAATTTCAAAACAGGGTAATAGGAAATTAAGAATGGTTAATATATTGCATTTTGTTGTCTTCAAAGTAGTTGCTCAGATTATAAGATACAAGTGTGCAAAATTGATCAACTAACATAAGTACAGACCAATCTTTTCAATGAACTAAAAGCAATTACTAGTATAATTATGTTAAATAATAGATAAATAGGTAGACAGACATAATTCTTTCTTCCTTCTTTTCTCCTTTCCCCCATCCCAGTCGTTCACCCCTTTTGAGCAGGTTCTTTTCCCTTTCTCAATATCTATTGCACCTTCTGCATATTATTTACTCTTTTACTTTCTTCCACTACAGAAACATGTGAGTTTGATTTATTTCACTTATGAGTGCAGTCTCTAGTTGTGTCCATTTTTCTATAAAAGACTCAAGTTTAATCTTCTTTATGACTGAGTAGTACTACATTATATAAAAACACCATATCTTTTTTAAATCAGTTTTTCAGTTGATGGGCTTTTGAGTTGTTTCCAAGAGTTAGTTATTACAAAGTATGCTGCTATAAACATGGGTGCACATATATTGCTGTGCTATGATGCTTATAATTCTTCTGGAAAAATACCCAGAAGGAAAATAGCTGAGTTGAATGGAAGCCCAAATCCTAGTTTGTTGAAGAATCTCCACACTGATTTCCACAATGGTTGCACCAGTCTACACTCCTGCCAACAGTGGAGAAAGATTCCTTTTTTCCAACAGCCCCACTGGCATTTGTTGTTGGTTGATTTCTTGATAAAGACCACTCTTTCTGGAGTGAGATGGAGTTTCAGTGTTGTTTTAATTTGCATCTCTCAAATGACCAGTGATGGTGACCATTTTTTCATGTATGAATTTGTCATTATATCTTCATCTGAAAGGTGTGTATTCATCTGAGATGTTCATCTTTGGATTGGGTCTTTGAATTTGGATGTCCTGGTGTTTTTCAATTGTTTATATTTTCTACGTAGAAGGCCTTTGTCTGAAGGATAGCTGGCTAATTATTTTTCTACTTAATGGATTTTATTTTCACTCTGCTGGTGATTTCTTTTGATGTGCAAAAACTTAATAGGATGAGATATCATTTGTTGATTTTTTGAAGTACTTCCCGTGCAGTGTGGTTTTTGTTCATAAACTCTCTGCCTACTCCTGTGTCTTCTACATTTATATTTACTTTCTCTCCCAGACATGTTCACTTTGTATCCACTACGTGACTGAGTATGGTTATTAAATCCAGATTTTTATGGAGTTTTGGGGCTTTTCTATGTAGAGTATCATGTCATCTGCAAATAATGATAATTCCACTTGTTCCTTTCCTATCTTTATTTCTTGCACTTCTTTTTCTTGTCTAACTGCTCTGGTTGACATTTGAACTATGTTGAATAGGAGTTTTAGTAGTCAACATGTTAGCTTTTAATTTTTGACCATTCAGTGTGTTGGCTGTTGGATTGTCATAGATGGCTCTTATCATATTGAGATAAAGAGAGAAGTTTATAGCTGAGAATGTTCACATCAGGAAAACAGAGCAAATCCAAATGAGTAACCTATGGATATACCTCAAGGTCCTAGAAAAACAAGAACAATCCAAATATCAAGCTAGAATAGGAAGGAAAGATCAGATCATAAATTAATGAAATTGAGATCAAAACAAATTAAAAGGCCAATGAATCTAAGAACTTGTCCATCAAAAGAATAAACAAAATAAG
The DNA here is from genome assembly GCA_004027455.1 of Hydrochoerus hydrochaeris. NCBI lineage: Eukaryota > Metazoa > Chordata > Mammalia > Rodentia > Hydrochaeridae > Hydrochoerus > Hydrochoerus hydrochaeris. Next base: position 281,213 of record PVLA01001570.1, on the reverse strand, counting down.
CTAATTCATAGGCAAAGTTATCAAAACCTGAAAGAAAAGACCAATATCAATATAATTTGTAATGAAAAAAGTGAAATCATGATGGGCACCATTACTTTCATATCTGATGTTTCCTTTCTCTACTAGATTTGGATTTGGGTTAGTCTTGTTTTGACCTTGAGGTACATCCAAAGGTTATTTATTTGGATTCAAAACTATTTTCCTGATGTGAGCATTCTAAGCTATAAACCTCCCTCTTAGAACTGCTTTCATTTTGCCCCATAATTTTTGCTACTTTGTATTGACATTGTTGTTTGATTTTAAAACTTTCTAATATTTTCCTTGATCTGTTGATTATTTAAGAGTGTATTGCTTAATCTCCATATGTTTATATAATTTCTGTTGTTTTTTGGAGTTGATTTCTACCTTCATTGCACTATGATTTGATAACATGCATGCCATAATAATTTTGATTTTTTTATTTATTTAAGAAAACTTCATTGGATATTATGAGGTCTATTTTGGAGAAAATTTCATGTGGTGTTGAGAAAAATGTGTATTCTGTTGTTGGTGAGTGGAGCACTCTACATATCTTTTAATCTCTCTTTGGACTTCCAAGATTTTGACTAAGATGTGTCATGGAGAAGTTGTTTGTTATTGGCTGTTTGGCGCTATATTGGAGCCATTTGTCTATGTTAAATTATTTCATCATAGTTGTAAACTGTTGTGCTATTTTTTTCTGTGAATAGGTTGTTTGTTTGTTTTGGAGGGTTTTTTTAGTACTTGGAATTGAACTCATGAACTCACTTTCCAGGGAAGCACTATGCCACTGAGCTATGTTCCCAGCCCTGTGAACAGGTTTTTTTAAATGACATTCATACTGGCTTCTCATATTTATCTAATTCCGATTAATGTTAGAATAATTTTATTTACATCACATGGTAGAAGTTGTATCCATTTTCCATGTTCTCTTACTATTTTTGAGGCATCTCAGACTATATAGTTACTTCCATCCAGCCCCGTCTTCCAGCACTGACACTATCTTCATGTTGGTCACTTCTGCTGCCCATATTTTCAGTATTTTTTTATCTTATAGATTACTGTTTGATGCCTTCTCATGGACTCTAATTCTTTAATAAACTAGTGTTATGAATTTAAAACTGACGGTCAACTTAACTCCAGCTGAATTAAATCAGGATGGTGCTGAGTGTAGATAGCCCACCTGAGGAAAGATGCAAGCAGAGACATGATGAAGAGGGAGGCGTTGTGGGTTTCTCTAAGTGTTGCTGTTTTGAGCCATTTTGGTTCTCCTAGAGGAGCTCCTCACGACTAGCTTCCCCAGTGTGAGTTCAACCATTGTCATTGGAAGAGCTTAGGACCTTGTTGGTGAGACTGGATGTGGTTCACTTTGGGGGAGCTCTAGTCCTTACATTGAGCATCGATTCCTGGCTCCAGAGGGGAAGACATGTGCCATTTAATCACCAGGAGAAACTTGTTGTGCTGGCTTGCTGGCATGTACTCAACTGTTCTTATTGTCAAAGGAGCTCAGGACCTCCGTGTCACTGAGGATGGCTGTGTTACTCTACAGGGAAGCTCTGGTCCTTATTTTGGGCATGACATCTTGGCTCCAGTGTAGAACCCTCAATTACTAGCACAGCTCTCTCACTCCACTGGCATAGACTTTCTAGCATCCACCACTGACTTAATAGCAGCAACTGTGGGTCATGGTCATGCATGACTATAATCCCAGCACTTGGGAGGCTGAGACAGGAGGATTGCCAGGAGATCAAGAACACTCTACACTACATAGTGAATTCAAAGCCAGTCTGAACTACATAGTGAGACCTTCTCTCAAGAAAACAAAAAAGGTCTAAAAATGAAAAATTTCTATATCACCCTGCAATAGCAATGAAATTAGAAACATTAGTAGAATCAAAGACAAACTGGATATTGATATACCATCAGAATCAATAAAAAGTAACACTGTATCATTTTTAAAATAGAAAGGTACTGTCAGTATAATATCAACACAGACAAACCAAATATTGGCATATGGTAAATATCTCCTAATATACCACCATTAGCAATAGAAAAATTCAAAAATAATAACATAGTCAGCTAAATATTTAAAGATTAAAAAGTTTAACAGTAATAACAATAATGATGAGGGGTTGAGGAAAGACAAAATGAAAGAAGTCAAATTTGAAAAATAAAAAGAAGATGAAATGGAAATAAATGAGATAAAGGAACTTATCAAGATATAAAGGAAGGTTTATTAAAATTAGATAAAAGTACAGTGGACCCTTGAGTTACCACTCATGTAATGAACAACCTCATTTACAACTGGAATTTTAGGTTTAACTTATAACCAACATTTTGAGTTACTACGCAAATGCTGGCCACTTGTGCAATTGTAAAGACTCAAGATGCCAGAAAAACATATGTAAGCATCAGTCGGAGTCCAGATGCACATGTTTGTGGATGTGATTTCAGTCAGTGCTTTATATAATCACTACAATTACTGCTATCAAAATAGCCTCCAAAAAGCTGGAAAAAACCTAAATCCTTAGGGAATTAAAGAGAAGGAAAAGAAAGTAATCACAATCTAAAAGAAAACTGTTAAAGACAGAAACTGGTGATCTTAGGCCAGTTTTTAGTTCTAAAAAGGTTAAGACCTACTGACACAGAATCAGGCATTAGTGGGCTACAGACTTTCCCAAGGAGAAAAAAGACACTAGAGAGCCAGATTCCTGATCTTGTGGAAGGAGACTCTTCTGCCAAAGAGTAACCACCTTCCATTTCATCCCACTTCCTGCAAGCCAAGTGTCAGCTTGAATGGTGAGTACAGTATGAAATTGCTCTTTCTGATAAACTAGGCACATGTTAAATCTTTCTGGTGAACACACTAGGCAAATTATTGGTGTTTCTGGTAAGCTGCACATTATACAACACTTTTTGTTATTAAAAGTTTAGGTAGGGGTGTTTTGGAAAGTTTGGAACATATGTTGGATATTGCTATTATTTTTTTGGGGGGAAAATAGTCTTGACTTGCACCCACTTGAGTTACAATCAGCCCTCATGAACGAATTGAGTTCACAAGCCAAAGGTTCACTGGAACAGTAAATAACAAATAAGCAAAATAAAAGCCAGAGAAAAAAGAAGATTAAAAAGTCCCCCCCTCAATAAAAATGATGAAAAATATAAAAGAGTCCAAAAATTCCTTTATGTTTCTGAGTGACTGATTTCTTTTCAGGGTTTCCACTAGTGGTATCCACTAGACGTGAAGGATGGGTAATGAGTCACTGTTAAGACCTTATTTCGTTTTCACATTTATTTTATTGTATGTGAATGCTGAATACTGCCTCATCTTTCCTGCTGAATATCGTGGTCACTGGTGTCCTCTCTAGAACTGTATTCACTCTAAATGCTCCCAGTTTCTATGTCTCTCTCTCTCTTTGTGCACTAAATCATGTCTTTCTCTACCTAGGTTTATGGCCTGTGGGTTTTTTAGTTTCTCCCCTTATTCTAGAGGCCCCTGTATTTGTACATTCAAAATTGTTGCAACCATCCAAGCCTAGGCACATCACTGATCACATTGGTTCATGGGGAAAGTAGCATGACCACTGAGCTGTTTGTTGAATGTAGGCAGCAAAGCAGAGAGGTCAAGCAGTTCACTGGATTTAATGCCAGCACTTTCAGATAAAGTCCTCACAAAAATCCACACATGCATGGCTTGGCTTTTCACACAGAAGGCAAGACCCCTATATCATTTCTAGCCTGAACTTTTACTTCCCAGGTGGGCTTATGTCCATCCAGCGCCCTCATACAACTGCCTCTTGTGCTTGTCTCCCACCCAGTCACTGTGGTAGTGGTGAATTTAGAAACTCTGAACTGTACATGTTCTATGGTTCTTCTGTGGCTCGGTTTTAAACAATTGATCCTGTCCCCAAATGGTTCCTGGATAAACACTCTCTAGTATGTTGCGGGTTGCAGTGAATTTCTTCTCCAACTCAAACCTACCATGTAGAAGGAGTGACTTTCAGAGTGAAGCCCCATGCTGTTTTTGCACTTTATAATAACTCTAGGCTTTTTTTTCTAGTGCTGCCAGCCTGGTCCATTGTTTCCCGCAGCTGCCTATCCTTTCTGGGTTTGCCTTGTGTTAGTGGAGACAGCTTCCCCTTCCCAAGAGCCCCAAGAACTGCGTGAGTGTACAGACAGTTTTGTTCTTTTCTCTATATTGTGCTCCATTCCTTCAGCATCTCTGTAGTTAGTACTTGTTATGTCAGCTCATTTCCAATTCCCAGATATGTTTCTGTTCTTCACCAAATTGTTGTTTCCCAGGTATCAAAATTCCAGGTCCCAAAGAGGCTGTATTTTACTGCTGGTATTTACCATTTTTAATCCCCTGAAGGGTTTATTTTTCAACTCCAGTTTGTCACTGACACAGTTTGACATCTTTAAAATTCTGTAGAATACTGTGTGCTAAAGGAATATGGTCTGAACATCAACAGCTTCTGATACAGAACTCATTTTCCAGTGTGTAAGTTCTTTTTCATTTCATCACATTTAAAAGTGAGCATTGTCAGTCACCCTATACATTTTATTACATTTATCTTCAAGTGTAAACGACCATTTATATTGTATTGATCTTGCTAAATAGAATAATTTTCAGTTTTGAATGCATTTAATTCTAAAATAGTTCTTCAAAGATCACAATATGAAACAAACATCAGAACATTAACTAAATATTTCATATACCATATTTCCACTTGGGGAATATAGTACCATTTAAGAAAATTATTTAAGCATTAATTCTAAACTGCTTCATAGATGACTAACCAACTCTACTTGAATTTCATTTGTAAATGAGTATAAATCACTATTGTTTAACACAAGAATTCATATTAAGGTCTAGGATCTACACTAGAAATAAAACTGGAAAACATGCATGTCTGTAAAGTTAGATGAAAAACAAAATTACAATGGTATAAATACATTGGGATAATGATAAATATATAACTGTACAAAGCATTTGACATAAAAGTTTCTGTATAAAACTCCAGCACAGAGAAACAATTTTCAGTCTCAACCTGTTACACTCTCACTGCTTATTATTTAAATTGTTTAAGGAAAAGGTTTTATGAATCAGGTATTTATGAGAGTGAATGAGAGTGAGGTCAGCAAATCATAAGATATTCATTCTTTCAATATACTCTATATTTAGGAAATTTAAATGCAAGCAAAATGGTGAGTAATATAAAGATACAATGCAGTGTGATCCTGCACTTGTCTTTTCATCAACCTTAATGCAAGAATACATGGAGCTAAAAATGAACTTTGAAATCCCCACCAAAGTCATTTGCTGGAGATACTGCAATTCCTGATCCATGAGTTTACTTTTTAATAACCATTCTTGGGTCAGTATGAATATTTTCCCTTTAATGTCATTTTAACTTTTTTACCTCTGTGTTAACATTGGTATAATTATTTAGCATGTACTCACACAATGAAAGATTTTTTTCTCTGCCAGTGATTCCCAAATAGACCTAGAAATCCACATGTCTCTACATCATAAGAGAATATCCTTGGCATTGTTCAGGAGCTGTGGAAACTTCATACTTAATTTAAAATATTTTTATCTTTTCTTTTAGTATAATGTAAGTAAAGACAAAATTGGATTGGTGTTAATTAAAGGAAGGTTTTATGCAACAAGATCTTCAAGAAACTTCTTGAACTTATGGTGGGATTGGGGAAAGACCAGGGAGGCAAAGAAGGTACTCAAATAGGGTGCCAAATTTATGGATTTACTAAAATCCAGTAATCAAAATGAATGCTTTAATATAGTAGTTTAAGAAAACAAAAGTAATGCAAAAATTCATCATGAACAAAACAAAAAAAAAGTTTTAGCAAACAAAGAACCAGTGTTACTGAGTTTTTGCTTTTGTCTCAGGATATGATATGGCTAGAAAAGTCACTGTTTTTGATCTTGTCTTTAATTAAAATGTTCATATTCTGTCTTTAAATTTCTTACAATGTTTGCTTATATAATGCAGATTATAGAGAATCTTAATTCCTCTGATCAGACAGCATATTTTATCCTTCAGTTAACCCAAAACCAATTTTACCACACACATAGATTTTGAAAGTTCTTATCAAATTATTGACCAACACATCACAAACTTTGGCCAACCAGAAGAGATGTTGATTATTTAACCATACCAATGCAGATCAAATGAATGCAACCCATAATTTTATCACCAGATGCATTTCAGGCATTATAAAAATGTCATGGATGACTAAGGTGTAAATTTCAGTAGAATTTCAGTGAAATTTCACAAGCTCTCTTATCTGAGGTTTTGCTTATCATTTTCACTTTGTTAATATTTCCAATGGCTTTATTTCTTTTATAATTCATGAAACATACAAATTGTTAAAATGGTCAAAAGAGTGGCCAACAAAATCTCACAATCCAGGTTTACAGACTATTAATCTTTGGGCACAATATCCTGTCAAATATCGTCCTGTAGTGATATAAATATGTATACATTTTTATACAAAGGGAAATGTGCTCTAAGTGATGTTTGGTAACATGCTTTTGTAAAGAACACTATATTTTGGACATTTTCTCTATCCATAAATCTAAATTTACAAAATCATTGCATATCATTCCATTATGTAAAGCACAGCTGATATTGTCAGTAGGTTGCTTTCATCTCCTCAAACCTCTATACCTTGTTTGATGGGATCATTTCCAGTGCTCATATGCTTTGATTCCAGTGAACTTCACCTGTGACCTTATTTAGGGGCTGTGCCTTAGCCTACTGGAACTGTTCCATTAAAGCAGTGGAGAGCTACAAGTAGTTGCATGAGCACAGGGTGACCAAGGCTGATGGCATGAGGCATTTGAAAGTCCAGTGTAGTTTGCCTCAAGTTGGGGCAAACTCTGATATGTAATTCATACTCCACAGTTCCCTCAAGAATCAGCATTAAACTGAGACTTCATCTGAATCACACCCTTTCTTGTCTTCCTTTGATTTTCTGTCCTGCTTTTCTCAGTCTTTTACCAGTTTTTCCTAGAAATACTTCTTGAACAAACTGCTTGCATACAAATCTTTATCACAAAGTTTACTTTTATAACAGTGCTATTCTTGGAAATGTAATGCAAGCCACAAACATGAGCCATATACACAATTTAAAATTTTCTAGTAGCCACAATAAAAACTCAAAAGAAATAGCAACATTAATTTTATCAATATATTTTACTTAACTGAATATATAGAATTTCAGTATAGAATGAAAATGTAAATGTTAAACATTTCACATCTTCTCATAAAATATGTTTGAAATTAGATGTGTATGTTGATGCAGATATGAATAGAGTGTGTGGCCACATTTCAAGTGTTCATTAGTTACATGTGGCTAGTGACCACTCTTTTAGATAGTACAGAGCTAGAGAATCAAAATTAAAAATGAGCTACCATATTTTAATTGATGCCTCATTAATGAGTATTGACTCTGTTTCCATTCTTCTCCATAGTTTAATGCTCTGATATCTTTATGCTTATTATATCTATATTATTATCTCAAGATAAAAATCCTAAAAATTTCTTTGATGTATCAAACTGCTGTACAGAAGAACAATTCTCCATTTCTACTCACACTTAGCAACAGTGTTTATTTTTCATATTTGCAAATCTGACAATGAGATTTTATAAACTTTAAAATTTTAAATGTATCTTTACATTTTAGCAAACCTAGAAGTGGGAACTCCCTTTAATTTTTTGTTCTCATTAACCTTGAAGACAGCAGATTAATCAAAAATTTCTACTACTGTTCATCCCAGGCATAAAAGGATTTTCACACACATTTTTTTGAATTTTTTTATTTATTTAAAGAAACAAAAAAAACCAAAATAGAAAAAAGGTAGAGTAATATAGAATTCAAAAAAATTAACACTAAGAAATCACTAGTTGATACATTACACATAGTCATCTTAGAAATGGTGGTTCAAGTAACAAAATCGAAGCCTAAAAAGTGGACAAACACTGACAGTGCAAACAATGCTGTTCAATGATCCAACAAAAATTTAGTAATATGGTCATCTAACACACTTATACATACTGTTATATCCTTTAGGGCACTTCCCTTCCATTTTTACAATATCTGTTATACATTGTGAATGTTATTACTCTTTCAGTTTTTATTATTGTTTACACTAGAGAGACAATGTGTTATTTATTTCACTTATAAGGATAATCTCAAGTTGCATCCATTTACCTATAGAGGCCTCAAGATCACCTTTTTTTATAGCTGAGTACTATTACATTGTATAAAAATACCACAACTTTTTCACCCACTCTGTAGTTGATGGGCATTTTGATTGTTTCCAAGATTTAGCTGTTATGAATTGTGTTGCTATAAACATGGGTGCACATATATCACTGTGACATGACTTTTTCAATTTTGCTGGGAAAATACCCAGGAGGGGAATAGCTGGATTGAATGGAACTTCCAATCCTAGGTTGTTGAGAAATCTGCATACTGATTTCCACAGTGGTTGCACCAGTCTACACTCCCACCAACAGTGGAGCAGTGTTCCTTTTTCCCTGCAGCCGCGCCAACATTTTTTATCAGCTGATTTCTTGATGGCAGCCATTCTTGCTGCAGTGAGATGAAATATCAGTGTTGTTTTAATTTGCATTTCTGAAATGACAGTGATGGTGAGTATTTCTTCATGTATTTATTTGCCATTTGCATATTTTCACGAGAAATGTGTGTTCATATCAGATGCCCATTTTTGGAGAGGGACTTTGAATTTTGGGGGCATGATGTTTTTCAATTCTTTGTATGTTCTGGATATAAGTCCATTGTCTAAGAGATGTCTGGCTAAAATTCTTTCCCATTTTGTGGGTTTTCTTTTCACTTTATTGGTGATTTCTTTTGAAGTGCAGAAACTTTTTAGTAATATGAGATCCCAGTTGTTGATTCTTTGAAGTATTTCCCATGCAGTTTGCATTTTATTCATGAATTCTCTCCCTACCCCTATGTCTCCAAGATTTTTACCTACTTTGTCTTCCAGTAGATTTAATGTTTCTGTTTTAATATTTAGATCCTTGATCTATTTTGACTTTAGTTTAGTGTATGGTGATAGGCATGGATCTAGTTTCAGTCTTCAGTATGTGGAGAGCCAATTTTTCCAGCACCATTTATTAAAGAGGCTATCCTTCTTCCAGTGGACATGTTTAGCCCCCTTGTCAAATATCAGGTGGCTGAGTGTCTTTGTAGTAGTGTTTGCAATTTCTAATCTGTTCCATGATCCTTTGGTCTATTTCTTTGCCAGTACCATGCTGATTTTATCACTGTGGCTTTGTAGTTAGTTTCAAGTCAGGAAGTGAGATGCCTCCTGTCTTGCATTTGTTGCCAAGAATCACCTTTGCTATTCTAAGTTTCTTCTGTTCCCAAATGAATTTTAGGAATATTTTCTCTAGATATGTAGTGTATGTTAATGGTATTTTGATTGGGATTGCATTAAATCTGTATAACAGTTTTGGGAGTATGGACATTTTCACAATGTTGGTTCTTCCTAACCAAGAGCAAGGAATATCCTTCTATTTTCTACTATCCTCTTCAATCTCCTTTTTTAAGAGTAGTATTACAATTTTCAGCATATAGGTCTTTTACATTCTTGGCTAGGCTGCTTCCTAAGTATTTCATTTTTTAGATGCTATTGTGAAAGGCAATATTTCCATAATTTCTCTCTCAGTGAGTTTTTTGTTTGTGTACAGGAATTCTATTGATTTTTGAGTGTTGACTTTGTATCCAGCTACACTGATGAATTTGTTTATTATCTCTAGTAGTCTTTAATAGAGTTTTTTGGGTCTTCTTTGTAAAGTATCATGTCACCTGCAAATAAGATAATTTAACTTCTTCTTTTCCTATTTTTATTCCTTTTATTTCTCCCTCTTGTCTGATTGCTCTGGCTAATATTTACAGAAATATATTGAATAAGAGTGTTGATAGTGGACATCCTTGTCTTGTTCCTGATTTTAGATTGAAGGCTTTCAGTTTTTGTCCATTTACTATAATGTTGGCTGTTGGTTTGTCATAAATTTCCTTTATGAGATTGAGGTAGATACCATCTATTCTGAGTTTCTGTAGGGTTTTTACCATGAACAAGTGTTAGACTTTATCAAAAGCTTTTCTGCATCTATTGAGATGATCATGTGATTTTTATTTTTGGCTCTGTTGATGTGGTGGATTACATTTATTTTGCATTCCTAGAATTAATCCCACTTGCTTGTGATGTATACACTTCTTGACAATTTGCTGAATTCTATTTGCCAATAATTTATTGAGAATCTTGCATCAATGTTCATTAGTGAGATTGTCCTATAGTTCCCATTTTTGGTTCGGTCATTCTCTTGTTTTGGTATCAGTGTGATACTTGCCTCCAGGAATGTGTTAGGGAGGACCGCTTCTCTTTCAATTTCATTGAAGAGTTTAAGGAGTATTGGCAATAAATCTTCTGTAAATTTCTTATAGAATTGAGCTGTGAATCCATTAAGACCTGGGCTTTTATTTGTTGTTAAGTTTTTAATCACGTTTTTGATTCTGGTAGCTGATATTGGGTTATTCAAAATTGTTATATTTTCTTGATTGAGCTTTGGTAGTTCATATGTTTCTATAAATCTGTCCATTTCCTCTGTTTTTTCCACCATATGTGAATAGAGATTTTCAAGTAGGTGTTCATGATATTTTCAACTTCCACGGATCGGCAGTAATTTAATTCTTTTCAGTCCTTATTGCATGGATTTGAGTTTTTCTTTTGTTTTCTTGATAAAGTTGGCTAGAGGTTTATCAATTTTGTTTATTCTCTCAAAAAACCAGCCTTTTGACTCATTAACTCTTTGTATTTTTTTGTTTCAATTGCATTAATTTCTGCTCTGTTCTTTACAACTTATTCTCTTCTATGAGCTTTGGGTTTGAATTTTTTCATCCTTTTCTAGAAGCTTGAGATGTAGCATTAGGTTTTTTATTTGTGCTTGTTCCATATTCTTAATATGACAATTTATTGCTATATATTTCCCTTTTAGGACTGCTTTCTTTCATCCCACAGATTACGGTATGTTATGTCTGCATTTTCATTGAATTGTACATATTTTTTATTTCTTCTTTAATTTCACCTGTAACCCACTGGTTGTTCATAAGGTTGTTATTTAGTTTCCATGTATTTATGCAGGTTCTGCAATTTCTTTTGCCATTAATTTCCAATTTCAGTGTGCTATGGTCAGATATTGTGCATGGGATAATTTCAATCCCTTTGCATTTACTTAAGAATGTTTTATGGGTTAATACATGGTCTATTTTGGAGAATGTCCCATGTGCAACTGAGAAGAATGCATATTCTGAAGTGGTTGGATGGAACACTCTGTAAACATCCACTTAGTCCATTCACTTACAGGTGTGATTTAGTTCCGTTATTTCTTTGTTGATGTCTTGTCTAGTTGATTTAACTCTGTGACAGTGGGGTGTAAAGTTGCCCTATTACAATTGTGTTCTTGTGTTTGATTTTTCATGTCCATTAGTATTGGTCTTATATAGTTGGGTGCTCCTGTATTTGGTGCATGTATATTTATAATTGTTAGTTCTTCTTCTTGAAATTTTCCACTAATAAGTATGTAATGGCCTCTTTTATCTCTTTTAATCATTTTAGATTTGAAGTTCAGTTTGTCTGAAAACAATACCTACCCCTGCTTTTTTCTGGGTTCCTGTTGCATGGAATACTGTTTTCCATCCTTTGACTTTTAATCTATGGGTTTCCTTTTGAGTCAGATGTGTTTCTTGTATACAACATATTGTGGGATCATGTCTCTTGATCCATTCTGTCAATCTGCTTCTTTTGATAGGTGAATTGAGGCCATTTACATCTATGGATATCACTGATATGTATTGGCTTGACTTTGTCATGTTATGTTCCAGTTGTTTCTTTCTGCTTTTCCTCTTATTTAATTGCTTATCCTACCTGGTGGTTTCTTTCTGTTGTTGTTTTGGGGATTGCGGTCATTTTTATCTCTGTCTAGTATGTCTTTCAGTACTCTTTCTAGGGTTGGTTTGGTGGACATGAATTTCTTCAGTTGTTCTTTGTCATGGAAGTATCTTGTTTCTCCATTAAATTTGAATGAAAGTTTTGCTGTGTACATCAGTCTGATATGAAAATTGTTTTCTTTTAGGGTTTGAAATCCTTCACTCTATGCTCATCTTAACTTGAGGGTTTGTGCTGAAAAGACTGCCATGATTCTAATGGGCTTTCCTTGATAGGTGAATTGTGTCTTTTCTCTAATAGCTTTTAGTATTCTGTTTTTATGATGCACACCTGGGATCTTAATTATTATATGTCTAGGTGTAGATTTATGTTGGTTGTGACTGGTTGGCATTCTATATGCCTCACTTATGTGTATATCAGATTTTTCCCCATGTTTGTGAAATTTTCTGCTATTACTTCTGTGAATAGTTTAGTTATGTCATTTGTATTGACTCCTGCATCTTCACTGATGCCCATTAGTCTTATATTGTTTCTCTTGGCATCATCTTGAAGCTGATGGATTGTCATTTCATGCTGTTTTGTTGTATTTATAAGTTCTACCCTTTCATGATCACTATCCGCAATCCTGTCCTCAAGGTCTGAAATTCTATCCTCAGCTTCATTTACATGGTTTTGCCAGCATTCAATAGAATTTTTTGTTTCTTGGATATCTCTTTTAATTTGTTTCATGAATTCTGCTTGTTTTCTACATTGTTTATTCAAAGTTTCAATCAATTTCCCATGCACCTGTATTTTTTTATCTATTTCTTCTCTAGCTATGCTGAGCATCTCATTTACTAAGTTTGTCATTTCTGTCTTTATGTGAGAAATTATTTCTACTTTGATTTTCTCTACAGCCTCATGGATTTGTTTCTTTATTTTGTTTGCTATCTTTCCAGAGATTTCTGATGTGTGATTTAAGTCCTTTATTTCACTGTCCCCTGTTCTTGCTCCTGATGGACTAGATGTTTGAGATTGCATTTTGCTTTTTCATTTTGTCATTTTCACTTTTTGCGCTAATATTTGGCTTTTCAATGCCAATAATCAGAACTGTCAGTAGTATGTATCCTTGTGTCCTACTGTGTGGTTGATGTTTGTCTGATTACTGAGTGCCACAATGAAGAGGAGAGCCTGTCACCTGGCTTTCTCTTGTGGGTCCTGTTGGGTGAGTCCTATATTCTTCCTGGGCTAACTAGCCTAGAAGTATTGATTTAAGTCAACCCTTAGTTCCTGCTGTTGCTATGTCTTCAGGTTATTACAGGTCACCAGATCTCCCTGTCTATAGTGTTTGTCCCAGCTGAGACCCTAGCATGTCACTGGGTGTCTCATAAGCCCTTTTAATTTTCTCCAAGTTGGAAGAGCCCTTATTGGCACACTCCTCAACCTGCCAGATGTTATCTGTGTGGAGAAATTAGTCATCTACATCCTTGCCAAGCTCTCCAAGGTCTTACAGAAGGAGGGAACTTCATTACAGCTCCTATTTACCTTCTGAAGACTTCTGTTTTAGCAGCAAACTCACCATAGTTATTGAAGCCTGATGATTTCTTCTGTTTGTGTGAGGGGTTACTGAGTATCCCATCAACCCAGCAGGGTTAATCCATTGCAGTTCAAGGTTCTGGGAGGGGGTGTGGGAGCTGAACATCAAGAGTAGTACTTGGTCTAGGAGATGGTGAGGGTTGCGGAGGGCAGCAGGCCAGTGAAGTATTTCTGTGGGCCTGTGTGGAGTGCAGGAAAAGCATAGCAGTGCAGACACAAGTTCCGAGGGTTGCACTGCTTTCCTTGGGGTGGACGGGGCAGGCAGGAAAAGTGTGGCAGTGCAGGTGCCATAAATATTTAATATTACAGGCCATAAAATAAAATTCCACACTGTATCCCTAGCCTCTATCAATTTAAATAAGGGAATAATCCAAAAATAGTCTGAGAGACAGTTTCATTGATTCCTCCAAGCAAGCACACTTGTAAGTGTCTGAATGTCAAAAAGAGGATTAAGGAAACTGGATGCAGTTAGAGTTTAACAAAAATTGAGGTCATGGTAACAACAAAATGTGCTGTGTAATATCAAAGTACCTTATAAACATTTCAATTTCATGGGCTGCTTGCTTGTATTACCTGTTTTGGAGGAGAATATATCCACAGGACAATATGGATATTGATTTTTAAATAAGATATCCAAATAAATTTAAAGTACCTTGTAAAACAATTTCTTGGCTCTCAGTTGTTTATGAGTCATTTTGCAATAAAAATTAAGTCATTTGTCATGACTCAGAATTGATGGTTTCTGTGGACCAATGATTACTAGAAATGCCTTCTTTCTGACATAAAGGATACCATTTTCTCAGGTACTTAAGAAAGCCTACATTGGGAGTGCCTAAATATTTAACTCTTTAATTTCAAACAATTATATCCACTGCATCAATGTGTCTTTGTTATTTGCGAAACATTTTATAACTATATTATCTTCCAGGACCACATGACTATCATTCTTAAATGAAGATGTCCCATAGCATTCAGATTAGAAATCTTTATTTCACCTTATATTCCTATACTTTATAAATATGTAGGTTAAAGAGATTTCATGTATTAAAAATGAGTTTTTAAACAAAAAATTTCATGATTCTACAACAAGGGATTTTTCTACCCCTATGTATGATTCTTTTATTTACTTTTTCTTTTCTCCACTTTCTTTCTTTTTTGTGATGCTGGAGATTTAACCCAGTCTTGTGCATGCTAAGTGCTCTACCACAGAGCAACATTCCCTAGCCTTCCTTTGTACTTCTTAAAGCCCAAGCTTGTACTGCATGCTGCTGTTTTACCATTAGCATAGGAATAACAATAAGTCCATACACATTATTCACAAAAAATGGTTTGTCCTTCCCAATGCTATCATTTGTCACCTCAAACATTTGGCTATAAACTTTAAATAGAAGAAGTCAAAAAACTATGGTCTTTTTTTCTTTTTTTTTCTTTCTTTTTGGAGGGTAAGGGTTGAGACATTGTCTTGTTGTGTGGCTCAGGATAGCCTTGAACTATGTAGCTAAAGCTGGCCTCCAACTTGCAGTATTTCTGCTTCAGCCTCCTGAGTGCTGGGATTTCAGGAGTGCACCACCATGCCTAGCTAGGCCAATATTTATTTTAACATAGCACAAACTAAAAGCTCATTTAAAATATTGAATAAAAAATACATACTTATATCTATATTAATGGTGTCATATACATTCCTGGACTATAGAACTATAATTGTTAACAGATTTACTTTCACTCAGGTTAGGGTTATGTCATGGATTGCTAGGATGGTGGCTTATTAATATCCCATTTTTACCCACAGGGAGGATTTAATTTTTTTTTTAGCTTTGGGATCTCATTTTGAAGAGTTGTTGAAGAGTGTCCTTTCATAAAATGTAAATCATGCTAGATATTTCAGAGATGAATAGTTTATGTGGGAAACTTTTCATAGAAGTCATCAAAGAGCTAAGGAGCCAAGTAGGAAATAGAGAGCTAACTCAGATATTAGTAACTGTACAATGCTAAAGTTGGAGGGAGAACAATGAGGCGGTGTTGCCTGAGTCCAGGACTCAAAGAAATACAATCGAAAATGTAACTACAGCATCCCTGACCAAGGGAAGCTGAAACTATGATAGAAAAGCCTTTCTGAAAGGAGCAGATACCATGGAGGAGATACAGTTGTGCCTGAGACATTAACTCAAACAGAAAATAAAGAAGAAATACCATATTTCTCCCCTCCTTTCACCATCCAGGCCTCCCTAAGTATGTCTAATTGGATCATTACATTTGGAAGCCAGTGGTCAAGGAGTCTGGAATATGTATTTGTAGCTATAAAGAGAAGGACAAAAGGGGAAAGGAATGGATCTGAAAGCAAGCAGGCAAAAACTGGAATGGTAGCCCATTTACAAATACACACTTTGCAAATAAATTTGGTGTTTACCTTTGATACATATTTTGCAAATCCTACTGTTTCTTTTTTCTTCTCATAGTTTCATTTGTAAATTGATTTATTTGAGAATATTTTGCCAAAATAAAGAGAAGTGTGTGTTAAGTATTACGTGGAGGAGTGAGAAACTCACATATAAACACAATTAGGAAATAAATGCTGACTGCAGCTGCTGAACTATAAGGATAGTTCACCCTTCTCAGATTTCATTTAAAAAAGTGAGATGCAATATAAGAAAATTGGGTAGGGGTTGGTAAAAAGCAGGAACATGACTTTAATTTCTAGGTCTGATCTTAATTTTGTAGTAATAAATTAGTCTTTTTAAAATTTTTGTTTTTCCATTTATTATTGCTCACAATTATAGCTCCACATGGCATCCAGAAGTACAAAGAAAATTTTTGTGCCTTTCTTAAAGATGGGAAGCTATTCAGCTGATAATTTTTACTAAGATCTTTTAGTATTAAATTGGGTTTCTCCAAACTTCTTGGAGAGCTATTATAGGTTACTTTTCTCTATTTGGAAGCCAGTGGTCAAGGAGTCTGGAATATGTATTTGTAGCTATAAAGAGAAGGATGTGGAGGGGTATAAACCATTGTTGAGTTGCCTCTCTTGGGATCCTGAATTTCCTTTGTCTTCACTTCTCTCAACATACTGACATTCAACATTTAATCAGAATAAATAGAACTGATAGGCTTTATCTTTCAAAAGATAGCAATATAAAATGTTTTTAGTAATTCCTTACATGCCTTTAGAAGAATTTTAAGCTTAAAGGATTAGTCACATGGCAATCTTGTTCTACTTTGTCTCAGATGCTTCTTTCTCCATCTTTACTGGAATGTGCTTCTAACATATCAGAAATAATGATTTTCCAGTTTCCATAACTTAGCATTTCCTTAATTCTCAAAGTCAAATTCTTGATGTTTTCTTTAAGTTAGCATGTGAAAATGCAGGCCTTGTCATTATACTTTAAAATCACTAAGTCCTTAATGGAGGGAAAGATATGGTTAAGCAAAAAGTAGAAGATATCTTCATTAATTGAAGGAAATGTTGCAGTTTTATGGTGCACTGGTTTTCATAAGATTTTTACATTTTATATATATATATATATATATATATATATATATATATATATATATATATTTGGTAAGGACTTCACTGAAAATGTTGACTAAAAGTTTCACAATTGAACATTAAAGGCTGTGTATGTTTTCACCAAAGAAGATAGAAAAAACTTTTAATGAGGTGCTAGGAAAAGTAACTTAGGCAAAAGTATGGGCATGTATTATTCATTCCATAGGTTCATATTGAGAACCAACTGACACCATCTTAGAGAACTGGCATAAATCTGCAAGACAGGCAGACATGACTTTCTATTCTATTTACTCTTGCTGAATAGAAAATGATTAAAAGTTTAGCAGGTTAACACAACAATCTCATTATGTTCTTGGATTCTGCAGATTAAGAATTCTGACAGAGGCACAACAGGGGTGGCTCATGTTTGCTTCAAAATATCTGGCACTTCATCTCTGGAAGCTAGGGGCAAAGAAATGACTGGAACTCAAATTACTGAAGCATTCTTATTCAGATGTTTGGTACTTGACTGGAATGATATGATTAGACCTGCCAACTGGAAAAGCTATGTATGATCTTTCCATATGACTTGGCTTCTTTACAATACAGGAGCCCCAAAGTAGTTGGACTTCTTACACAGTGCTTCAAGGTACAAAATGCAAGTGTCCTAGTGAAAGGAGAAGCAGTTGAGCTAATTTTTATGGCTTAGCTTTGAAAGTGATATGTATTCTGTCAACCAAAGTAGCCATAAGTCTACCCCAATTCAAAAGTAGAAGAATCGGTACTCCCCCTTTTGAAGGGGAAAGTCACAAGTACAAATCGAACCAAACCATGTGAGCTAGGAGATATTATAACAACTATCATTGGAAAACACATTCTGACACAACTTCACTCTCAGAGAGTTTGGTACTACTAGAAAACTCACATATTAATAAGACAGTCACACAAGTAAGTGGATTGAGTAGGATGAACAAAAGAAATGTGGTTGCAGAGGTACAAAAAAACATAACAATGTGACCCAATTTAATTAGGATTATGCAATTTCTACAAAGTACCAGTCCTTGACCAACTGTCTCAAGGATGAGTAGGAATTAACAAGGCAAGTGTTTGGAGAATGGAATGGGTCTGTAAAAGCATTTAAAATTATATTTTATCACTTTATTTTTTATTTTACAGACAAAAGCAAAATAAAAATGTTGATATGGAATTTCAAAATTAAATAATAGGTGATTAACACTGGTTAATATATTTTAACAGAAGCTGGCACTGTGCCACGAGGCGAGGTTGGGACCATCAATCCTGGAGGCTGGGTGCCTGCCCAGCCCCCTTAGCTCACTGGACTAGGCTCCAGAGGTTCAGCGGGCTTGAGTGAACTGCACCCAGCGACCTTCATTCAACCAGGGGAGCCAGGCCCGCCGAAGGGGGAGTCAGGCCATCTCTGCACCATGAGGTCAGTTGCAGCTCACCAGGGCAGGCCCCTAAAAGTTTGAGACCATCAATCCTGGCAGCTGGGTGCCTTCTCAGTCCCCTTAGGTCATTAGACTGGGCTCTGGAGGTTCCGTGGGCTTGAGTGGACTGCACCCGGCAAACTTCACTCAGCCAGGGGAGCCAGGTTCACCGAAGTGGGAGCCAAACCGGTGCCACACCACAAGGGAAAGCTTTGGAAAATCCCTGGGAACATGGAAATATAGGAAAATGACAAAACGAAAGACCAAAATGCAATCTCAAACCTCCAGCCCATCCCAAGAAAACCTAGGAGCCATGTACATATAAAACATACTGCACATACACCTGAAATGATATCAAATGAAATAAAGAAGAAAGTACTGGAAGCTATGAGGGAACTCAAATCAGAAATATTCTCCCAGGTAAAAAAAGAAATGATAAAAGTAGTGAAAGAAATACTGAATGCATCCAACGAAGGCACAGCTAAAAAATAAGAGGAACAAAGCACAATGATAGAATCCCTGAATGAACAGTATAAGAGACAAACAGAATGCATTAAGCAGATTCAGAGATATACAGGAAATCAAAAACTCTAATGAAAGTTGCAAAACCAGCTCAATGAAATTGAAGATAGAATCTCAGACCTCAAAGATAACATTGCAGCTAGTGAACAAGAAAGGAAAGATCTTCTAACAATAACAAGAAATCAGGAAATAAGAATTTAAAAGCTGCAAGATGATGCAAAGAAAAACAATATAAGATTAATAAGGATAAATGAAAAAGAATGGGATGACACAAATGATATCAAGAGGATATTTACAGAAGTAATAGCTGAAAGCTTCCCAAACATGAGTATGGAAACTGACATATGGATTAGTGAGGCATATAGAACTCCAAATATCCATAACCAAAACAAAACTACACCCAGACATATAATAATTACCATCCCAGAAATCCAACATAAGAACAGAATATTAAAAGCTGTTAGAAAAGACAGGTCATCTATAAGGGAAAACCTTACAGATTCACAGCAGACTTCTCAACAAAAACAATGAAGTCAAGAAGAGCATGCAGTGAAGTTTTTCAGATCCTTAAAGAAAACGACTTCCAACCCAGACTAATGTACCCTGCAAAGCTATCCTTCAAAATGGCTGGAGAAATAAGATACTCCCATGACAAAAACAGCTGAAGAACTTCATGATCACCAAACCAAACCTACAAAGAATACTGAAAGACATTCTAGATACATATAGGAAAAAACCACTAAGCAAGACAGACAATTAAACAGAATGGAAAGCTAAGATACAACATCAGAAAGATAACATGTCAGCAATAAACCATATGACAGTTATAACCATTAATGTAAATGGCCTCAATTCACCAATTAAAAGAAACAGACAGGCAGAATGGATCAGGAAACAACATCCAATCATATGCTTTCTACAAGAAACCCATCTATCCCAAAAGGAAACTCATAGACTGAAAGTCAAAGGATGGAAAACAATACTCCATGCAACAGGAACTCAAAAAAGCAGGAGTAGCTATTCTGTTTGCAGACTATGTGAACTGCAAACCAAGAATGGTCCGAAGAGATAAAGAAGGTCACTACATACTAGTTACAGGAAAACTGCAAGAGGAAGAGATAACAATCTTAAATCTATATGCACCAAATTCCAGAGCACTCAACTATACAAAGCAAGTAGTAACAGAAATGAAAAAACAAATAGGCAATAACACAATTATAACAGGGGACCTTAACACACCATTGACACAAAGGGATAGATCAACTAGACAGAAAATCAGCAAAGAAATAACAGAACTGAATCACACCTGTGAACAAATGGATTTGATAGACATATACAAAGTGTTCCATCCAACAACATCAGGATATACATTCTTCTCACAAGTACATGGGACATTCTCTAAAATAGACCATATACTAACCCACAGAACATATTTAAGTAAATGCAAAAGAATTGAAATTATCCCACGCATGTTGTCAGATCATAGTGCCATGAAACTGGAAATTAATGATAAAAGTAACTGCCAAAACCCCACAAACACATTGAAATTAAATAATACAATTTTGAGCAATCAGTGGGTCACAGAGGAAATTAAAGAAGAAATTAAACAATATCTGCAAGCAAATGAAAATGCAAATACAACTTACCAGAACCTGTGGGATGCAATGAAAACGGTCCTCAGAGGAAAATTTATTGCACTGAGTTCCCACATTAGGAAAACAGAATGAACACAAATAAGGAGCCTGATATTACACCTGAAACATCTAGAAAAAGAAGAGCAAGCCAAGCCCAAAGCCAAAAGAAGGGAGGAAATTATAAATATCAGAGCAGAAATTAATGCGACAGAGACTAAGAAAACAATTCAAACAATCAGTGAATCAAAGAGTTGGTTCTTTGAAAGAATAAATAAAATTGATAAGCCCCTAGGCAACCTAATTAAAAAAAGGAAAGAAAAGACTCAAATTCATGCAATACAGAATGAAAAAGGAGAAATCACTACCGACCCTGTGGAAATACAAAAGGTCATCAACAACTATTTCAAAAACCTCTACTCTTATAGGTTTGATAACACAGAAGAAATGGACAGATTCCTACAAAAATACGAACCACCAAAGCTAGATCAAGAAGATGTAAAACTGCAGAATAACCCAATTTCTATTAATGAAATTGAAAGTGTAATCAAGTCCCTACCAACAAAGAAGAGCCCAGGCCCAGACGGATTCCCTGCAGAATTCTACAAGAAATACAAAGAAGACTTTATGCCGACACTCCTCAAACTCTTCAATGAAACTGAAAGGGAAGCAATTTTCCCTAAATCATTCCGGAAAGCAAACATCACTCTAGTACCAAAACCTGAGAAAGACCCAAATAAAAAAGAGAACTACAGGCCAATCTCCCTAATGAACATAGAGGCAAAAATTTTAAATAAAATATTGGCAAACAGGATGCAGCAAATCATCAAGAAGATTATACACCATGACCAAGTGGGATTCATCCCAGGCATGCAGGGATGGTTCAACATACGTAAATCAATAAATGTAATCCACCATATCAATAGAGCCAAAAGTAAGAGTCACAAGATCATTTCTATAGATGCAGAAAAAGCTTTTGATAAGATCCAACACCCATTCATGATAAGAACCTTACAGAGAATTGGAATAGATGGTCTCTACCTCAATATGATAAAGGCCACCTATGACAAACCAATAGCCAGTGCCATATTAAATGGCCAAAACCTGAAAGCCTTTACCTTGAAATCAGGCACAAGACAAGGATGTCCCTTATCACCACTCCTATTCAATATAATACTGGAAATACTAGCCAAAGCAGTTAGACAAGAGAGAGAAATAAAAGGAGTAAAGATAGGAAAAGAAGAAGTTAAATTATCATTATTTGCAGATGACATGATACTCTGCATAGAAGACCCACAAACCTCCACTGAAAGTCTCCTAGATATAATAAATAAATTCAGCAATGTAGCTGGATACAAAATCAATATTCAAAAATCAATAGCATTCTTACACACTAACAACAAAATGGCAGAGAAAAATAAGAGAAGCCACACCCTTCATACTAGCATACAAAAAAATGAAATACTTAGGAATTAATCTAACAAAAGATGTAAAAGAGTTGTACAGGGAAAAATATAATACCCTGAAAAAGAAATCAAAGAGGACCTCAGAAAATGGAATGATATCTATCCTTTGTTCATGGATAGGAAGAATAAATATTGTAAAAATGGCCATTCTCCCAAAATTGTTATACACCTTCAATGCAATCTCAATGAAATTGCCACTAACACACCTCATAAATCTAGAGAAATCATGCCTAAATTTCATCTGGAACTAGAAGAGACCTAGAATAGCAAAGGCATTTCTAAGCAGCAAAGCCAAGGCAGGAGGCATCAAAATCCCTGACTTGAAGTTATACTACAAACTACTGTAATAAAATCAACATAGTACTGGAATAAAAACAGACCTGAAGATCAGGAATAGACTAGAAGATACAACTACAAACACACTCAACCACCTTATCCTTGATAAATAGACCAAACATGTTCACTGGAAGAACGACAGTCTCTTTAATAAATGGTGCTGGAAAAATTGGCTATCCATATGCTAAAAACTAAAATTAGACCCACGCCTATCACCATGTACTACATTAAAATCCAAATGGATCAAAGATCTAAATATTAAAACAGGAACACTAAATCTGTTGCAAGACAAAGTAGGTAAAAATCTTGAAGACATAGGGGCAGGTAGAGAATTCATGAGCAAGAACCAAACTGCATGGGAAATACTTTCCAGAATCAATAACTGGGGTCACATCTTATTAAAGTTTTTCTGCATGTCCAAAGAAATCTCCAGAAGAGTGAAAAAAAACCCACAAACTGGGAAAAATTCTTAGTGAACTGTCCCTCAGACAAAGGACTTCTGTCTAGAACGTATAAAGCATTTTAAAAAATCAGACCTCTGAAATTCAAAGACCCAATCCAAAAATGGGCATCCGAGATGAACTCACAGTTCTCAGATGAAGAAATACGAATGGCAAATAAATACATGAAAAAATGTTCATCATCATTGGTCATTAGAGAAACGCAAATTAAAACCACACTGAGATACCATCTCACTCCAGAAAGAATGGCCAGGATCAAGAAAACTACCAAGAACAAATGCTGGAGAGGCTGTGGGGGAGAAAGGAACTCTTCTGCTCTGTTGGTGGGAGTGTAGACTGGTGCAACCACTGTGGAGGTCAGTCTGGAAAGTCCTAAAAAATCTGGTGTTGGAGGTCCCATTTGACCCAGCTATTCCATTTTTAGGCATATTCCCAGAAGATCTGAAAACATCTTACCACAGTGATATATGTGCACCCATGTTTATAGCAGCACAATTTGTAATAGCCAGATCTTGGAAACAACCTTAGTGCTCATCAACTGAGGAATGAATAAAAAAATTGTACTTTTATACAATGGAGTACTACTCAGCTATAAAGAATGATCACATTGAGATATTTATAAATAAATGGATGCAACTTTAATCTATACTCATAAGTGAAATAAATCAAACTCACATGTATAAATACCATATAGTCTCCCTAGTGTAAGAAAAGGTAAGAGTACAGAAGATTTTATGGAAACCATGGTTCACCATTATACTGCTTTGATGTCTGTTTTCATTGATTGGTTGAAATGGTTTTATTCTGTTTTGTTTGATCTTAACATATGTGATCATATGAATAGTTACTTTGAAGACAAGACAATATGGCAGCCATTGTTGATTTAATATCATCTTGCTCTGAAGTCCTACCATGCTCTTGTTTTTCTATTACCATTGGTTCTATCATGTTGTGTCTTATTGGATTTTAATATGTATGATAGTAAAAACATAATTTTTATGGAACATGAGATAATATAGCAGCCATTGTGCATCTTCAGTTATTTGGTTCAGAATGCCTTGAAATACTTCCATTCTCTTGAGTTGTTTTATTCTACTTTGTTATATTTGACATTATTGTGTGTAAAGCTAAGCTCAACTATTTCAAAGAAAGAGACATTATGATAGCTACTGTTAATATCCAATTGTCTTGTTGTGAAGTGCTGTGTTGCTTACATAGTTCTGTTCTGATCTGCTTAGATCTGTCTTCTTTTGTTTTATTCTCTTTAAAATAAAAAAATATATTTTAACAATTCATCCAGAAGCAACAAAATAAAGTATTAAGTATTAAGGAGAAAGTATTAAGGAGAAAATCAAACATGAGATGGGGCTACAGAAAGATATAGGAAAATGACTTTTTGATCTTTATCTTAAAAACAGTAAAACCTCCAAAAATTTTTAGCAAAGGATGTAACAAAATCAGATTTAGCTTTTAAAAATCTACAAACCCAGCTCTGTGAGAGGCTGAAGCAGGAAGATCACAAGTTGGAGCCCAACCTATGCAAATCAACTATTTAGCAACATCCTGCCTCACAATAAAAAAAATAAAAGTAGCTTGGATATAGTTCTGTGTGAAGGCCCTGAATTCAGTCGCCAGGAGAGAGAGAGAGAGAGAGAGAGAGAGAGAGAGAGAGAGAATATGAATATGAATATGAATTCAAAGAAGCTGTGAATTCAGAAAAGTAGAGAAAAATTTAGAAAACTGTTGCCATAATCCAGGCAAGAGATGACTGCAGCCTGGACTAGCTTAGTCACAGGATAAGTGGAGAGAAGTGAAACCTTTGAAGGATATTAAAAAGTCAAGTTCACAGCATATGAGAATGAGGACAAATTGAAGTAAGGAAGGGGAAGGTATGTAGGATAATAACTAGTTATGAGGCTTGCACAAGTGGAAAGATACTGATGCCACTCACTGGATTGAGGAACATTAACAGGAGGCAATTTGGTTGTGGAAGATCAAGAATTTTGGTCTTAGACATGTTGAATTCCAGTTGGACATGTCGATTAGGAAATCGGATACTCACAGGCAACATCTGATTTGGAAACAAAATTTCAAGTCTTATCTAATTATAAAGAATTACTCATACCATGGGTGTGGAGAATATCAGATGCATCTTCAGTTGCAATGAGTTTAAATTTTTAACTATTCAAGACTTAAAAAGGAACTTTTCTTCTTTCTGTTTTTCTCTCCTTCCCCAGAAAAATTTGGGGGGAATTCACGATTCTCATATGTCCCTCAGAGCTAAGTTTGAAAGACTTACCAAGTTCAATCAGTTCATTTCTGTGACAAACAAAATTAGAGATAGCAATAACTGACTTGGAACTTGAGCCTGCTGGCTGGTCCCCCTCCCCAGTAATTGCCCAACATATTCAGACAGTTACTGAAAGCTTATCTTTTTTGTTGTCTTGTAGTAGAAAGAAAACATCAATAACTTAGTCTCTTTGAAGCTCCATAAAAATACTTTCTCTGAAATCTTACTGAAGTGACTGTTGAAGTTATAGTTGCAGGATAAACCTAGAATGACAAATATTTTCTAATAGGTTGTTGCAGAGCAATGATCCAGAAAAATTCTGTTTAATTTTCAGTGATATGTGACACAAAAACGTCCCTTGCTCCCTTGGTGATAACATGGGATTGTCTCTACCACTCATTCCCTGTATCAGAGATAAACTTCCCTTCCTACTCATTCCCTTAATCTAAGACATTCCCTGAATCTAAAACATTTGAATGTTTTAATTTAACTTACACCTCATGCAATAATACTAATCTGATATATTTATGACTCCCTAGACTGTTTGCTTTAGACCATCCCAATATTGACAAGATAGAATAGGCTTTCCATGCTTTAAAATTCTCAGCAATATTTTGAAACACTGTATTGGAGAATAATATTTTCCTAAATAGCTTTGCATCTTTATAAGTTAGGCCACAGTTAAGTTCATAATCAAGTTATCTTTATCTTAGAATTAGTTCTGAAAATACATCAAAGAATGTGCTATCTTGGTGGTTTCCAAAGTTTGATCAAGGGAATCACTGATAATTCATGAGTGGTCTTATAGCCCTATATTATGAATGTTTTATAACCTATCAAGGGTCATGTTTTCATTTCCTTAGAAAACCATTGATCTCTTTAATAGAAATTAATGTGTCAGCCACTGCCCATTCTTACCTGTGTACACATAGAAAGGTCATGACTAATTTGAAAGTCAGTAAGGAGTCAATGTTGAGAAAGTCAATATAAATAGATTAATACCATATACCTAAGCCATCATATATCCCAATTTGCTCAGAACAGTCCTAGTTTATACCTGTTGTTCCACTTTAATGATTAATAGTTCCTCTCTGGATTTCATATATGTCCTAGACTAGTTACTTTCAGTAACTGTCTGAGCATCATTAACTTATTGTTATTAACTATGCTCAAAGGTTGAATATATTAGATTTCCACTCTTTTATCACTTGAATTGAAAAATGAATTAGGCTTCTATGATTAACAGCAAAGCCTGAAACTGAAAATTCATGAAGAGAGAAGTGGGAGGGTCATGATAGGCCATGAGTGAGTCAACATTATGAGTAATTCAAATTTATGAATAAGTAAGAACTCCAAACTTGACTCAAGATATGCTGAATAGAGTGTGAGGAATTACTGTAATTTTGAGGAAAGAGAAGTGGCTTACAATGAAAACTAATGAATTTTGTGCAATGGCAACTCTTAGTGGATACTTATGAGATCTTGATGCAGGAACATTTTTCCATGAGACTGAAGCTCATTCCATTGCACTAGTTTTTAAATTCCTATCAAAGTATTGGTCTCTCTTTGATTATTCTAGTTTGAGTTTCTCTAGAAACAGACCTTAGGACCAGGATTTGAAGGAAATTGAATTATTTGGGAAATGACCACAAGAAGTGCTAATTGGGAGCATGGGGAATTGAGACAAGGAAGGGAAATAAATCAATACTGGTATATTAATAAGCCTATTGTTACTTTAGGCAACTAGAGCTCAATCACATTGGGGGCCCCTGGGAAGCAGGGTAAATGATGACTGTGAGTAGTTCACAAGAAGAAAGGAGGCTGAGACCTTTTTTCCTTACTCCTAATCATCAATGGTAAAGGGCTACTCTCAGGGATGTTAACTCTTTTGACATTCCTGACCTGTTCCTATATGGGCTGGGCATGCTCCTGTAACCAGAAGAAATACTCTAGCACAGAATCCCATGTATTTGAAGACATTGGATTCCCATGGAAACACTGGGTACCAAAGGGCTATGAATGGGCACCAACAGAACCTACTACATGGATCACATTTCAGGTAATATTGGGTACTTTTTTATTGCTATAGAAATTGCTTAAGACAGGCTTCTATCATTTATTTTAATCTAGAATTCTCAAAATATTGATTTAGCAGCATCTGTCATACTGTTAAATTTTATGAGTTTTATTGGGATAATATAAATAAGTAAGGCAGATCACTTTAATATAGACATTTGGTCCCATGATAGTGGTCTCTGAATTTATAAACTATACGAGAAAAAATTTATTAGAATGAACTACAGTGACCTGATATTTACTTAAAATGTATGTCTTTTTCTGTTCTGTGTTAAACAGAGTCATTTCCAAACATTCAGTATATCATAGAATCTTAGAATTGAAAATGTCCTTAGAAATTACCTATCACAGTTTCTCTCTACTGCAAAAATTTGTTCTACATCAGTAGATGGACATTCAGATTGAACTTTAAGTAGCTAAAAATATTTCAGTAGAGTATTTTTTTCTGAGCAGGAGATAAGCTGGAACTTATTTATAGTGACATACTTTAGTTAAGGGTGAGATTTATGAAACGTTCAGCAAGCTATTAAAATGCATTAATATGTTCATCTGACTTTATTTTCACCTCAATAGTTATTTATCCTCCTAATTCAGAAAATGACACAAATGTGGACATAAACAAGATATAAGAAAATTAGCCACTCATCTTCTGAAATGGGGTGGTTTGAGTGGTTATTATTAAACTATTAGAACTTCATTTAGAATAATCAACCAGTCTAACTCAAACTTCCCTGTAGAATTAATTTTGTTATATGATGAAGATCCATAATCATTTAAAATGTTCAAGGCCATTTCACAAATATAACCCAGTGCTTACAGTAGGTGTTTATAAATTGTGTGATTAAAACTTCTCTAGTAAAAAAAATGAATCCCAGCTGTTGGATGTTCTTCACATGGATATCCTGTAATAACATGCTTATTAACTATGATAAAATTTATGTACCATAACAATTAGCATTGCAACCATTTTAGGTGTAGAGTTCTGTAATGTTAAGTATCATACATTATTGCACAACCATTGCCATAATCCATCTCTAAGAATTTCTTAATTTTCAAAAATTAAAATCTTAAAAAAATTTTAAAGAGAAAAAGCCATAAAAACGATACAAAATTTGAAAATAAGCTAATAGGGAATTAACAATGGTTAATATATTGCATATTGTTATCTTCAAAGTAGTTACTCAGATTATAAGGTAGAGGCATAAAAAATTGATCAAACAACATAGGCACAGACTGTTCTTTTCAATGAACTAATAGAAACTAGCAGTATAATTGTCTTAGGTCATGTATATATATTTTAAATTTTCCCTTCCCCCATCCCAGTTATTCTTTCCTTTTAAGCAGTTTCTTCCCTTTCACAATATCTATTGTATATTTTGAATCTTATTTACTCTTTCAATTTCTTACACTAGAGAGACAATACAATGTTTACACTTGTGAGTCTGATTTATTTCTCTTATGAGTATGGTCTCAATTTGCATTCCTTTACCTATAAAAGCTTCTTCTTTATATCTGAGTAGTACTCCATTGTAAAAAAAATACCACATCTTTTTTATCCATTCCTAGGTTGATGGGCATTTGGGTTGAAAAAACTGAAAATTTGTACTCAGTAAATAATTACTTCCTATTTTGCTCTCCCTTGAGGGCATTTCTACTTTCTTCTCTTATCAATATAACTACTTGAGGATCTCATCAAAGTGAAATCATGCAGCATTTGTCATTTTGTGAATGGCTTATTTGAAATTATGCTTCTTAACTTTTCTTTTCAGACTCACAAAATGTGGTATGGAATATCAGGTGCTGTTGTTTTCCACTGAACTCAAGTCTCTGGTGAAAATGGATATATCCTGTTCATAATTCACTGACAGTTAGAAAACAACACCAAACATATCTCACCCTCTGACCGAAAAACGTCATTTCATTGTCCTTGCAAGAAGAGTCACAGAAGGTCCACCAGGTGCTTTATATAAAAATAACAATTCCCTCAAGCTACCTAACCTAGATTTTAAGTTATGTAAGATGAGTTATTTGGAAGGAAAATGCTGAATAAACACATTCTAGAACCATGGCAATGTAGTTATCCTGACTTTTTTTCAGGAATATATCCATCCTCCAAAAGATTTATGAGCAAATTCTAATTGGTCTCTGCAAATCTTGGACATCTCATTTTTTGCTAGTGATTGGTTTGAAGGAAGGTGTGAGTCCAGATGCTGGCCAGTAACAAAGGTGGGGTTAACCTGATGACTTCTGAGAAAGTGTTCTTTGCTCTTAATAAAGATTCACATAGGAAGTATCCATCCTTTTCCTGTTGCACAATGTTTTCACTCCAGTAGATAGTGCTACTTCGTGACCATCAGTACTGCTAGGTTTAGTCACAAAGCTGCCATGCCAAAGATGGCAGAGTAGAAGTAGAAAACCCTTGGAATCTTAAGATTTTAGTAAGTGCCTAGAATAACTAATCCTGACACAACCCCACCTTAGTATTTCAGGTAACATGATATTACAATATATACTCACCATTTAAGCCAGTTGAAATCGAGTCACCTGTAACTTGCAGATATTTAACTGATGAAGTGGAATGTGTGATACTACAGGATTGGTTTCTCTGAGAAGCAGATGCTAAGAAAGTCTAGCTCATAAGAAGTTTCTTAAAGAATGTTTTGTGGAAGAGGGGGAAAAAGCAGAGTAAGGTAGAAGAAGTGAATTAGTAAATTAGACAGTGACAGCTATGGATTGGACTAAGGAAGCAGGCCTTTATCCTTTCACCATTTTTAGTCACTGGGATATGTCCCCTTGGAAGGATGCAAGCTCAGGCAGCAAAGGAAACCCTTGAGGGGCTAACTGAAAATTTTCTCTACTGATGGAAAACTCAGCAACTGAGGCAAAAGTTCTTCACTGAAGAAGAATCAAGATGGTACATGACACCACATGTGATTATCAGGACCATTCAAAGAACAGGTGCTTGTGCCAGGCCTAGAAAAATACACCTTTGAAACTCATAAGTCCTATCTGAATTCTGATATGTTATGGCTCATGCTACAGATAGCAGTCATATTCTTGCTAAATCTGCTTTCATTTAATTTCCTTTTGCCTGAATGGCAAAGGCTAATAACTGAATTGTCTATAAATGTCCTATATGACTAAGCTGTTGTCCTTTGGGGTTTAGTGGGACCAAGTTGGTTGTGTGTTTACTGGATAAATAGCTAAGCTTCCTTCACTTTCTTGCTAGCTGTTCCCCTTCCTTAAGATCCTTCCTTGGATTCTCACACACCTCTCATTCCTTTTTCTCAATCCCCTTTCCTGTCATCCTTTTCTCCTCTTAATCCCTTGTCATAGAGAGTACAATCAATGTGCATTAATAATTATTGTATTAAAATAACTTCCCAATTATCTTTATCCATTCTCCATAAAGCAAGTTCATTTCTTTAATTTCCTACTTATTCCTATGCTATTTTTCTCTATCTCAAATCTAAAGTACTGAGTTCACATTTGGATGCCAGAAATTAAAAGACAGGGGGAAATTATTCATTTTTCTAATTTGACTGCTTTGTCTTTAAAATCATTTTACTCATGGTTTTTGCTGTCCTTTTCTGAGTATTTCTTATTATCTTGATAATATGCTAAATATACCCCTGTGATAATCCTTAGCACACTGCATTCATGTATTATATATAGTTGACATATTTCCTTCACTAGACTGAATGTTCCTTAAGTGCAAGAATTGCATCATTATGCCTTTGACTTCCCGTGTTCGGAATATATGTTTACCATACAGTAGTTATTCAACAAGTTGTTTTGGAATAAATGAATAATTCATCCTGGTCTCAGAATTTGTCACTTCTGCACTACATCAGTTGCATCTTTACAGCCTTTATAGATGGTTTTGCTGTTCAACTTTTGCACCCTCTTCTTATTTCAGTCACAGCTCTGTTGAACACTAATATGAAAACTAACTACTGCCAACAGCATCACACTTTAGATGCTCTGAGATGCTCCAAGCCTTATTGCTTCTGGGCTTTCCCTGGAGCTTTGAGAACATCTTATCTCAAGGGGTTATGCAGCCTAGATGTCTAAGAACCTGTAAAGGAGGGAAAAATACTTTTTCTTCTACCTTCTTATGGCTCATAGCCAGGACTCTGAAAATTAATTAACCTAAAGAGAGATTAACAGAAAAAAGGCACATTTTATTGATGTAATATTTTGCATGACACATAGATTTCATAGAAAGAGAAGTAAAGACCACAAAGAGGTAATCAGACCCAGAGATTTATATACAATTTGAACAAAAGGAAATAAATTTGTGTGGCAATGACAACATAAAAGAAATTTAAGCATCTATGCATGGTATATTATGAGAAGGCAAACATGGAAGAAACTAATGGAAGGTAATAACTATTTACAAAACTTCATTATGCATATTGTTTCTGGACTGATAATGGTCTAGAGTTATCTTACTGAGTTCTGTGATTAAGAGTCTTTCTTCCATTCCTGGTATGTGAGAGAGGAGTGGCAATGACTTCAAAAAGGAAATTTATACTCTGAATTTTGGCATATAGAGGCAATGGCTAGAGAGCTTTCCCCCTGTATTTCCTATTTTCCAATTCCTCTTAGCTCAAAAATTATGCCAAAATGTCATATTTTGGAGTAAAATATTTCAGTGCCCTTCATTCCCAGGTGAAATGCTTAAAAATCAGTGAGGGACTAGATGAGGGATAAATGACTTAGCCTTTTTGCTCAGAGGTAATATGTGAACATTTTAGTGAACCTAATGGGATCCAGCTCCCACTACCTATCAAAATGACCTGTGTAAGGCACCCTCAGTGTGCCTCACAACTTTTTCCTTTCCTCCTCATTTTCTGGTCTCACTTCTATATAAGTGACTACCTTAACATCAATCATTTTTAGGCTCTGCTTTTAGGGAACCCAAACTAGGACAATCTCCTTGTTTTTATTCCTCCTCAATCCCCGTTTACCTACAATAATGACTAGTGAATTGTCTGAACCATTGCTTGCATACATCACTTACTACTGTTTACAGACATTCCTTGCTATGGTCTGAATGTAACCCCTCCCAAAATCCATATGTTGAAACTTAATCACCAATGTGATAGTGTGAAGAAATGGAGCCTTTAGAAGATTATTAAGTCACTGGACTGAGCTATCATAAATAGGATTAGCACTCTTAGGAAAGAAGTTCATGTGTGCCTTCTACCAGATGATAGAACAAAAATTACTTATAAGCAGAGACGAGGCCTGTGATGGCGAACCTTCAGACCTTTCAGTGATAACAAACAGCCCACCATGGTATGCATGCCATAGGTTCACCAACTACTAGGCTATAGTCTCATCAGACATGAATTTGCTGGCACCTTGAAATTCAACTTTCCGTTCTGTCTAACTGTGAGCAGTAAATGTATGCTGTTTATAAATTGTCTGGTTTAAGGTACTTTTTCACAGTGAAAATGCAACTAAGGTATCCCTTAATTATTATATTTTCCAAATTGATTCAATAAAAATAAAAGATGATCAATAAAATTTAAATTTGAAATAACTTTTAATGTAAGTATGTCTCATAAAATATTTGAAATATACTTATACTAGCTATCTTTATTTATATAAAATGCAAATTTAACTGGGCATCCTGTCTTTTATTTGGCAGCTCTGCTAACTACTTTCTTATCTTGCCATCTATACTCACATTTTGTCATTTATAATTTTCCATGATTTGTCCTTCATTTTGCCAATAGAATATCTTCCATTTCATCAACATGTAAGCTCTCCCTTCTAACTAGATTTTAAGAGCAAAATGGACTTCATCTTCACTATTACAATCATAATGAAAATTCCTTTGCTTCTCTGAAATACTGCACACTTTTAGAAGTATTTGCCTATATATTATCTTACTAGCTTTTCTCAACATTTTTGCGATACACCTTGGGCAGAAATTTTAATTTAAAATTAGTGAAAATGGAGACTAGTAGGACGTATGAACTGGCCCAAGGTGAATGGATAGGTATTGGTGAAGAGCACTCAACCCTAAGATAGTAATCTCCAAGTCTAGTTCTCCTTCCATATATTGTGTAGCTTCCAGCTTATATTCTTTGAGGCG
Source organism: Hydrochoerus hydrochaeris (assembly GCA_004027455.1). Classification (NCBI taxonomy): domain Eukaryota; kingdom Metazoa; phylum Chordata; class Mammalia; order Rodentia; family Hydrochaeridae; genus Hydrochoerus; species Hydrochoerus hydrochaeris. Next base: position 247,793 of record PVLA01001570.1, on the reverse strand, counting down.
TTGTTTAAATACTAGGGAACAAAGCACTAAGAAGTTGAATGATGCATGGGGCAGTCTTAGTTTTCCATTCTCTATTGGATGGTAAGCAAACCACTTTATTAAGACTGGAACTTCATTTATTATTCTCTAATATGAAACTCTCAGAGTAGAAAATCATTGTTTTCTTTAGTTTCTAACTCTTTCTCTCTAGTCCATGTTCATGCAGCTAAATAATCTAGAGCTGTGAGCCCACTGAGAATTTGTCAGATACAGTCTCTTAGACAGCTGTCTTTCTTTGAATCATTTTGCTAGAACATCTAATACTGGTCTAGGCTCCACAAGGAATTATTTAGTATTACTTGTTCTTATGAATAAAATGTTCTGTTCTCTGCATTTAAATTTTTTAAATGGGCAATTTAAATGTTTTATACTGTAGTAGAAATCATACAAAATTGTCAGTGGTTCATGGTAATTTTGTTTCCCCTGCCCCTTTTCTCTGGGTACAACTTTTATTCTGTACCATGGATTAAGGCAGGAATAGTTATTTAAAAGTCAAATATTCATTTAAAGTTTTTCTATTGATCTTATTTTTAATAAATTATTTTCATAAGCCAAAGAACAGGAAAAACTTTCCCTTCCTCATGCTAAATAAATGAATGCTTCTTAGAACCGTTTTTAAGAACTCTTGTAATAGAAAGGAGAAGAATTTTCATAGCATAGTTTTGCTCCCATCATGAATTTGGCCTTCACTACAAACTTACCTAAATCTTGTCGCCTTTCTTATGTCAAGGATGTTAAGAAACAGTACAGCATATTGCGTTTGGTTGCAGACATATATGGGTTCAATTGCATCACCACCTCATAGCTCTGTGACCTAGAACAAGTTTCCCAACCCCTAGAACTATAGTTTCTCCTTCCTCATGAGGTTGTTTTAAAGGTCAGATGAGATGGCATGAGCATTCCTCAGTGAAAGGAGAAAACAGGTGTGTGGTGCCCACTAGATCTTATATTAGAGTGTTCTCATTTATTAACAGTGGTAGCTACATCTTTTTCAATTACTTAGTAGCCTTATAGGAAAAGGACAAATAACAGGACTTTCTCTAGTTATCGTTTGTCACTTGATGTTGAGTGCCTCCTACTCCCCTACATGGGAAAGAAAAGCAGTAGGTCTGCTGCTCCATACTTTCTATCGCATTTGATGCATTTTAAGGAATGTATCATATAGAAAATACAGTTCACAGAAGAGAATCTATTTTTCAATCTCGATGGTCTGTTGGTTCTCTAGGATCACATTCTTCTGGATGTTGTCCTTGCAGCTTTCTTGGGCCCAAGCAGTATTTACTTCGATTTTCCTATTATAACTTTTGAGGGACTGGTAAATCTCACCCTGTTCCACTGAAACTTGAAACTTCTGTTTATGTCCAAGGTACTACCATTTTCCTTGCCTTTCCTCCCTAAAAGTCTAAAAAAGAAAATAAAAAAGAAACCCCCTCCAACTTACTGTGAACCAATATAGCATTTAACTCAGGAACATAAAACTATATTTCAGTCTCTCTACAGTGTCTTTTCTCAGTTTTATTTTATAGCCAGTCATCCTCCAGCACACAGTACCCCCCAAACCTCCTGTTGCTAATTTTCTATTCTAGACAGTGATCTATTCCTCTGTATAAAGATCACAATCATTCTTAGAAGAAATATCCCAATCATTGTGTGCTGAATGCCTCATCCGCACACTGGATTAGATAGTCTTAGATGGTAGGATCCAAATTTTATGTTCATAGCACAGAATGCAAAAATGAAAAGGATATTAAATTTATAAAACCCTGATTTCATAGTCCATTCTGAAATCTGCTTTGCTTGCCAAGAAGTAATTCATCTCATTCATCTCCTGTCTAAACATGTCTACTTACCTTCTGTGGTTAACAATAAAAGAAATTTGAATAATATTGCTGGTTGATGTTTGGTAAATGTAGCTTAACAAGATTTCCCAAAGAACACTTCCTCTTGCACCAAGCAATTTACAATTGTAGGAAAAAATCTTTTTCTCCACCTATCAAAAGTCCATAGCTAAGGTTCTTGTAAGAAAGGACAGAATAATAATAGGAAACATATCAGTTTATTTGAGATAAGTATTGTATGACATAAAGAAGTGAATATCCAATGAAATGGGGAAACTTCTCATTTTAATAGAAAATTTGATGAAAAGTAGATAGCTGAAAAAATGTGCCAGGGCAAAAAAGTATGATGTAATGATAATAATCTTGGACTAATGGTAATAATTAAGGAGAAAATAAGGTCTTCTTATTAAAATTTTTCTCTCTCCACCCTCTATCTTTTGAAATAAGTATGCTACATTCCTCTCCATATAGGAATGACACCTTTCATGAGGAGGCTCTCATGACTTGTGTTAGGGGAAAGTGAGAAAATCTCATCTGGGTTTTATGACCTGCTTCAGAGGAGAAGGGCAAGAAAAAGTTAGAGAGGTCTTTTGTGGTTTTCATAAATATCTTTAATTTAAACTATTTACTATGCCAAAGTGACATATTATGTGGTTCTAAACCTATCACAGTGTTCATAACAAGATATTAATCTTAAATACCTTAAGATGCTGTCACTCACTTGCTCACAGGCACCTGTCAGATTATATGTAAGTACACACAAACACACACACACACACACATGCACTTCAAAGAATACTATAAGTCAAATAAGAAATGTTTAGAAAAATAATTTCACTTCTTTAAAAAACAAGGTAGAATGTAAAAAACAAATTGAAACTTATCTATATTCAGTTTTTTAAGTAGATATACCAAATTTTTAAAAATGCAGGTACAAATCTTCTAAGTGGTTAATAAGAAAAAACTGTATATGCCCCACTTTGAAAACCAATCCCATTATCTCTGATTGAGAGATGATTTTTTTGAAAAGATACAAAGTCAACACTCAAAAACCAGTAGCATTCTTGTATGCAAATAACAAAGTCACTGAGAGAGAAACTAGGGAAACCACAACTTTCACAATAACATCAAGAAAGATGAAGCACCTAGGAAATGATCTAATGAGGAAGTAAGAGGGTTCTACTTTGAAACTGCAGTACTTTGAAAAAGGATATCGATGAAGATATCAGAAAATGGCAAGATATTCCTTGTTCTTGGGTAGGCAGAATCAATGTAGAGAAAATGGCCATGCTTCCAAAACTGTTATATAGATTTAATGCAGTCCCAATCAAAATACCAATTGCATACTTCAAAATTAGAGAAAACAATCCTAAAATTCACTTGGAACCAGAAGAAATCTAGAATACCAAAAGCAATTCTGAGCAATGAACGCAAGATAGGGAGCAACACAATTTCTGTCTTAAAAACATTCTGCAAAACTACTCTCATAAAAACAGCATGGTACTAGCAAAAAAAAAAGATTCAAGGATCAGTGGAACAGAAGAGAACATGCAGACACAACTTCAAACACACTCACTGAATGGTGCTGGAAAAAGTTATTTTCCACATGCCAAAGTTTAAAACCAGACCCATATCTCTCAACATTCACTAAACTAAAATTAAAAAGAATCAATGATCTAATATTAATACAGAAACACTAAATTTCCTGGGTGTTATACTAGGTAAAACTCTTGAAGACATAGGTGTAGGCAAAGACTTATGAACAAAACCCTGATCGCACAGGAAATATTACAAAAAAATCAATAACTGAGATTTCATCTTATTAAAAAGCTTTTGCACAGCAAAAGAATTATCAACAGAGTGAAGAGACAACCTACACTTTGGGAAAAATATTTTGCCAACAGTTACTCAGACTAGAACTGGTATCTAGAACATATAAAGGATTCGAGAAAATCAGACCCTCACTTTTAAAGACTCAGTCAAAAAAAATGGGCATCTGAATTGAACTAACACTTCTCAAATGAAGAAGTACAAATAACAAATATATAAAAACATCACTGGTAACTTGAGAGATCCAAATTAAAACAACACTGAGATTGCATTGCACTCCAGAAATAAGGCCTATCATTAAGAAATCAACCAATAACAAATGCTGATGGGGTCATGGGGAAAAAGGAACCCTTCTCAACTGTTGGTGAGAGTGTACACTGGTGCAACCACTGTAAAAATTAATATGGAGCTGCCTCAAAACTTAAGTTAGAGGTTCCATTTGACCTAGATATTTCCTATAGAGATTACTCTTTACTAGCCTCATCCAGGCTGGAGGAGTTCACATGTCTAATCCCAGGGAAAAGTTATTGGAATTCCAATAAATAATTCCAATCTACCACTTCCAGTGCAACCCATGATGAGAATAAATACACAATAACATACCTACAATACTAAGGGAGTCCTTAGTCAGAAGGATGGCTAACCAAAACAAACACTTGAACCCAGGGCTGAACCCAGATTTTATTAATTCATGAAGAGTGGTGTGGTGCAGGGGATGAGTGATTCTGAGAATGTTGAGAAGTAAGTGAATATTGTGAGCTAGGTTAGGTAGGAGGCAATATAGAACCTCTGCAATATACAGACAGACAGAGGTATGCAGAAAGAGTAATCTACATAATGCAGCTCGAGAAGTACCATGTGTTTTGGGATCCCATGCTTCAGCTTTGACATGTGGTTTTCATGCCCTGAGACATCAGGACCTCTTTCTCCACAGCTTCAGGCCCAGCTAACACTGTGTCACTTATTCTAGATCATTCATACTAGTTAGAAATTATAGGCAGGGCATCATTGACCATTGCTTTAAAGACTACACATCAGCACCTCAGGTAAACCCATTTGCATGGTTTAAAGCCATTTGAAAGGATAGAGAAATAGTCTAACCAGCTCTGTACATATCAATACACGCAGTTAGTACCAGTTTTAGCCAAAATGGAGACAAATTCTCTTCTTTCAAGGAGAGGCATTCTGGAGGTCCTCCAAAATTCCCCTTCTTGGTATCTTCCAGAAAGAATTAAAAGGATCACATCAAAGTGATATATGCACATTGATGTTTATAGCAGCACAATTTGTTGCAGCTAAATCATGGAAATAGCCCAAATACTGTTTACAGTGGATGAATGGTTGAGGAAGACATTGCAATGGAATATTATTCTGCCACAGAGAAGGATAAACTTGAGGAATTTGTAAGTAAATGGATGCACTTTTATTTTTATAGAGGGTAAAATTAAACACAACAAAACAGAACAAAACAGGACATAAGAAAGCAATGTAAGAGACATAATTTCAAAGAAAGACAACCAGAGATCTTTACTATCTATCATATTGTCTCTTGTTTTCTTCCAAATAGTTGTCCATATTTTCACATACAGTGAATTCATATAAAACAGCATAGTATAAAACTGATCCAAATAGCATAATGAAGGCATTTTAGGTCTTCAACACCAGACAATATGGAAGTCAAAAATGGCTGTCATAGTGTCTCTCATTCTCTTCAAAATAGTTGTCCATACCTTCCAGTATGTTGAAATTAAACAAAGCAAAACAGATTAAAATCACTCTGAACAAAGAATAATAGTATTTCTGGATTTCACATTATAATGTTATGGAGTCAGCACTGGGTACTCTAGTGTTTCTTTTTCTTCAAAGTATTTGAATCTGGTTTGTTAGATTGCTGCTTTGTATTGACTGATTTTATTCAAATCTGTTATGATTGATAATACCAAGTCTGAGAGTATAAGCAACTACACTGAACATGACAAGATTCATTAGGATTCACCCAATCTGGCTTGATTATTACCTGCTTTTGAAGTCTTATAATGTCTCCAATGTTTTGTTTTTATAAATATTATTATGTACTGCTATACTCAGTTATACTATTTTGACATAGACAAGTCTATTGAAGATAGCAAGAGACATCATAGTAACCACTGTAGATCACCTTATATTGCAGTTTTATATGACTTTTTAATTTCATGCTTTTCTAGGAATTTGTTTTGTTTTGTCTTGTTTTGTTTTTCCCTCTAATACAGAAAGGATAGACATATATGTAGAGACTTAGGCATGAGAAGAACTTTTAATCAGTCTATGACAACTGATTATATAATGCATGATGAAATGAGCAAATGGATGCACTTTAAGACCATAGTCTTAAGTGAAATAAAGACATATATACCACATAGTTTTTCTGGTGTGAGAAACCAAAAGTATAAATAAGGACCAAAATGTGTAACACATATGGTGAAATAGAAACAAAATATTCAAATGGGAAGGGGAATGAGAAAGAGAAGAAGGAAAAAGTAAAGAAAGGGAAAAGAAAGTGAATAGAAGGAGAAATGGAAACCAAGCTTTTGTAAATAAGGAAAAGAAGGTTGAGAAAAGAGGAAGGGATTGCAGAAAAACAGAGTCAAGATGCATTATGTACAAATACAAATTTCATATTGTCTAAAATGTACCAATAAAATTAAGTTTTTTTAAAAAGATAGTGAATATATTTTGTTCAGCTAAGGACCATCACACATCAAATAATTGTCTTATTTAAACTTAATTTATTTTTTAAGAGAAAACAAGCAGCAGTGACCGAGACATCTGTTTTTGTGATGTTTCTGCCACAAATGCCTCCAAGCAACCAGCTTCTTCCAGAGCATTCCTGAATCTGTAACTAAGACAATGCAATTAAAGATATACAATGATTTGTGGTTTTTTTATTATTCAATATTGCATATAAATGTCAATTAGTTAGGAATAGACGAAAGTTCTTTTCCTGGTATTATTTCAAATGGTTGTTAGCAAAATCTGATCCTAGTATAATGGTGTTTGAATTTCTTTCTCTCTTTTTTAAGCTAAGAAACAGTATATGAAATCCCAGTAAGCAAAATAGCTAAAGGAATGTCTTCTGGGTCTAAATTTGCTAGATGAGTTGGACAGTCAAGATATGGGCAGGGACAAGATTATGTCTTTTTCTTCTCCTCTCTTCCCTCATCCAACCCCAATCCTCTCAATAGTCTTGAACATCTTGAGAGGATACTTAGAATTTCTTGGAATGCAATTTTAAAATTAATGGTAAATTATAAAACAGATGGACTGAAGCAATTGATGAAGTCTTACTATAATTTAGGCTCCAAAACATTAGCTCTATGAAATATAAATTACCAGGACTCTCTGAACCCTTTTGGCATTTGTACAATAGAGACGGATCTGGAATTGAGGTAAATGAAATAAAACCTATAATGAGGCAAGTGTGCAGGCCTGGCATATACTGGTTGTTTGCTAAATGGTAACTGCATTTATTATCTAGCAAAATACTTAAGAATCACATGTTGGAAACCACAGCTTCTTTTGGACTTAGTGATGGCCATAGAGACAAAGTCTGTATCTTTTATGGCTTGTGTCACATACTTTTAGGACCACAGTTGTTCATTTGCTTGTTTGTGGTGCTGATGATCTCTTAGGGCTTTGTTCATGCTAAGGAAGCACTCTACCAAATGAACTACCTCCCACGCTCCAGGATCCCAGTTTAAAACCAAACCATGAAAGTACTGTATTATAGGTGCTGATTCCTATGTTGTTTTGAAATTTACATATATACAGAGGAAAAGACAATAAATAAGATTTGCCATTTGAAGAAAAATGTGAATGGAGGTGATAAAACACTTTTGCCATGAGGAAACATCTTTAACCTCAGTGAAATTCCCAAGCCAGCTTTCTTTAGAGCTAGTCTTATCACCCTTCGGTAGTCCAAACTTCAGTGCTTAGAAGGAACTTTGAAATCAATTAGTTCAAACTCATTTCACTGGGCAATGAACAGCTGATAGGAAGAAGGAAAGGAAGCAGACACGGAGTGGCTTTTGAAATGTATATACTTCTGGTAAGGTAGGCTTATTAAGTCACTAACCATCTCCTGTGAATTCCACCGGGGTTTCCTTTGTAGGACTGTGAAGGACTATTGTTTAGCAGGGCCTATGGCACCAACAAGGTGGCTAGTGAGGAGTCATAAACATCCAGGCTCAGTCTCAGGCCTTCAAGTGAGGGTAGCTAAAAATGAAAAGACAACTTGGAAAAGGAGATCATATAAAGGGAACTTTTCCAGTTTTTTATCCTTAATGGAGCTGACTAGGTGGAAAATCTCAACAAACTCAGCGAGGGATTGATTGATACATATCTCTTTCCCATGAATCTGGTTAATCACATATTCTAGCCCCTTCATGGAAGATGATGGCTAGACCTCATCAAGATCACATTTGAAAATGAAGGCATTAGGAAGCTGATGGTAAAAAGGTATACAAGTTAAAAGTTAAGCAAGGTTCAGAAAGTTTGGGATATACCATCAAATATTAAATTTTAGACCATCCCTCCTTTATGCTTTTCTCTGGATCCTTTCTCCCAAAATGGGACAAAAGTGTGGTAAACCAGGAATGTGAAACAGCAATACTCATTCCCTTGAGGGGCCAGGGAGTTCAGTTTAGGAGTTAAGTAGGTTGCTACTCCAGAAAGACTTCATTCATTCCCTTAGAAGTTCACCTGATATCAGAATTGACCCTTACCAACAAAAGGGCCTTCCCAACAAAGAAGTTGGGAGTGAGGACTTCCCCAATAAAATTAGAAGCTTAGTGGAGATTCAAAGCAGCCTGCCAAGGCTGCGTGTAACTCCATTGTAGAAAATATGCTTAGCATCTATATGGCCCTGGGAATCAAAAAACTAGCACATGAAACAACAAATGTCATTGTGAAATAATAACTCTACTTTAAGAAAAGAAGGAAATAGTTGATTCTGGGGCAAATATGAGTTACCATGTCCCACCAACATGGATTCAGGATATGTGAATCACATATTTCATTATGTGTTATAACATTTTTAGATTTAGGGTTGGTGGAGGCTACATGTCTGCTAAGTCCAATGATTCATTTGGAGAAGTTTATCTATTAATTATGAGACTGTTAAGTCAGATACAAAAGTTAAATTAAATGGCATATTATACAAAGATAATTTTGACTATCAATTTACAACTGTCCATCTCTTTACAGTTACTTTGTTTTAAGTACACAGGGTCAAATAGTCTATACAATGCTTAATGTAGGTGTAGCTTCATCAGGAAACTTAATGTCACATAAACAAACAAACAAACTGACTTTCTAGTGCTGTCTAATAGATCTTTTGGGATGGACATATTATATCTAAATATGCAGTAATGTCTAATATGTGGGTACTGAACACTTGAGTTATGACTAGCAGAACTGAAAAAAGGAATTTTTAATTTTGTTCACTTTTTATAATTTGAATTTTAAACTATCCACATGTGGATAAGCACCTAATGTTTTGGGCATCAGATACTAGACAGCCCAATAATTCTCTCATTTTATGTTAGTGGTCAAAACTCAAGATTATATTACCTACCAAGATATTTTGTAATTAATTTCACTTATATCATTTATGACCATGTTGGAGTATTCTTTCTAGGAAGTTAAAATTGCTAAAGAGAACTTTAGTAATTTATAAATGCATAATATTCCACATATCTCTTATAGTATTTCTGTTAAGGTTGTTAGAAACTTAGCTGTAAACATGAATTCAATGTAATTACAAAGAGCAATAGTAGGATGTAGATACTAAAACAAGATAAAAACTGAGTATGAGTTGGAGGCAGAATGTCTGCAAATGATAATTCTCTGAGATTGCTCACCTTTTTCTGTACCCATTCCACAAAAGGGCCACTTACATTTATTTTGTAATTTTTTTATTTTAAAATAAAAAGAATAAAACAATGATACAGAATTTCAAAACAAAATAATAGGAGATTAGCAATGATTAATATATTGTATATTGTTATCATCAAAGTAGTTGCTCACATTACAAACTATAGGCATGAAAAAATGATAAAACAATGAAAGCACAAATGATTCTTTTTGATGAGCTCACAGAGGATACTACTATAATTATCATATATATGTATAGATAGATATGTAGAAAGATACACAGAGAGAGATAATTTTCTTTCTTTTCTTCATGCTGATTTTATTACAGTATCCTTGTAGTATAATTTCAAGTCAAGGATTGTGATGCCTCCTGCCTTGCCTTTGTTGTCCATAATTGCCTTTGCTATTCTAGGTCTCTTCTGGTTCCAGATGAATTTTAGGAATGTTTTCAGTAGTTCTGTGAGGTATGCTAATGGAATTTTAATCAGGATTGCTTTAAGTCTCTATAATAATTTTGGGAATATGGCCATTTTCACAATGTTTGTTCTTCCAATCTATGAGCAAAGGATATCTTTCAATTTACTGAAATCTTCTTTAAGTTTTTTCAGAGTATTTTACTTTTCAATGTATAGATCTTTCTCATCCTTTGTAAGATTGATTCCTAAGTATTTCATTTTTTGAATGTTATTGTGGAAGGTATGTTTTCCCTAATTTTTCTCCCAATGAATTTGTTGTTCATGTATAAGAATATTATTGATTTTTAAGTGTTGACTTTGGGGTTTTTTTAAGCACAAGAGGAAAAAACAACACAGAATTTCAAAAAAAGAAGTAGGAAATTAACACTAGTTAACATATTGCATATTGTTACCTTAGCAGTAGTTGTTTAGGTTACAAGATTTAGGCACAGAAATGATCAAACAATTAAACAAGGAAAGCACAACTTTTCTTTTTGTAATACTAACAGAGATTAGTATTATAGTTATCCATCTTGTATATATGTACACACACATATATATGTATACTTATATTCATATAATCTTTTCCTTTCTTCCTTTTCTCTTATCCCAGTAGTTCTTTCCTTTTGAGCACTTTCTTTCCTTTTTTATCACAATATATATTGTACATTTTGGATCTTACTACTCTTTCAGTTTGTTTCTTTTTTTTACACTAGGGAAAGAACATGATATTTACAAATGTAGGTCTGATTTATTTCATTTATGTGTAGAGTCTCATGTTGCTTCCATTTACCTACAAAAGCCTCAAGATTATCCTTTTTATAGCTAAGTAATATTTCATTGTATAAAAATACCACATTTTTTATCCATTCTGCTGTTGATGGGCATTTGGGTTGTTTCCAAGGTTTAGCTATTACAAATTTTTCTGCTATAAACATGGGTGCACATACATTGCTATGGCATGATGTTTTCAATTTTTTTCTAGGAAAATGCCCTGAAGGGGAATGCCTTGATTGAATGGGACCTCCAATTCTAGGTATTTGAGGAATCTCCACACTGATTTCCACAGTGGTTGCACCAGTCTACACTTCCACCAGTAGTGAAAAAGCATTCCTTTTTACCCACAGCCTCACCAACATTTGTTATTGGTTGATTTCTTGATGGCAGCCATTATTTCTGAGTGAGATGTAACTTCAAATAATTTGCATTTCTCAAACGACCATGATGGTGAACATTTCTTCATATTTATTTTCAATTTGTATTTTTTCATCTGATAAGTTTGTATTCATCTGAGATGTCCAATTTTGGAGAGGGTCTTTGAATTTGGGGGTCCTAAGGTTATTCAGTTCCTTATATGTTCTAGATATATGTCCCTTTTCTGAAGTTCAGCTGGATAAAATTCTTTCATATTTTATGGGCTTTCTTTTCACTCTGTTGGTGATTACTTTTGATGTGCAATAGCTTTTTAATAAGATGAGATTCCAGTTGTTGATTCTTTGAAGTATTTCCCATGCAGTTTGCATTTTGTTTATGAGCTCTTTTCTTACCCCTATGTCTTCAAAATTTCTACTTAACTTGTCTTCCAGTAGATTTAGTGTTTCTATTTTAATATTTATGTATTTGATCCATTTTGACTTTACTTTATGGCATGGTGATAGACATGAGTTTAGTTTCAGTCTTTGGCACGTGGAAAGCCAATTTTTCTAGCACCACTTATTAAAGAGGTTATCTTTTTTCCAGTGAACATGTTTAGCTCCTTTGTCAAAGATAAGGTGACTGAATGTCTTTTTAGTTGTGTATACATCATCTAATCTGTTCCATTGATCCTCAGGTCTATTTTGTGGGGTTTTTTTTTTGCCAGTACTATGCTGATTTTATCACTGTAGCTTTGTAGTATAATTTCAAGTCAGGGACTGTGATGCCTCCTCCCTTGCCTTTGCTGCTTAAAATTGCCTTTGCTATTCTAGGTCTCTTCTGTTTCCAAATGAATTTTAGGAATGTTTTCTCTAGATTTATGAGTTATACTAATTATATTTTGATCAGGATTGTTTTAAATCTCTATAATAATTTTGGGAGTATGGCCATTTTTACTATGTGTTGTTTCTTCCTACCCAAGAACAAGGGGTGAGTGTTGAATTTATATCCAGCTATGCTGCTGAATTTGGTTATTATATCTAAAAGTCTTTTAGTGGAGTTTTTGGGGTCTTTTATGTAGAGTACCATGTCATCTGTGAATAGTGATAATTTCACTTCTTCCTTTCCTATCCTCATATCTTTTGTTTTTCTCACTTGTCTAATTGCTCTGACTAATATTTCCAGAACTATATTGAATAGGAACCATTTCCATTTATTAACTGTAATTCAGTTCATAAGTTTAATTTATAGTTTGGTATAAATACTAAAAGTTGTACTATCTTGAATCTGCTTATTTGTCCCTTGGAGAACTTTGAGGATCCACTCTAAAGCAAGAAATGACAGTCTTAGAAGTCATTTCCCAACTATGAAGAAGAGATCATTTTTGAGCTCATCTCTGGGAAACACACACACTGGCTATACTATCAAAAGCATAATTTCATATGAATTAACTGCTCAACATCAACTCAAACACCATTTGAACACAAGTAACAAGATAGCTGGAACTGAACTTTTTTTAGAGAATAAATTTCTTTCACAAAGTGTCTCCATAAGTGATGAAATAAACATTTTTAGCACCCAAAATCCAAGTCCAATGCAAAAATTGGCCATACTGTTACCAAGATAGGTCAAATTATAGTAGCCTAATGCTAATGTTGCATATGACAAGAATTCTAAAATCTGAATAGCAGTATTCTGGGAAAAATTTGTCCATAGCCTGAACCTGACATCCACCAGAAATCCAGCAGTTCTAAATAATATTAAGAAAGCTAATAATTGCGGAGCATATACCATAGTCATACACTAATCTTGTGTGTCATAAATGTCAAAATGAGATTGAGTTTTCATGAAAAGTTGCTCTATTTTTGTTTAGCATAGAATACTTAGCCAATGGTACTAGTGAAACACTTCTTAATTAATATGCTTAAATCTTCTGAGTATATGCAATGCTATAACAATAAAATTAACTTGAACTCTTTCATAAAGTATACTGGAAATCACTCAGGTATCAACATCTTGTCAGTATGAAAGTAGAATTTTCCTTCTTTTATCTGGTTAATTGGAGGAAAGTGTCATAATCTTCAGGGACCCCAGTGCAAATGAATTCTAGGCTTGTGAGCCTCTCCCATGGAATTTTCACACCTCTGTACTCCTTTGGCTTGCTCACTGTTCTGACTTCTGTTTTTTCAATTAATAATTCCTTTGGATTCACTTTAGAGAATGCCATGAAACAGAAACGTGTTGCCAACAACCTGCATCTCTTCCTTCAACGGGATCTCTTACAGAATGCATTTCTTTACATTTTCGTCTTGAACTCTCCTTTCATTTTAGCCTGGCTTAGTGACACTTTACAATAAAAAATGCATTTCTTGAATTATATATTATATTCTTTAAATCCACTCCTCATGATTAAGTAATTAAGACTTGTAGTTTGGCAAATGAACATTAGAATTTATCAGAGTATTACCTTTGCAATTTCTGTGTATGTTACTCTTAGCTATTTTCAATGACATTGGATAGAAAAATCGACTTTATATGCAATGATCCTCTCAGTTCATGAAAACTAGTAGAAATTCAGGAACTTTGTGAGCTAGTTTTTAAACACAGCTGTATTAGTTTCCCCACTGCTAATTTGTTTCATTTGCACTGCTACTTTCTCTTAGTTCATTGAAAAGAATGTTTTGTGCTAATATCTATTTTATTCTTCATTACTCTTTTTTGTCCACATCTTGTACTCTGAGTAACTATTTTGAAGATAACAATACAAAGTGTATTAAGAAAGAGAAAAATACCTGGACACCCACAATTTAAAGGAGGAAAGAGTTTATTTGGCTCAGTTTCAGAGGATTTAGTCCATAGTTTGCTGGCTTCAAGACAGAAACTTGGTAGAAGGATGTGGAAGAGCAGAACTCCTCAGCTGATGGTGGTCAGGAAGCAGAACAGGGGAATATAGCACCAAAGAGGAAGGGAAAAGATGCCAGATAAAGACCCCAATGTCATACATCCAGGCCTCACCAGACACACCCAAAAGTATGTTTTACTAAGCTCTTGGGTACATCTGAGTCCAGTCAATTTGACAGTGAAGTTTTCTGTCACAGCAGCCATTATTATAAAGTATAATTTCATTATATTTTATAATTAGATATTAAAAAAACATTGCATACTCAAAATCCATCACTTCCCATTTATTTCCTATTTTCTATCCTCTATGCTTTTGAAGTTTCTTATGTCTACTGTATTTATATAATAATGTGATACTACACATTTCTTCCTAGTTCTTCCATGTCTACAAAATCAGGTTTGTAGCTCGAATTCTACCAAAGTTAAAATACACCATGGAAATCAAGAGAACACTATAAATTCTGTCTTTTTGTTTTCCAGCATAGTTGTTTGCAGAAAATTTATCACCACACCACTGCTCATTTATATGCTATAAGAATTAAATGAGGGGCCAGGGATTTAGCTCAGTAGCACAAGTGTCTGCCTGGCAAGTGCTAGGTCGTGAGTTTAATCCCCGGTACCAAAACAAACAAACAAACAAACAAAAAGAATTAGATGAGATAATGTGTAAAAAAATGCTTAAGTATGTGACTCATATGTACTCAATACATGGTAGTTATAAATAGTATTATTAATTATTATTATCTTATCAGTCATTGGAATAGTTCTTTATTGTATAATTAAATGTACCTAAAGATTTCTAAGAGTATATAAAAATGTAGTACCATGAATCCTAAAATGATGTATCTCCACTTACTTAACATAATAGCCTTGTTACTGAGATTTTTCTTTCATTAGTGATATGACTTTCATAAAGATTTTAAAATTCTGCTTGAATTCTAGTAGAACATGTTTGACAAAGAAGGAAAGAAAGGGTCCCAAAAGCTTAGTGGTTTGTCTAAGTTCACACAAGTATTAGTAATAAAACAAGTAATTCATGTAACTTATAAAGTATTTTGACACTTTTTATAAGTGGAAATGTCCAGAATTAGTTTATAAATAAAAATGGTCAATGACAATGTTATATAGTTAGAACTAATATATTAAATTAACAAGCTGATATTCAAATTGATAATTGTTACTTTTCTTTCTCACTTCTGTTATGCAAAAATAATGTAATTAAGATAAATTCAATTGCATTACATGAGCCATGAGATTTAAATGAGGGTGTGTGGAATTATTTGACTAGAATAATTTCGTGGTTTCTATGCTAAGAATGATACTATGCTACTATTGTACTTAAAACACATTGTTAAACAAAATAATTATCCCCAGGCTTTGAGATGAAGAAGAACAAAATAAATAGTTGACATATGTTGTGCAGAATTTGTGTCATTTTTCTGGTTTCAGTTTAAAACCAAAGAATAGCTAAATTATATGTATTACCCTAGGCTTTAAAAACATTCACCAAATAAGCATTAGCTTAGAAAATCCTAAATTGCTTTTTTAAAATGGTCAAGCCAAAATGGAAGAAAATCTATGGTTTTGTGCCCAATGTACAATTACACAATTACAGAATTTATATGCTTGCAGTTGAAGTTAAAAAAAACTCCTTCATGTAGTAAAGTGTAGTCTAATTACTTAATAATAAAAGGGAGAAAGCTCTCTTATTAGAATATCTTTTATAGCAATCTTAGTAAATACACTCTGTTTTCCAGGAGATATTAAAGCTTTGGGAATTCGTGATCAATGCCTATTTTCACACTGTAATTTCTGGTGGGGAAGGGTCAGCTTGGAATGCAAGATCCTTGCCCAGAGGTGCTCAGCATTCTGGAAAAAGAGCTTCTAATCAGCTTCTCTTTTAGTCAACAGCATTTAAGATATGAAAGGAGGCAATGGTTTCAAAAATTTTCCCCAAACAATTGAAGTCAAAATAGTAATTCACTCGTTTGTTTTTCTAACATGTCCTCTGAGAATAACCTCAGAGTCAATGTAATTCTCAAGATCCTGAAATCTTTCTCCAAAACAGAAAACTAGTTTCTGTCCCCATTAGTTTTTGAAGATCCTGCTTTTGAGGGAAGTGGGGGTAAGTTAAGGATGCTTATTCTAAAAACCTTAAAAAAGCATCTGTCCTCCCTTTATCAAATTGAGTTGCAGAGAACACTACACAGTATGGTCATGGGAAGTATAAGGGTTGCGTTCTGCTCCTGAATCTGTTACTAATTCATTGTGAAACCTTGACTACCTCACTTAAAATCAGAGTTCTGCAGTGTTCTCACTTCTTAAATGTTGGTTTGGAAAGTGCTGTCTTAAATTCTCAATAGTGCTATACTAGGTGTAAAGTTGTGATTCTAAGGAAGAAAATTTTATTCCAGAGACATCCTGCATCCATTTATACAGAGAACCTTTCTGATGCCCTAAGAGAACATGAATCTCTTCTTCTTCCTCCTTGGACATACCTTAATGCTATATTTCATAGCGCTCTTACCAGGGTTATGAGGCCCTTCCAGGTAAGAACTGTAACTTACTCATCTTTGTCTGACAGGTAGAGATGACATAAACCACAAATATGTTTGTGGAAGAAGACACAGGCCGGTGCACTCCGAATAGTTATGAAACAAAAGTGACAAACACATAAGCAAAAAAAAAGTCATGAGGGTGAAAGAAACATACAAACTGCACCAAGTTTAAGAAATGAACTAGTTTGGGTGTGGAGGGCTATGCTTAAAAAGATAATTACAAATCAGAGAATTCAGAAGCGAAAGACTGGGATGCCCATAATAAAAATAAAGGGCCATTATGGAAACCCAAACAAATTAAATTTTGGAATGAGTCTTTTGTTTCCACTACCACCTCAAGGGTGAGATACTGGAAGCATGCTGGGAGGATGAGATTTTCTAAAAAAAAAAAAACAGTTTCCAGCATTTGAGTTCCTACTGTACTCAGTATTTTCTGTAATCTTCAGGTACCCTAGTAGTGGCCTCAGTAGTTTCATTTATGTCTGTACTCCAGTCTCTTACTAAAAACTCAGTTTATATTTGTTGAATCTAATGTACTCTGTCTGAAGTTAACTATGTTTATCTTCCTTCTTATTTTTAAGAGGAAGGTAATACATTCTTAAAACAATAATAAAAGGCTTAGACTAGGAAAAAACTCCACATATTTCTTATCGTCAAAAGCATCCATACCATAGAAAACTTGGAAAGCAAATTAAAGAGAATAACAACCATAAACAACAACTATGACTTTTTACCGTCCTTTTCCTAAAGACTTCTTGTATAGTTAAGATTATAGATGACCATATTGCTGAATCTTTGTTGGATCTTTGAGCAAAACTGTTTGTAGTCTGACTGTTTGAATATTTACTATGTACCCTTTAACTTTGTAACTTGAACAACTACATCCAGGATGACAGTACCTAACTTATAAATTACTGATTTCTTAGTGGGGCTTTTTCTCATTCTCCTTTTTCTTTCTTTCTTTTAGAATTCTGTATTGTTGCTACCCTTTTTTCTGTTTTTTTCTTCTCTTTAAATAAAATTTTTAAAATGTATAATTGCTGTTGTAAAAAAAGAGGAACTAGGAAGCGCTATAAAAGATACAGCTGCATGTATGTTTAGATGTGTGGGATTGATGACCATATTTCTAGGTTCTTGTTGGATTGTTGAACAGATCTGTTTGCACTCTCACTGGTTTAATGTCCATTTTGTGTGCTTTAATCCTATAACTTGAATAACTTTCTAAAAGAACCATATGTAATATATCAACTAGTGATTTCTTACTATTTATCTTCTTTTCTTGAAATTCTGTAATATTTCTACCTTTTTCCTGTTTTTTTCTCTTTAAATAAAAAAATGAAAAAAATATATTGAATGAATAATTTTATATCTTAACTTTTCAGTAAAATGGTAATCCAAATTCTGTTTTATGAATGCACCATAATTTAGTGACTTCTCTATTGTTGCATATTTTTAATTTTTTTATGAGTATTCTTATGATGAATAATATGTAATAAATTCATTCTAGGATTTATAGATAATTTTCTAGAAAGAGACTTATCAGACATTGCTAAGAGTGAAAATAAAAATATACACATACAGATATTTAGGAATAAAAACATAAATACATATAAACATTCACACATTACAGACCAATCCAGGAGAGCTGAGTTAAGTGTTTAGAGAATATTTTGACATTGATCACCAGGAACGTATAGTAGCACCAATCTACACAGTTTCAATGACAAATTCAGTGATATACTCCAGGCTTAGAGGATTTTGCCATGAGAATACCAGTATTCAAGTAGAGTTCTGTCATTCTCTTTTCTGTATGGGGACCACAGTCACTCAATTGAGAAACTTAGATTCATGATGGATATAATTGGACCCCAGAGTATCAAGGTCCAAGTGGCAGGACTTAACTACCAGAGGCAAGGTAGACATACTATAAAGGACAGCAGAGGCAAAGCTATGTTTAAAATTGTTTGACACACTTAGATCTATGATGTTGGGTAATTAATCATGGTATTCCTGGAAGTGAGGTAGATTAAAAAAACTACTAATTTTTTACTGGATTTATATAAGCATAAAATTTCAGAACAAATGGCTAAAATTTCCTCAAATAATAACAGAGGATCATGGTCCCTCAACCAATTCCCAACCTTGAGCTAGTTTACAGAGCTCCTTGAATAAAAGAGAAGCCAGAAACCCTTGAGGAAGGACTTGTGTGTGCTACCAAAATGTTAGACTGTTAATCTTTCTCCCATTATTCCTCAAAAGAACCTATGGCCTCTGACTAGGATAACCATACATTGGGGAAAATAAAATTATCACAACTTTTAGGGGATTTCTGAACACTGCTTGTGAACTGTGGTTGATTTCTGACCAAGGAATGCACTTCAAGGTCACATAACTGAGGGAGTGTGCTTATGTTCATGAAAACACTGGTATGACCATATCCTCCACCATCTAGAGTAAGTTGAGTTGATAGAGCAGTTGAATGGCCTTTTGAAGATGCAGTTACAGTGGCAGATAGGTGGCAACACCATGTAGGGCTGGGACAAGGGTCTTCAGAAGGTTTATATGTTGATTCACTATGAGTGCATGGTAATTTCACAGGTCCAGAAATCAAGGTGTAGAAATGCAAATGGCACCATTCGCTGTAGTGACACATTAGCAAAGTTTTCACTTCCGATTCCTGTGATCTTAAGTTCTGCTGGCCTACATGTCCTCCCTCAAGATGGAGAGAATGCTTCCACCATGAGGCCATTGAATGATTCATTGAACTCAATGTTAAAGCTTCCCTCTAGCCACTTTGTGCTCTTCATGCCTCTGAATAAGCAAGCTGTAAAGAGAGTTATAGTGTTGGCAGGAGTGATGGATCCAGACTACCAAGAAAGAATTAGATTATGGAAGCAGACTTGTGATTAAAAAAAGTGTATTCTTGGAATGAAGGAAATCCTTCATGGCATCTCCTTGCATTGCTATGCCCCATTCTTAAAATTAATGGGAGACTACAACCTAGTCCAAGAAGAATGAAAATAGAACAGACCCTTCAACAATGAAAATGTGATTTGTCTTGACAGACAAAGAACCAAGATCCACAGAGGTGTACCTGAGGACTAAGAGAATATAGAATAGATACAAGAAGGTAGTTAAAAATACCAGTTATGACAGCTGTCATAACATGACCAGTAAAAGAAATGACTGCAATTGTCATGAATATTTCTTTCCTACTTTGTTAAAACTATGATAGTATGGATGTAAAAGTATATTAAGATGACATATTTGTTTTATTTCTTTGTATTACTGTGCCATATAACATAATACTAATGGACTTAATATCAGTAATTTTGTAGTGTTAAATATACATTATACTATTAAAGTTATGGGATGTGAGAAAAATAGTGTCACTCAATGAAATTTTCCTCTTATTCTTCAGCAGTTAGTACATTTTTAGTTCTACTCAGGATAATCGTTTCATGTTAAGCAGAATTATGGATTTGTTATTGTCATTATTTCTACATTAAGTATGATGTAGGGATATGTGTTTCAGTGTCAATTTGATAAGGAGTGTATTGTGATGGTTAATTGTGATTGTCAACTTAAAAAGATTCAAAGATGTCTAACAGGTTAGTGAAGCACAGTCCATGTATGTGTGGAATAAGGGTTCCAAAGATGGCATTTAGACCTGAAAACTGAGTAGAAGACCTGCTCTGATTGTGGATTGCACCATTCAATATGATTGCAGCCTGGATGGAAAGATAAGGAAACAAGGAGAAATTCAAACTTCATTTGAAAAATTCCATGCTGTTTGAGTGGGTGTGTCTTTTGCTGTTGCCAATGCCAAGGGGTATTGAACTTCAGCTTCTTCAGCCTTTTAATGTGGACTCACACCAATGTCTCCAGCGAACTACCAAGCCCTCAGTCTCAGCTGAGCACTGAATCTTTGATCTGTTGTTCTGAAGCTTCCAACTTCTTGGACTGAACAGCCACTGTATCCTGTGACTCTCTAGCATACAGAGGGCCATGTAGACTATCCCATCTCTGATCCTCTAAGCCCAAATTGTACAACCTTGGAATAGTTACATTTTTATTAATTGTATTCCTCCAGAGAACACTAACTGATAGAGACTATAGTACCAAGAGTGAAATCATTGCTGTTAATGTACATGACAATATGTTTCAGAAGTCTTTGGAACTGGTTTGTGGGAGGAGTTTGGAAAAGTTAGGAAACTTAGGCTGCAGGTGGCCTAAAAGTGTGTAAGTAGAGCTTGATGGGTGATCCTTGTGGAAACTCAGAAAACCAGAATGTTGACAGTAAGTCAGATAGAAAAGCCAGGTTCATGAGGGTTCATATAGGAATAAGAACTCTACTAAGAATTAGAATATAGGCTATCTTTATTTTTGTTTGACAAAAAATTCACTATGTTTTGTCTCCCATATCCTAGAACTTTATGTGGTTCTGAAATAAAGTTGGAGACTAAGTGATCTGGTGAAGAAAATTTCAAGGGAGCTCAACACTCAAGCTGTAGCATGGGTACTACTAGCTGCTTTTAGCATGCTTTACAGTGACAATTGTGGTAAAAAGCAGAGCTGAAAGATCTAAAAAATTTACAGTTTGGTCATACAGGAAGTATAGGCATAGTTGGGGCCACAGAAGGTATGGTTGAATAGATAAGCATCATTAGAAAGAGGCCAATTATTTTGCAATAGGATGATAAAAAATGTTCCTTGAGAGTATTGAGGAATTGGTGAGATCTCACCCATTGTAGGCTTAAGTATGTAGAATGATAAACTCCTAGGAAAGGTTTTGCTTTGAGAAGAGGGTGCCAAGATGCACTCTGATCACTCAGGCCTCCTTAAGAGTTTTCCCATGTGCAATCAGTCAGACATTCAGAGGGTTCTACAGTCATGATTCTAGGGGGCCCTTTTATTATTCATGCTGGCAGCAGACCTTGGCGTCACCTTCATCTTGCTAGCTTTGTAGGCAAACAGAATGTAAAAGTTATGGGAGAACAGAGGCATTGGAGGTCAGGCAAAAATGGGTGATAGGGGCAGAGTTCCTGCCAGGAACCTGAAAGGATAGTTCATGAAGCTGTGGGAGTGAAGCTAGTACTTCAGTGGAGACTCCAGAAAGCTGGAGAAGCCAGAAACACAGAATGTCTGCTGAGGAAATCTGCAAGCAGTGAGCAGAATCCGCCTGAAAGTGGCCATGTGGGTTGCAACCAGCAAGTCCACAGGGACACACCTGACCAGGCCCTTTGAAGTCACATCTTTCCAACATGTGCCCTCAATGCTGGACATGGAGCTATGAGATTTACTGTTTTTTGTCCTGCCGGGTTTTGGTCTTGCTTTGGCCCTATTCATTTCTAACCCTCTCTTCCCTCCTTTGGGGATGGGAATATTTATTCTGTGCTATTATGCAAAAATGTAGTTAACTTTCTTTTTGATTTTCACAGGGGCTCAACAGATAAGTCTTCCTTGAAACTTAGAGGAGATTTTGAACTTGGACTTTTGAGTAATGCTGGAACTGTTAAGACTTTGGTGACTCTTGGGAATGGACTAAATGGTTTTTCATTATGAGATGGGCATGAGCCTTTGGGTGTTAGGAGAGTAACATTTAGTTTAAGATGCCCCCAAATGGTTCATATTTTCATAGGAAAGGCTTGTAGAAGGTGAATGGGTCATGGGAACACTATTCTCACCAGTGGATTAACCCATTGATGAGTTCATAGTGGAATGTGCAATTAGGAGATGGGGGCTAGGAGAAGGTGGGTCACTTGTGATGTGCCTTTGGGTGGTTGTCTCTCACTGAGGCTTTTGAACTCTGGATGCCAAGAGTTGAGCAACTTTCCTCTGCCATGCTTTTCTTTCCAGTCATTCACCAATATAAGGAAACCTCTGAAAATATGAGCCAAAATAAACCTCTCCTCATTTAAAGTACAAGTCTCTGGTATTTTGTCCCAGCAATAGAAGATGACTAATATAGTGATGCACTTCCGGCTTATTGGATTCTGCTGAAGAGATTCAGAAATGATTCTCTGTAGATATTCCAATTTAAAAACAAGGAAAGTGACATTTCCAGTAAAACAAGGAGGTAGAGAAATTATCCAAGGGCAAGTCAAAGGCTACAGGTCACATCCAAAGGGCATCTCTAAATGATTCAGAAGGAAATATTCCACTAGAGGGGATTAAGAGTAGGACAGGTTGTGTAAGTAAGTACAGGTGAGAAGGCAGGGCCAGAGAGGTTTTTCATTGGGTGTTAATGTGGACAGTATGAGAGGTATGACAGACTTCATAGCAGTTGGCATTGAAAATGGAACCGTTGGACCAAAAGAATATCATTCTTCTGGACACTGTATTGGTATGCTTTGTGTGGAATTATAGATATCAATCTTCAGATGTCAGTTTAGTTTATGGCCCTAACACTTAGGTATCAGAGAAGAGGGGGAAGAAGTCTATAATGGAAGCTTCTCCACCGAAGTTTAATAAATTTGTGTTAGTCGTCATTGTCTCTTAAATTGTGAAACAGAAATATCTTTATAATCAGAAAACACAACGAACCTGCAGAAAAAAATCAGGCTTAGTACTACCAGTTTGTATCAGGAACCATAGAAGAGAGAGGAATGCATATTTTGCGAGTACCTTTGTAACAGATGCTATCCATGCATTGGGATTTTATCCATTAGTGCGCTCTAGAAAACTTCCACTTGCCAGGAATCTTCTGTCCCTGCTCCTGAAAACTTTTTCCACCACGCCATCTTCCCACAGCAGGCCATAAACACTGGAGAATTCACAACTCCAGGAGTAGTCCTCTGTCAATGACTGACAGAAGTGGGTGTATAAATATCCCAGCTGACTTCATTCCAGAGTGAGCTTATCCAAAGCAAGTGCTTTATATCAGTTCCTAGAGTTTCTCTAGGGGATTAAGCCTCAGTCATTCTGACAGCAGTCTCAACAATTGTGTCCTTTATTGGCTGCCTTTTTTCCTCTAACTTTCCTACCTCTCTAGCTTTTTTCCCTAAACTTCCTCAGTAAACCTGGTCACTGGTTTCTTTGTCTTTAAGTTCATTTTTGAGGACCCTAAACTGGGTAGCTTGTTGTATGGACTACATCTAATTTAATCCTAACAACATCTGTGAGTAATAGGCATCATTATTTTCTTTTTTAAAATGAAGGAATCAAGGCTCAATATGCTCAGATACTTTAGCCCAGGTAATGTTTTAAATAGCAGAGCTGGGATTTGAACATAAGCCTTATCAGGTTTAATGCACAGTAGCATAGGGATAGGAGATAGCCCTTTAGCATAAGATTTTAGCACACAAAAACTCTTTTTATTGCTTTTATTTCCTGCATTTGGAACTGAATATTTTATACTACTTATTTTGGGGGCAATTATTTCTGTTTTGTTTCCATAGGCTTTAGTAAACTTCCCTTTGAAAATATCTGTCTGCCTTTTCTGTGCCAAAGCAGAAGAAGAAAAACGTTTTCATTTTCTTCCAATTACAGGGAGAAATGAGTGCTTGGCCAGTAGTGTGTCTGTCCCTCTCAGCCTGGTCATCATTATTCTGAAACTCATTATGGCTCGGACCTTATAAGGTTTGGTTTTACTAAGGAATCCCATTCATTATCGAGGGCATATAGCAAAAATAGTTTCTGGGGAGTTAAATATAGAAAGTCCAGATCATCATCTAGATGTCAGTGTGATAAAATATGATAATGATTCGTAGAGTATCAGAACAGAAAGAAATCTCAAATCCCAGCCCATTCATTTCATTTTATAGATGAAAGACATGAAACTAAGAGAGGTTAAGTAAACATGCTACTAGTCACAATAAGGCAATACAGAACAGAGGTAAAGCCAGATCCTTCTAATTATCTTTCTATCTATGGTATGACAATGACCCAGATTTTATTTTGTCAAATTTCTACTCCAAATACTCAAGCCCAGATTTCTTTTAATATTTCAGATTTCCCAATGGACCACACCAATTCTGTTCTCTCCTTTTGCTTTGTCGGTCTATTAGAAACAGAGTATTCTAAGAAGATGGTATGAGATTGGTGATATTTTAAAAATACTTCTGTGTTTCCCTTAATCCTGTCTTTTCATTTCTTGTCCCCTGCTCATTAAAGGGTTTCAGCTGGAAGTATTTTTGTATCAGTTAAATACTGTAGCAGTTTTAGAACATATCCCAAAATTCTTTGACATTAATCAAGAAGGAGGGTTTTCCCTGCTTTTGAATAAAAGCAAATAAAGTATGCAATAAAGTATGGCAGAGCTAAGGTTAGGCCAGTTTCTGGAAGCTTCTACTGTCTAATTTTAAGATGTTCATTCTTCGAAGCCATCACCATGTATGAGGAAACCAGTGACCCAGGAAAAGTAAACAAGAAGAGGACCTTGTGATCTCTAGCTGGTTGTCCACACTAACTAGCCAATCATATGAAAGCTCTTTTAAAACTTCACCTTCCAGTACCATATAAACTGTCTCTTGTGTAACAGAGAAGTGGCTTTCCTGCTAAGCTCTACTCAAACAACTGGTCTGTGGGCAAACAAATGCATGTTGTTGTAAGCCACTTAGTGTTGTTTTGTTTTGCTCTTTATTGGTGGTAGTAGTACTTATATAGCAAAAGATAACTGAAACAACTATTCTCATGTAACAAGCCATGCAAAAAATTCATTGGTTTCAACCAGCATTCATTTATTTTCTTGGATCTTCTACTCCTTTGGAGCAGCTCTGCTCCTTGTTTATCTACTCTGGGACCCAGGGCAAGGGGCTGCACTACCCTGGAGAAGCTGTTCTCATAGGATAGCAGAAGTCGAAGAGGGTAAAAAAAAATATAACAAGTCTTCTCAAGGCCCAGGCTCAGATCTGGCTCCTGTTGTTTTTGACAAATTACTATTGGTTGAAGCAAGCCACACAGCCAAACCCAAAGTCAAAATGAAAGGAACAGACTTGGTCCTTGTAGCCAGAAGAACTGCAGAGGCACAAGTCATACAATAAGGATAGAGATACAAGAGGGCAAAATCAGGATCAATTGTGCAATCTATTGAACTAGGCTAACTTAGAACTAGGCTAAAAATATCCCCTTTTAAAGCATTAATAGATTCTATGAGATTTTTCTAACAGAGTTTTTACTGATTTTAGAAATTTGAAGAATAAACTAAATGTAAGAATAAAAGAGAATGTACATTTTTTTAAACCTTGAAAGGGCTGGGAAAAAGTACCAAAATTACAAGAAACAAGTAGTGGAAAAATATGACTTTTTTCTCTCTGAATTGGACTCTGTGATACAATCTGGAGTTAAAGACTTTTACCTTTTTAAAAGCAGATTCTTCTAAAAGAAGTACCTATTAATGTTCAGTAAAATTATGGGTTTCTTGTGAAGATAAAAATACTGTTTTGGGGGTAGCAGTGAAAAGATATAACATTCTTCTTTGCCTTTCTATAGGTGCTAAAGACTAAATTGAGAAGCTAATTTATAGTGTGTTGAATATTTCCATTAAGATAACTTTATTTTGAATGATGGCTGAAGAAACCTAATTGAATTGGTGGTAAATTTGTTCTGTGTCAATTTAGCGAGCTTAGAGCTATATTTCCCAAAATTTGTCTCTCTGGATAATTTGTACTTAACTTGGCCTCAAGAAACCTTTTGGCTGAGATTTGAATAGTGCAAACTCTGTTTAAGACTTTATTGGCATATACCATATATGATAATTACATTTGTTTTGGGGAATATAACATATAACTTAATCACTTTTCATTTTCTTTCCCCACCCTCTCTGAACCTTCCCCTTCCCCCTTCTTGATCCCCTGTCTCCTGTCTTAAAAGTCTCTTTCTTAAAAATTCTCTTTCATTTTTCTCTTTAATTTATTTATATTTAGGGTTTCTCATATAAAAGAATTCATGCACTATCTAACCTGTGACTGACATAATTCACTGCATCTTATGGTCTCAGGACCTATCTTTTCCTACATATGAAGTGAATGGATACATTCATTTATGGCTAAGTATCAATATTCTTTATATTTGAAAGGACTGCACAGAGAAAAGGCTCTGCTGCAATTTCCATATGCTGTTGCTATTTTGTTGGCTACCTCTAGTATAAATTTATTGGTTCCTTTAGATCCTTTGTAGCTCTATCAGTTCCTAGGTTAGTTAGTATATATAGCTCTGGGGCAACAGTCGGATTTGCAGTTCTTCCAACTGTAAATATATATATCTCATTTCCACATTCCGCTTTGTAATGAAAGGCTCTGGATTCTCCTTCATGGTACTGCATCATTGAAATTGGAGTTTGGAGAACACTTAGGGATTGACACATGGTCTAACTTGTCCTTTCATGTTTCATTTTGTCCTTACTCTTCCCTACTTCTTTTCCATCTATCCTTCCCAGCAACCTGTCCTCCTAACTGAAAACCTAGCACCAGATAAAAGCCAAAAAGAAAAACTGTTTAATCAACTTTCTTGATTGTGTAAGATCAAATTCCTGTACTAAATCCTTTATTTCACATACTTACTTATGATTTTGCTACTCTGATAAAAATCTGACAGATTCAAGGATCTGATGTAAAATTCAACATGATTTATATTTTCTAATGTTTTTTTAAACTATTCAAATCCTTTAATCTATAGTGAATGCTTATTAGTTGTCAGTCACTTCATAGGCACAAAAGAATACAAGGTGAATAAAACAGATGGTTCTTTTCCTGGGAAATTCAGTCTAGGTCTCGTGTACATGGTGAGCTATGTAAAGAACCCCATACCACTGTTCAATACAAAGAACTATTAGTATCTAGAGTAAGTTTATGCTCTCAACCCAAGCTACTCTAGTGATTTCTCCATAAACTGTGATGTAAGTCTGGTTCCAGCAAAGCTTCCTGATAATACACGTGTGTGACAATAGGGGATAGGAAAACAGCAATTATTTGCTGCTACCTCCCAGTGATATGTCATAGTCTTAAGTGACCTTGAAATGGTGAAATGAATTCTTATTATTCTTAGATCATAAGGCCCAGAACTATATAAAAGTAGTATCTTCAATAAAGTAATCTCAGTCAAGAGATTAGAAACCCAGCTTTATGACTGAGAAAATAAATAAATAAAATGGTTCACAGACATCAAGGGTTTGGTAGCAGAGAGGTGAGGAATGTGAAGGCTTCAGACCATGGGAGATTCAGCACCAAACTTAGTGCCCTGGGATATGGCACAGATACCACATAACTTATCCTAACAAAGTAAGAAAGACTACAGTGATGCAGCTCCTTGCAAGAATGTCTTATGTACACATAAATGTCCTTATAATTGGTTAAATATATCATGGCACATGTATGCCATGAAATACTGTGCAGATATTACAAAAAAAGACAAGGCATGTGTATATGGATTGGTGTCGGAAAACAGCTCAGAGAAATATAAATCAATCAATCAAGGGGCAGAGCTATATATAGGGTTCTTCCAATGGATTTTATGAAAGTTTAAAAGTAACCTGTGTGCACAGTTCCTTGAATAAGTATGGCTTATATTTAGAAAGATTAAGAAGAAACCAGTAACACTGGTAACTGGTGGAACAGGTAGGAATAAGAGGGAGATTTTTTTCATCAAAGACTCTTGTATTTTTTCCATTTAGTTGCTATGTGAATTTGGTACTTATCCAAAAAGTAAATAAAAAGTATAAAAGGAGAAAAATGAAGAGAGGAATTCAAAAGGCATTTGGCAATAACCCACCAGTCCTGGGAGCCCTAGCAAAAAAAAAAAAACACAAAAAACTGGTACTGCGGGTTAAGGATGTGCCCAATGGCCTTGCTACTTACCACAGCATTTGTGCAGATGCCTGGTTTAGAAATGCAGGGAAATTAGTGTTTGAGAAAAAGTATCTTGCTAACAATATAATGCCAATCCAGTTTGGGTGAAGAGGTCAAGTATAATCATTAGCAGTGAAGATTTTTTTTTTCGGATGACCATAGCCACTAATTTGATAGAACTAATAGGTCTTCTTTTAACAAGATCCCCAACATAATGGAGAGACTGGAAGCTTGGAAGTTCTGTTGCAAGGACACGTTATCCAAGTACCACACATGCTATTGAAAGCAAAACAAAACACTAGCCCAAATCCAAACAGCCTGGAAAGAAGATAAGAGATAGTTGCTGAGATAATTGTAAATTCCTCCTTGCCAAGACCGAACAACAGAGCTACTTGTTAATCACCTCAGCAGCACACTCAGCAGAATATAGCCTTGTATGACAGAGCCTAGGGGCTTAAAAAATTTAGTTGACAGAGAATCCCATTAGAACCTTCTGGGGACTGGTTCATACACTCCCACATTATACTGCATTCCTCAGAGAGTACAATTCCCATCTTTTAGGATAAATTAGCCTCTCTTGTTTACTTTCTCAATTGCAAGGATTTCCACCTTCATGCCTGTCAAACCACCAACACAGAAAGTCCAAAGGCAGCCACTTTTTCATCTGGAAGAGAGCTATGCAGCAAAGTCCTTACTCTCCCTTCACAAAATTCCCCCAGGCCCCAGAGACTAGAAAGCACAGTTTTTCAGCAGCAAATTCTCAGCCAGCCTTGTCAGATTGCAGTCTTGGTGTTTGTCATTATGCAGATTTTAAATGCTCAGAGGGAAAGAGGAGATGAAAGACTTTTGGACCCTCAGGCAAATGGAAAGTCATCCCACCTCAATTAGCCTTTCCTTCACCCTGTCACTAGGTTTAAGGGGGATGTAAAAGAAAGCCATAGCTGCAGGGTGCCCCTTTGCCCATCCCCCTTCTAGCTCAACCTACTTTCATCTCTTGCCCTAAAAAAATAAATAGGACAGTGTGAAAATAGAGGGGGAGAAAAAGTGGCTGAGTCATAACCTCACTTTGCACCTTGACTCTATTTCTCTCCTGTCTTAAGACCATCTTTATCACAGCCTTCCTCCCTTGCATTTGCGATCTGTCTTTTCAGGGAATCTAAGTTTATTGTACTGAGTTAGAAAAAAATAAGGAAAGCAGAAATTGCTCCATAATAAAAAATACACCAACCTTCTTTACAAATCATGGTTTTATACAATTATCACAGGTTTGAGCTGGCAGACAAACTAGACATCATGATTTTCAAATCTTTCATTTGCAGACAACTGAAACACAGAAAAGATAGTTAACCTGTTCAAACTAGTTGTGAAGCCAGCACCAGAAAAAAAGATTGCTTGAATCATGGCCACAATGTTTATCAATAGACTTCAAGATGAAACTATATTTTTAATTTTTATTTTGTAGCATAGGCCTTATGTTGAAACTTGAGCATGCTATATTAACTCTTCAAAATGAAAATCTACTTATCTAATGATATCAACCACTCAGAGGACACTTAAGAATCAGAAAGTAATTGAAAAAGATCAAGTACTCCAAATAAATGTCGATCAAATTTTACACATTATTCATTTCATGTGTAGTATGAAATGAAAAGTATTCAATCTCTCACTCAAAATCTACTTTCTTTGCATGCTATTTTAGCAATTTTAAATATTTTATTTTATTCTCTCATTGTTCAGTAAACATTCAAGGATCCCTGCTATGGACCAGCCACTAGGCTTGGAGTTTAAGTATTTAAGGCACAGCCATGGAATTTACACCATAGAATTGTAAGGTTATAATTACATGGCAGTGTGCTTATATGGAGGTTGGGTCAGGTGCTGTTGGGCACACAGTCCAGCCTGGAAGGGTAAGAGGAGATCTCATAGATCAGGTAAATTCTAAGGTAGGGCTTAGAGAAAAAGCAGATGTTTATTTACCAAGACAAGGTGAAAAGGACCCTCCAAGCAAAAATAACAGAGAATAAAAGGTACACAGGCATGGAAAAATGTTGTCTTCCAGGAAGTTTAAGTTATTTTATGATTTGAGGAAAGAGTAAGTTCAAGAAAGGGTGGGTTTATTATACTAAGGAGTTTAGACTCTGTCTTGAAGGTGACAGAGAATCCAGGAAAAATAATCATTAAATTTGCACATTTGGAAGGAAACCTTAATGGACTTGTGGTAAATGGGTTAAGTGTGCAGAGGACTAGAAGAGTGTATGGGAAAGGACTCTTTTCACTGTATATGCTGTTAGACATGGTTAATCCTTCTATACAGAATGTGGTTGAAGCATATATCTGCCAACCCCTTCAGAGCTCTTAGTGGATACTCTGACCCAGATGACAATGGTTTTGGTAGCCATCGTGAACTGATTTTCCAGGTCTTGTAATAGTGGAAGTGGAGATATGCTATTAGTCCAATTGCACTGATAAAATATCCATCAAATAATAGGCTCTTTTTAAATGCATAGATAATTGATCAAAGGCTTTAAAATATAATATACACAAAGCCAAAAGCCCAACCATAATTATTTAAAATCCAGGATAAAAACATAGGAAAAATAGAAACCCAATAATGCTCTTAGTAATTTTTTGTCACTGGGACCAAATGTCAGACAGTCATGGATGAAAGGATAGGTTTGTTTTGGCTCATAGTTTTTACAGGATTCAGTCTACTGGCTCCAAGGCAGGAATACACAGTAGAAGAGTCTTGCAGAAGAAATTTACTAGCATCATGGCTGTCAAGAAATCGAGAATGAGATGAGGAGCTGGGAGGAAAGATATACTCCTTTAAGTCACACCCCAGGAACCCACCTCTAACCAGGCCACACCTCCACCTAGGACACACCTCCTAACAGCAAGTCAGGAATAGCATCCCTGTAATCCATTTACCATGTGAATGTATGAGGCTTTTGAGAGTACTAGCTCTAACCATAACACTCACAACAAAGACACAAAGCAAGTTCCAGATTCAATAGTGCTTAATCTTAGAGTAGAAACTGCTTAATCAGTTGAAATGCAAACAGTTTTAAATAACAAAAGTTGCTTTTATTGGGCTGTAGTGATAGGCACTATGCTGTATTCTTTAAGTATATTATCTGTAATCTACATCAATCCTACAATAACAAATGTTAATGTTTCCCTTATATGGTTTTTAAACCACAGTCAAAAAGATACCAAGTATACTGCTTAATGTTGCCATACTATTATGAAGACATAACTAAGATAGAAACTAAAGTCTACCTGAGGCCAAATCTCATGCTTTTCCCACACCATTGTACATTTGCTGAATTTATGAACAATGACTTAGTTTAAAAATTGCTTTCATGTACATTATTTCATCTTATTACTTTTTATGACAGGTTATTGTTATACCCATTTTGCAAATAAGAAAAAAAACATGAATAAGTCATTTGCTATATTTAAGCCTCAGTTTCTTCTGTTGTAAAATTAGATAATAACGTCTCCTTTAGGTTGTTGTTGGAGACAAGGTGTGTTTAAAATGTCTAATTATTAGTCTATTCTCAGTACACAAAACATGCTACCTATCATACTATTATTACCATCAACATAATCATTAATTGCTCAAAGTCACACCTCTTAAAATGGCATATCACATATAGGTATTCTAATCTTATCCCAGTGTTTCACCTTCTCTAACTAGGTCCAGAGAAGCTTTAGGAAGATTTAAACTAGATAAGCAACATAAATTTTAAACAGGAGCCAGGCATCCCAAAGTCCTCACTCCATAGCACTTTGTGTTGTATTCTGAACTTGACATCTCTTTAGAATTACTCAGGGAGTTTTTTAAAAGCCACATGTTTAAATCACACCCTAAACAAACAACATGAGAGTCACTAATGCTGAGATTCAGGTATTAGTGTTTTTTAGAGCCCCTCATTATCTAACTAGGATTGGAACCGTTGATTTATAGAAGAATATCATAGTCATAGAATATCATGTTCCTTACGAAATGTTCCTGATTCCCAGTAGCTTTATCACAAATGGGTAGCTTCATATTTTAAAAATTTTTAACTTCAAATGATATTTTGTAACTGACAAGTACATTTTCATCCCTCTTAGGCCATCAAAACACAGATGACTAAACCAAACTAAAACTCTCTCTCATTACAGACTTAATTTGGATATCTAAGATTGTGACTGGTTAGTGGTAAAATTGAGCCCAGAGACATCTGAGCCCAGTGCTCAATTTTGTGGCTAGATCTCTTTTTAGCCTATTTCTCTTCCTTTAGGCTTCAAGAAATGAGGAATATTGTCCTGTGATCCCCATGTTAATTCTTTGAATGTCTTTAAAGACTCTCTTATGTATAAGGAAAGTACATTTAACTTGAAATTTTAACAAACAATGCTTTGCTAGAAAGAGAAAATTCAAAGCTGGTCATTGCTGATTTTAATAATAAGTGACATCTGTATGGACAAATGTTAAGAATGTTATTCTACAGCAATGTAACTAATAGGCTAATTTCATTCCTGAAACTAGTAGCTTCTTTAAACTGAGTAGCAAAATTTCTGTCCACAAAATTAAGACAGAAATGATTTTGGGAAGGAGTTTTTGATCAACTCCTCCATGTTACCTTGCTAAATTCTGACTCTTATGCAGAATGTAGACAGGGAAGTGTTCTATTCATTGTTTAGAATTTCAACTGAGTGATGTCCTCATGGTTATAGCAGAAAAGATTACAACTGTTAGACAGCTTCTTTTTCTAATAACTAAAATGTAGAGAAAGTTAGAGGCCATGTTTTGCTATTTTACATGAAATCCTACAAATCAACCAATCAGATTTTAAGAAAATAAAGTCAGAAGTATATTTTCCAATGGATAGTAGAAATAAACAGGCTTATAGGGACTAATAGGGAAAAATTTGTGTGAATTTAACATCAGCTTGAAAAGACGGCTCACCTGGTTGCTAATTCTAACCATCCTTGACGTTCTATTAGCCCAGTATTTTAAAGTGTGTATGTTCCAAGAACCATGTATTTCTCACGAGAAATTGTATTTACAAAATGAAATAATGTGAACACCCCCACATCCCCAAAACTTAAGCAAAAGAAGCATGTGTGCTTTAGAGTAAGATAATGATACATGACATATGTCACAAAGACACGCATCCCCAATCACTCTATAATCTTTTTACAATTACCAATATAAGATACATTTAGAAATGACATAAAATAACATGTTTAGTAATGTTACTGCTTGGTTCTCTCTAACCTGTAATAATTTCAGTATGTCAACCTTCATCTAATTTTTTTTCAATGAGTGCTAGCACTTTTTCCTCATAGATTGGAAGCTGCTGGGTCTAAAGTATAGGCTAATACACTTCATCAATTACTGTGAAATCATTTTGCAGTTACTCAGGAGTCTTGTCACTCACTTAATTATTAAATATCCTGAAATACCTGGTGTACAATTTGCAGTGGAAATGTAACAATAGGCCATTCTCTCTACTGGGATTTCAACAGAGATGAAGCTAGGAGGATAAATATGGCTCTGCAAGTCATTAAGAATATAGGGCATTTCAGTTCCAAAGTGGTTCCTAATAAGGAGAATTATGTAGCAAAGCTTTAAAAAACTGCAGATATTCAGTTTCTATAACTATTTACCCCAGAGAAAGACATATAAGTTATACATTTTGATGAAGAAAGTATTTTCCATTCTTAAGAAATAAATCATGATCTTTTTCTCTTGTATTTAGGAAAATATTTTTCTCTCTGGAAAAAAAGCAACAAAATATGCTTGGTTTGTAGTTCATTGGAAAAACCCAGCCAGGCCATTTGTTGAAAATAAGCAAACACAATTTTCTAGAATCTAAACATTGTAAAACTCTGCTTTTTTCTTTCAGAGTTGCTGGCAACAGGGATGAGTTTATGTGTATAGAAAGGAAATGTCACAGTTAGTAGAAGAGAGATGGAATCCTAAGGCAGAAAAAGAAACAAACTGAATCCTTTACTGCACATATAAATCATGTTTGGCCTAGGGCAGCTGACAATTGCAAGGCTAACCTATAATTCCTTTCTTTCTTGGAATCTCTTCAAATTCTAAACTAGTTTTATGTAACCACCCAAAGCCAGTGATTTTTTTGTATTTTTTCTTGTTTCTTTCTCCATTAACAATGATCACAAACTGAGTAAGAAAATTAAATGTTTAATACTTGGTGCATTAAATATTTTTTATTTTTCACTCTTTTATTGATTATACAGATTAATGAATTTCATTTCAACAGATTCATACATGCACATAGCACACTTTGAGCAGTTTTACTACTACATGATTCATGTCTAGTTGCTCTTTAACGAGATATTTAGAGAGGTATGATCACATCCATTACAGAAGAACAATTAGAGATATTAAGCAACCCTTTCCTTTTTCACTTACTCCATTTCCCATTACTTGAAAGAAAATTTCACAGAACAGTTTATGGTAAAAATGTGTGAATTTGTGCCATACTTGATGACAACATACAGAACATACAGGGCTAGCCTTATGAGTTATAGATATGCTTTATGTCATTAGACTGAGATGTTCAATTCTTTCAACTTTATTCCCTCAAGGAATATGATGAAAGCTGACATGCCTTAAGAGATCTCTGGAGAATTACGGATAAGGCTTTCAGAGAAGAGGCATTACAGATCTCACATTCTTCCTGAATCAGTAGATTAGCTGCTATGCAAGCAAGCTAATTGTCAGTGACATCCTTAGCAATTGGGGGTGGACCAAGTCTTTTAGATGTGAGAGAACATTATTTTGCCTGAGCAATACTCTGCAATGGATAAACTAAAGTTGGAACATTTCAGGTGTTTGTAATGATTTATGAATTCCAAAGTATCAACCTGAAGTTCCAACACAAGGTCTTTTGTGAAACTTTCCATTAAATACATGTCTCTATAAGAAAATGTTTCCATTTACAATAGCATTAAAATAATAAAATAATTAGGAATAAGTATATCAAAAGATGTATAATATTTATACTCTGAAAAATACAAAATATTGCTTTGAGAAATTAAAAAACATCACAGTAAATGGAAAGACATTTTGCTATTTTAGGTTAAAACATTTAATATTAGGGCTGGGGATTTAGCTCAGCAGCATAAGCACCTGCCTTGCAAGCAGGCGGTCATGAGTTCCATCCCTGGTACCGATAAAAAAAATTAATATTATTAAGATGGCAATACTCATCAAATTCATCTACAGAGTCAATGAAAGTCCTTTAAAAATCCTAGCTAGCTTTTTTTCAGAATTTAGCAAGTTTATCCTAAAATTTATGTAGCAATACAAGAGATCCAGAATAGCCAAAACAACTTTAAACAAATACATATTTGGATAACTCATATTTCCTGATTTCAAAATTTATTTCAAGAGCAAAAATAATGAACAAAATGTTATATTAGCATAAAGGTAGACATGTTGATAATTGAGAGTCCAGAAATGAATCTTCACGTGTGTAGTCAACTGATTCGCCATAGGGATGCCAGGACTGTTCGAAAGAGGAAAAAAACAGTGTTTTTAACAAATGTTTTGAGACACTGGATATCCACATGCAAAAGAAATCCTACTGTATAAAAAATATTAATTCAAATATGAATATACAAATTAATTCAAAGTGAAGCAAAGACTTGGCTTTAAGATCAAAAACTATAAAATTATTTAAAGAAAACATAGGCATATATGATCTTAGGTTAGGTAAGATATGACATAAAAAACTCAAGTAATAAAAGGAAAACAATTATAGAATAGCTAAATGTGCCTGATAATATCAAAATTCAAATCATTCATCTTTCAAAGGTCATCATCAAGAAAACACAACCCACAGGACAGAAGAAATGTTTTGTAAATCATGTATCTGACAAAAAGTTTGCATTTGTAATATATGACTCAATAAAAGATAAGTAACCCAATTTAAAAATAGGTGAAGCTTTGAGGTTTCTCCAAATAAAGATGTATAAATAGCCAATAAGTAGAAGGAAAGTTCTCACTTTTACTATCTATCAGGAAAATGGCAAATAAAATTACAATATGATATCACTTCATAATGAAAAAGATAGATAATGACAAGTGTTGGTGAGGATATGGAGAAATAAGAACCCTCACATACTGCTGGTTGAAATGTAAAATGACGAAATTTTAGCACAAATGTGATAGCTCCTAAACTAGTTAACATAGAATTACCATATGACTTAACAATTGTACTCCTAGGTATATACCCAAATGAAATAAAAACTTGTTCATATAAAAACATGTAAATGAATGCTCAGAACAGCATTATTAATAAAAACCAACAAGTAGAAGTAACTCAGATTTCCATAGTTAATGAATAGATAAATTAAATGTGAACTATCCATACAATGTAACATTATTTGACATTAAAAATAATGTGTTCATACACATAGCAACATGGAAGAATCTTGAAAATGTATAGTAAGTGAAAGAAATCAGTAACAAAAGATTACTTACTGTATAATTCCTTGTGTAAGAGATGTCCAGAATAGGCAAGTTCAATAGAGATCAGTGATTACCTAGCACTAAGAGGAATGAAAGAATTAGAGTACACCTAAGGGCTATGCAATTTCTTCCTGGAGTAATTAAAATGCTGTAAAATTGGTCACGGTTGAATTTCTCCAATGCTTAACTTTGGCTGAAGACTGTCTATAGTCTTAATAAACTCTGATTCTACCCTTCCTTTATTTCTTCTTCTTCTTCACTTGGGGTCAGGCCTATCTTGAAGTCTGACAGCATTTCCACTCATTTCAAGCTCCCTCCACATTTTTTCTCATAAATATTACACTAATGAATTTCTTGTACATCTAATTCCATTTCAACATCCATTACTCAGAGTATCCAGAGAACACATGACTCAAAACATTCCCAAATTTTATGCTCATCCGAACTGTGTATCACCTTCCATCAGCCTCACATGAGAAGCTTATCAATAAGGCAAATTCCTGGGCCCTATGCACACCAACTGAATTGGAATCTATGCCGGGTATTTAGCTCAGTGGCTCAAGCGCTTGCCTGGCAAGAGCGAGGTCATGAGTTTGATCCCCAGTACAAAAAATATTAAATAAATAAATAAATAAAATAAAACAAAATAAAATAAATGAATTGGGATCTATGATGTAGGGTTGGTACAGAGACTGAAGATTCACTATTTATCACAAATTTTCTGGGTAACTCTGATATATCCTCAAGTTGGAATGCCACTGTGCTATGCTTTATACCAGTAACCCTCCCAATCTGTATACACACTATAATTATTCATGCCCATTACAGTTCTCCTGAGAAAAAATTTATACTTGCATGAGTGTTTATAAGACACCACAGGTGATCCCAGTGGTCACCAAATGTTAAGAACCATTGAAAGCTATAGTAAAGCTTGTTTCATCTCTTCTCTTTCCTGTGAATTCTTTTCTTCCACACAAGTCATTATGTATCTATAGAACATAGGTTACACTAAAAAGTTATTGTTACTATAACATCCTGACTGTGTATAGTGTTTTAAAGATATCCGTATAGTCCCACATTCATAATCTTTTTTCATTCTTAGAACAACTTCATGAGGACCTGTTGCTAATATTATTTACTTTATTTTATAGAATCAGAAAGCTTTGAGGCTTGAATATTAAGTGGCATGCTCAAGGCAAAAAGTCAGAAAAGTTAAAGAAACAAAAGCAATCGAGAACCAAAATACTCCCCATTCCTTATTCTATATAAGTCTGCAGTCTTGTTACTGAAATTCATTTTGAGAGACTAATAGAGATATAGGGAGGAAATTTGTGAAAACAGTTCCTGAATCATATTTCTAAGGAATCTGAGCCCTACTGTGGATGGATGGGCAATAAATGGCAGGTGATTGTGTCTGTGTCTTCTATTCTGTTCAACTGATGCTCAGAACTGTTTTCTATTTGTTTTTGTTTTTTGTCAATACCATGCTGATTTTACCACAGTAGCCTTGTAGTATAATTTCAAGTCAGGAATTGTGATGCCTTCTGCCTTGCCTTTGTTACCTAGGATTGCCTTTACTATTGTAGGTCTCTTCTGTTTCCAGATGAATTTTAGGAATGTTTCTTTTGATCTGTGAGATATGCTAATGGTATTTTGATCAGTATTGCATTCAATCTGTATAACAGTTTTAAAAGTATGATGACTTTCACAATATTGGTCCTTCCGATCCATGAGCAAGTAATATCTTATTTTCTGAAATCCTTTTCAATTTCTTTTTTAAAGAATACTGTAATTTTCAATGTATAGACCTTTTACTTCCTTTGTTAAATTGATTCCTAAGTGTTTCATTTTTTGGGTGTTATTGTAAAGAGTGTGGTTTCCTTAATTTCTCTCTCAGGGAGTTTGTTGTTTGTGTACAGGAATGCTACTGATTTTTGTGTTGACTTTGTATTGAGCTATGCTACTGAATTTGGTTATTAAATCTAGAAGTCTTTTGGTGGAATTTTCAGAGTCTTCCTTGTAGAGTATCTTGTTGTCTGTGAATAATGGTAATTTGACTTTTTCTTTTCCTGTCCTCATTCATTTTATTTCTCTCTCTTGTCTAATTGTTCTGGCTGTTTCCAAAACTACCTTGAACAGGAAGAGTGATAGTTGACAGCCTTAACTTGTTCCTGATTTTAGATTGAAATCTTTGAGATTTTGTCCATTCAGTATGAAGTTTGTTGAAGTTTGCTGTTGCTGTTGGCTTTTATTAGATCGAGGTAAAGATCACCTATTCCGATTTTTTGTAGTTTTTTTTATCAAGAATGAGTGTTGAATTTTATCAAAAGCTTTTTATGTTTCTATTGATATGATCATATGATTTTTGTCTTTGACTTTGTTGATATTGTGCATTACAATGACTGGTGTATGTTGAACAATCCCCGCATCCCTGGTATGAATCCCACTTGGTCATGGTGTACAATCCTCTTGACGATTCACTGAATTCTGTTTGCTAGAATTTTATTGAGGATTTTTGCATCTACATTCGTTAGGGAGATTGGCCTGTAGTTCTTGTTTCTGGTTGGGTTTTTCTCTGGTTTTGGTATCAAGGTAATACTTGCCTCCAGGAATGAGTTAGGGAGAATTGCTTCCCTTTCAATTTCATTAAAGAGTTTGAGGGCCGTTGGTATTAAACCTTCTAAAAATTTATTGTAAAATTCATCTGTGAATCCATCAGGACCTGGACTTTTCTTTTTTGATGTTTTTAGTTACATTTTCAATTTCATTAACTGATATTGGGTTATTCAGAAATTTTTTATCTTCTTGATCTTGCTTTGGTAATTCATCTGTTTCTAGGAATCTGTCCATTTCTTCTGTATTTTTTGTCCTATTAAGGTAAAGATTTTTGAAGTAGGTATTGGTGATCATCTGAATTCCATTCTTTATTGCATGAATTTGATATTTTTCTTTCCTTTTTTGATAAGGTTGGCTAGAGTTTTATTGTTTTTATCTTTAAAAGAAACTCTTGGATTTGTTAATTCTTATATTGTTTCTTAGTCTCAGTTGCATTAATTTCTGCTCTGATCTTTATTATTCTCTCCCTTTTTTAGTCTTTCAGCTTGACATGCTCTTTTTTAGTACCTTGAGATTCACTATTAGGTTGTTTATTTGTGCTCATTCCATTTTCCTAATGTGAGAATTCACCACTGTAAGTTTCCCTTTAAGAACTGCTTTCATTGTGTCCCAGAGGTTCCTTTAAATTCTGTGGTAATCATGGTACCCCATTATATTGTTTTGAAGTTTTATAATGTTTTCATTCATTGGTTGGAATGGTTTTGTTTTGTTTTATCTTTATTATGTGTGATGGTATGAACAGCTACTTTGAAGAAAACAAGACACTATGGCAGCCATTGCTGATTTAATATCATCTTGTCTTGAAGTCCTAACATGCTTTTGTTCTTCTATTATCATTGGTTTTATCATGTTGTGTCTTACTGGATTTTAATATGTGTAATAATATAAACAAAACTTTTATGGAAAATGAGATATTATAGTAGCCATTGTTCATTTTCTGTTATTTGGTTCAGAATGCCTTGTAATACATTTATTCTCTTGAATGGTTTTATTCTATTTTGTTATGTTTGATATTATTGTATGTGAAGCTATGCTCAACCATTTCAAAGAAAGAGACATTATGGTAGCTACTGTTGATATCCAATTGTCTTGTGAAGTGCTATGTTGCTTGCATTGTTTTGATCTGCTTTATTCTGTCATCTTTTGTTTTATTCTCTTTAAAATAAAAAAGATGTATTTGAATTTTCATTTGATTGTAGATATTTTTCAATTTCTTCATTAATTTCATCTATGATTCAAAGGTTGTTCAGAATTGTGATCCTTAATTTCCATATTTTTATGGAGTTTTTGCAGTTTCTTTTGTCATTAATTTCCAATTCCATTGCAATATGGTCAGATAATACACATGGAGTAATTTCAATTCCTTTGCATTTACTTAACCATGTTCTTTGGGGTGGTATATGGTCTATTTTAGAGAACATCCCAAGTGCAGCTGAGAAAAATGTGTACTATGATGTTACTGGGTGGAGCACACTGTAAACATCTACTAAGTGCATTTGTTCACAATTTTGGTTCGGTCCTGTTACTTCTTTGCTGACTTTTTGCTTAGTTGATCTATCTCTTTGTGAACATGGGACATTTAGGTCCCCCATTACAATTGTGTTATTGGTTATTTGGTCTTTCATGTCTATTAATATTTGCCTTATATAATTGGCTGTCTTATCTTTGACAAAGGGGTCAAACATGTTCACTGGAAGAATGATAGCCTCTTTAATAATGGTGCTGGAAAAATGGGCTTTCCACATGATGAAGATTAAATCTAGACTCATGTCTATCACCATGCACTAAACAAAAGTTAAAATGTTTCAAAGATATTAAAACAGAAATACTAAATATACTGGAAGGCAAGGTAGGTAGAAATCTTGAAGACATAAGAGTAGGCAAAGTGTTCATCAATAAAGTGCAAACTGTATGAAAATTACTTCAAAGAATCGATAACTGGGATCCATCTTATTAAAAGTGTTTGTACTTCAAAACATATCACCAACGGAATGAAAAGAAAACTCATGAACTGAGAAACATTTTAGTCAACTGTCCCTCAAAGGACTTCTATCTAAAAGATATAAAGAATTTTTAAAAAATCAGGCCCCCCAAATTCAAAGACCCAGTCCAAAAATGGGCACCTCAAATGAATACACACTTCTCAGATGAAGAAATACAAATGGAAAATATAGATATGAAAAAATGTTCAATATCATTGGTCATTTGAGAAATGAAAATCAATAGAACACTAAGATTTCATTTCACCCCAGAAAAGGTGAAAAAAATCAAAAAACAATTGCTGGTAGGGCTGTCGGGAAAAAGGAACCCTTTTCCACCTTTCCAATAAGAATTATTTCTTTTCTCAGTATGCAATAAAGAACTGTGAGGTCAAATATGTAGTGAGATTGAATTAACCATTCAAAAATTTAAGACAATTACTTGAGTTATTTGAAATAAAAGAGTGCTAGGATAGTTTAATTTCTAGAAACAACTCCAAAATATCAGTGATTTGACACAATCAATTTATTTCTTATTCACACCATGGTCTATAACATATTGGCCAGAAGATTCTCTTTTATGTAGTTATTCAGAAATTTAGGCTTCTTCTATCACGATTCCATCATCAGACAAAAGAAGAATGTAGAAAAGCATGGAGAGATTTAGAAGCCAGGATGGATTAAGAGTATTTTGCTTCTGTTCACATCTATTGGACATAATTTAATTCCAGGAGACTCTGGGGAATGTCCAGTCATTTGACAAGGTGAAAGAATATTATTAACGAAATCATCTGTGTTTTTACAATCTGTAATACTTTTATTATGTTTATTATACCTGGCATCTTATTCTGCAACAGCCACCTGAAACCTATTTATCTCTTACATGGTCACATGTAATCAGAGCCCAGGAGGTGCAAAGAATTCATTTTCTTTGGGTTACCCTGGAGTGTAGACAGAAGCTTCCTGAAACAGCTTCTTGGAAATCTCACCTTCCTTCTCTGTTTAATTGATCTTTTGACTCTTTGTTACATGTTCACCGTTGGTGCTTCCTATCCATCTGTTCTTCCTCAAAATTCTAGTTGTACCCCAAAGAAAAATCCAATACTTCAAGAGTCTAATAGTTGAAGCTCTGCCCTGAAGAAGAACCTAGTACTTGCAATTCTGAGGATATTTTCTGGGTGCCACCAGAAAGGAAGGAGAAACCATTATTTGGAATAAAACGAGGAAGCCCTAATTCCTTTGGATTCCTAAACAACTTAAATAAAGACAAATCTACAGTCAGACTAAGCTTTTTCTAATATTGACTACCACTTACAGCACAATTTTGAAGTACTTCATGTCCTAACAAGTTTCTTTCTTCAACAGTTATGTACTGTTTAATCCAGGACTCCTATTTTGAAAAACTGATTAAAATATTTATAACAGCATTGTTCACAAATATTGAAGAATTGAAAAAATCATAAATGAACATTATACAGAAAATTGCTCTAACACATTGTGTACCTATATATGAAACATAAATTCCATACAGTCATCAAAAATGTTGACTTAAATCTATATTCAATTAAGGAAACAAAATTTTCATAATATAAAAGTGAAAATGTTTATTACAAAATACTAATTATTCTATAATGAATATACTTTTATGGAAAAATCTTAGATCACATCACACCAGATTATCAACAGTGATTATCCTGAGGTCATAGAATTTCATGTTCTTTTACTATCGTTTGATTTCCTTATCTGAACTTCTAAACAGGTTCTCCATATTTAATACTTGCATAAAAAGAGAGTAGAGAAATAAAACATGGAATCAGAGACTGGGAAGT
The DNA here is from genome assembly GCA_004027455.1 of Hydrochoerus hydrochaeris. Taxonomy (NCBI): domain Eukaryota; kingdom Metazoa; phylum Chordata; class Mammalia; order Rodentia; family Hydrochaeridae; genus Hydrochoerus; species Hydrochoerus hydrochaeris. The sequence continues at coordinate 204,421 of PVLA01001570.1, read as the reverse complement.
GAAGATAATCTGAGAAGGCAGTCAGAGTTAGAGACAGAGTACTGAAATGTTCTTTAGTATTTATGAATGCCATTGCTTTCTATCATTGCTCACCCTTTCTCTTACCTATCCCTTGCATTTTAGGAACTGTTAGAGGCAAATTCTAATTTGATCATTTTATTTATATTGAAAACCAATAATATGATATGAAGACATTAATGAACAAAGTTACTGAGAGGTACACTGTTACATTTTTAAAATGAGTCTCATGTATTTGTCAAATCACTTCCTTTTATTTAATGTGTTTTGAATACAAAGAATCTTAAAATATTTTCCTTTCATCAAAAATTTTAAAAAGTATCCCACCATGCTTGAGAAAACAGTGTTGGTAAGTCAGTTTTATAATTTAAAAATAAAACTTAAGAAAAAAACTTTCATTGATTTCAAAGAGATGAAATGGCATGGTGATCATGACACTACATCTCAGATCATTTATGCTGGGGAGCTTAGTTGATGGGTAGTTCCAGCATTTATACTACAAAAGCCATCTACTTTCTGCTCTTCAAAGGTCATGGAAATTTAGTGCAACTCCTCCTAATGACTGACCTTATCACTGTTCCTAAAGCAAACAATTCTAGGAGATACAGAATTTTTTAGTGGGAGACTTCAGGTCAAACACATCCATATAGTATTATTTTAGAACTGTACTGCAGACTAAGATGCTTCCACCCAAGTCTCCTTCCTTCTGCCTGCTTTTCATTTGCATTCAGACCTGTTTCACAGTCTGACATGTCTTTCAGCCTCTCCTAGCTCCATTTTCTATCACAGGCAAGTATCCTAACAAAGTTTTGACACATTTAATCTCACATTTGCATCTGTTTCTCAGAGGATGCAGAATAATATAGGCATTCATAATGTGTCCAAGAGGTTAAAGGTTAAGTAATGTGCACAACTACACTTGCTACAATTCACTAGAACCAGAATAAAGTGTTTTATATTCTGGCTGTCATTTACAGATTAGATTGAAACTTAAAGTCAAATTCTACTATGTTTTTCATTTTGAATATAGTTCCCGAAGGAGTCTTCTAATAATTTAACAGTCAAAACCATCAATTATCCTGACAGAACCAGAATTTGAAGTCCACAATCACAACCATCATTCAACAACATCAATGATCTTGATATATATCTTGATATACATCTTGTTACATATATATATATATATATATATATATATATATATATTTGAATATTTACTAATGATCCATTACTGGTCTTGCACACACACCTTAATTTCTGCTTTGTTTTACATTTTGGAGTATTTACTATAAAAGAGTCTCCTTGTTCTTAACAGAATGACTCTGGAGCCAGACTATAGGGATTTTATGACTTTGGATAAGTCACATAATATATGTTTGCCTCAGATCTTCTGTCTACAAAATATATTTGATAGTAACACCTGATTCTAAGTGTTGTTACAAGCAAAAACGGTGTTTTAGTGCAAAGTACTTTTTAAAATAAATATTGTCTCTTGTGATTAGTATTAATTTCATCTCCTATATCTCAGGCAGTGTCCTGGGTGTTCTGGAGAAACTGTGAATACAATAACTGTGTAACTGTGGGATAAGACCATAGGAAAGGAAAATAGATGGTACAGTGGTTATAAGAAATAAGACAAAGTGGAGTTTCTAGTGGGCTTTCTGTGAGATGTCAGCAGTATTCAACTTGAGCCCCACAAGGTCTAGAATCTTATTGGTCAAAGCAAGTCTTCACAGAGAAGAAAGTTAATGTGGATGCTGAACATCAATATTCAGATAGGTGCAAGAGAATTGGTCTATTTCATCTGGAGGATAAAAGTCCATGGCAAGGCATATCTTCAAACATTAGCTTGAGTTCTTTGGTGGACTAATTAATGGGAACACCCAGCTGAACTGAGTCAGCATGGAAGACCCACCTGAGTATTGTTGCCAGAATGCCATAAAAAGAGAATGGGAGGGGAAGATTGCATGCTTCGGATTTTCATAAAGAGACTTCTTTTCGGTGATTTTTCATCAAAGGAACTTTAGCAGCTGTCTTCCTTCAGGAGAGTCTTAATCTTCTTCATTTTGGATGTTGTCTCCTGGCTTCAAGTGCAGACCTCTCAAACCTTCAGGAACAGAACCTTCAACATGCTGGCACAGATTTTGTAGTTTCCACTACTGGCCCTTGGGCCTTTCCAGTGACGATCCTTGATACAGACTTGCACAGGACATTGCCTTGGGCTCCAAGCCCTTGATTGGATACTTCAGGCCTCCAGCACACAGACAGACATTTGCACTCTTCTACATCTGACTCTAGTAAGTACTGACAAGTGAAATTTCCTTCTAATAAACTTTACTCTTAGGAGGTGGAAGTTCAGCAGTGAATGGGTTAGAATTTGCAAGAAAACATCACCAAAGATACTGTTTAGAAAGCTTTTTCTGGTAACTTTAGGGAATATAAGTCAGAGAGGAGAAAGACTCAGGAAAGTCAGGGAGACATTAGGGAAGCTCTTAATTGAAAACTCAGAAAATTACAGGGCTAGAAGTATAAGAATAAAGAATAGAAGAAGGGAAAACATTTTTCAAAAGAATATAATAATTTCTTTGTATTAATCCTCTGCTTAATACCACAAAAGACTTAAAGTGACTTGCAGAAAATATATAGGAACATAGTTAAATAGAATGTAAAGTATTTGGGCCAGAGTGAATAAAAATAGTTTTAAAATAGTTTAATAATAGGAATAGAAAAAGACAAAAATATGCCAACTTTTCCAGCTTGAACAGATGCTATCCTGGCAACCAAAGTGAAGAGAATGGATTTGGTGTATAGTTGATCAACTATGCCGTAGATCAGTTTTCTCATAACTGCCTCAAAAATAGCAGCTAATGAGATCAATTGGAATGTTGTGTTTAGATATATGTAGTACATTTAACTAAAAATGTCAATAATATTATTACACTTGAGCCTAGTGCTCCAGAGATGGGTATATCCTGGAGAAATATATGATTGAGATTTCATTATCTATGTGACTATCAGGTCATAGTGTAGCTTGAATTCATCTAACTGTGTTGGCTAACAACTTGGCAAAGTAAACTCTTCGTATTGGAGGACTATTGCCTATGATTCTGTTAGCTCTAGGATCCCTGTATGTTGCCTTTATCAAACAGAATGATATCTGTATTATTCTTTAAATTATTGATTAAACAAATGTTATTTTTCTCTGATTTTAGAGAAAGAAGGAAGGAAAGAAAGAAAGAAAGAAAGAAAGAAAGAAAGAAAGAAAGAAAGAAAGAAGAAAGAACACTGTGAATAAGCATATTAGTTCAAGACCTGGTAGAGTCCAACCTAGAGACCTCCTCATGATCTTAGCTCACTACCTGTCTACTACCTTAGAAAGATACCACCCCCCAGAAATCTTTGGATCTGAAGAAATAATTAAGATCATCTGTAGGAAATAATTAGGATCTGATTAAAGTCATGGAATCATTAGAGTAACAAGTACTTCTCAGAGGATCTAGTGGTCTAGGATTTTGTCTCACTAGTCTGGCTATACCCTGTGGGCTGCTTCAGGTTAAATTAGTATCCAACTAGTAAGGCAGGTGAAGGATGGTGTGTGGACAGGGTATCATTCATTGCATGTGTTCCTATTTGTAAATGAGCCAGATGCTCACTCTTTAAGTTATTTAATGCTTGAACTTTATATCCAAACTAATTGACTCAATATTCCTTACTGTATCATAAAAATGTAACCTTTATTGAGTATCTTATCTACATAGTTGAAGTAGGATGCATAGACATAGTGCCTTTAAATTTTCCCTTCTTACTTTCAGAAGCATTGATTGATTTTTATTTTTGCTTTTATGCACTTACATTCCATTTTTCACTCTAATATATTAGAAGATCTGCTGTTTTCTTTCTTTTGTGGTTATTCTAGAATTTTTATATGCTTTGAGCAAGTCTAAAGTAAATCAATATTATCTTCTTCCCTAATAATAAAGGAATCTTAAAACCTAAATGCTAATCATTCTTTACTCATAATTCCTACACATTTCTCAATTATATAACCACATAATCTTATCCTGAACAATAATATTGCAAATTAAATGGTATTGATGTCAATATATGCTTAACTTTACCCACATGTTGACCATTTTATGTGCTTAAAATTCTTTCTTTCATTTCTTATATCCTTTCTGTATATATTTTCACTTCCTGGGAATGCACCCATTAAGTTTTCTTTTAGTGATTACATGGGTAATCAGGCCACTAAAACATTAGAACAACAATGTCAATAATAATGATGATGATAATAATAGTAACAACTACAATATATTATGCTTGTCATGTGTTGGAGACTACACTAAAGGCAAATGGATTGTCTCTTATTCTCACCAAAAACATGCCAGATATTATTATCTCCATTTTACAGGTAGAAAAATTGAATCAGATTAAGTAACATGCTCAGAATGACACAACTAGACTGAAATCCATTAGTGTCCACCTTCAGTGCACAAATTCCTAAGAATGTGCCCAGGATACACATTATTTCCACATCCTATGAGCATATTTCAAAATTTCCTCAGCAGACTTTTGTGTTTAATTTCTCACCAGACCCACAGATTTGATTGGTAATAGAATGCTTAGTAACAACTAGAGCCTTTGAATAGACATCTACGCTCAGCACCATGGTGATTTAATTCTGCTGGCTTTAAGTTGGCCGCCAGTGTTTAATCTATAACACCCCCCAACAAAAATTTGTATATTGAAACTTAATGACCAAGCTATTAGAAGATGGGCTTTTTTACAATGGCATCAACTCTATGAAAGCAGGGCCTTCATGATCTAATCAACTCCTAATGGCCCACCTTCAGATGTTTCATCTGAGGAAAGGTGGCAGCATAAATGGAGTTGTGGAGAAGTGAGGCATTCAGGCATTGAGGTGTTGTGGGTTCTCCTATGTGTTGCTGTTTGAGCCATTGGTTCTCCTGGAGAAGCTCTGGTCCTTACATTGAGCATTGCTTCCTGACTCCGGAGGGGAAAACGTGCCATGCTTAATCTCCAGGATGAACTCGTCATGCTGATTTCCTAGCATGTACTCAACCATGCTTATTGTTGGAGGAGCTTGGGACCTCTCTGTCACTGAGGATGGCTGTGGTGCTTTTCAGGACAGACCTGGTCTTTGTTTTGAGCATGACTTTTCAACTCCAGCATAGAACCCTCAACCTACCAGCATAGCTCCTTCACACTGCTGGCATAGACTTTCTAGCTTCCACAATTGACCTTTGGGCCTTCCCAGCACAGATCTGTAAAACAGACTGGCATGAGTCCTTCTTGTGGGCTCTAGACCTCCAGTTGGACTCGTGGGTGGCATAGTCATGGGCTCTGGTTTTCATCTGGACTCATGTAGGACATTGCTGTGGGATTCAGGCCTTTAAATATTCTATGTCTTTAGTGTTGTGGATAGATTTCCTGCACTTCCTTGTGTTAATTCTGGGTGACCATCATAAATAATATTATAAATTCCATGTCCTGATTTTAATTGTTCTCCTCACAACCCCTGACTACATCAGGGAGACACAAACAGATCTTAGAAGTTGTTCAACTGTTATTTACAAAGGATTATACCAAAAAAATAAAAACTGTATCTGGCTAAGAGTACAGAGATCACATTAGGAATCAAAAAATTCCTGCAAATGAAGCCAAAGCCTACATGGTGTCTTTGTTATTTTTTTTCTGGTGGTGAGAAAAAATATCTACCACTCAAAATTAAGGGAGGAAAGGTTTATTTTGGCTCTCAGTTTGTAAAAGCCTCACTCCATAATTGGCTAGCTCCAAAGTAGGATGGCATGGAAAAAGGGAATCACAGAGAAGAAACAGTTCATCATGGGCAGAAGGCAAAAAAGCAGAGAAGTAGCAAAGAAGCAGCACCAGCAGCAGCGTGCCTCTCTCTGTTATCCCTTCCAGGTTACCAGTCCTTTGGGTGGTGTCACCCACACCCAGGTAGAGTCTTCCCATTATCCACACGCAGAACTATGATGCCAAAACCAATCAGTGGACTAATTTATTAATCAAACACCCTTAATTCCAGCATCACACATTTAATCTCAGCATTACACTCCCTACAGCCAGCCACCCCTAAAAAGCCCCACTATGACTGCATGAAACTTTTGAGTGACATCTAGACAGAAGTCATAATACATGGATTCACAGGGGAATTCCATTAAATATTTAAAGAAGAATGAATAAAACTCCTCTTCAAGCTCTTCCATTAAGTAGAAAAGAAAATTTCACAACTTATTCTAGTAGGTCAGTATCACTCTGCTACTAAAATCAGAGAAGGATGTCATAAGAAGGAAAACTAAATATCAATATCTCAAGTAAACATGGAAACAAAATTTCTCAAGAAAATGTTATCAAACTAAATGCAGCAATACATGATAATAATTATACATCATGACCAAGTAGGATTTATTCCAGCAATGTAATACCATTTCAACATCTAAAGATCAACTAATGTATGACATATATCATTTGAATAAAAAGAAAAATCACAATGATTATCAATGGGTGCAGAAAAGGCATCTGATAAGATCCAATACCTTTTCTTGATTAAAAATTTTGCCAAAAATTAGAAATAAAGAAAACTTCCATCGCTTGATAAAGGACACCTAAAAACACCATAACTATCATTATACAAAATGGTAAAGGATTAATTTCTTGTTAAAGTGAAGAATGAGTTAAGGATGACTGCACTTACCTTTTATAGAGAACGCTTATAGGACCTGAATCTATGTCTTGGTTACTTTTCTCTTGTCACTGAGAAAAAATAACCAATATCCAAAATTAATGAAGGAAAGGTTTATTTAGCTCACAATTTGTGGAGGTTTCAGTCCATAATCAGCTGGCTGTGAGATAGGATGGCATGGCAACAGAGCAACTGTTCATGGCTGTGAAAGACAGAAAAAGCAACAAGAATCAAAAAGGAAAAGTGTACAGAGAACACTCTTTCTGTCCCTTATATTGTAGATAGGCCACCCATTCTAGGGCAAGCATAGCACTAACACCTATAATCCTAGCATTGGACCATCAATCAATCACAAATTCTAGAAACCTGCCCCCATGACTATCTGAGGCTTTGGGGGGACATCCAGATAGAAGCCACAAAATTTTTCCCCTGATCTCCCAAAGACTCACACACATTCTTTATGCAAAAGGCATTTAGTCCATCCCCAAGAGCTGCCAAACTCCTAACAGCTTCAGCACTGCTGAAAAGTTCAAGTCCAAAGTCTCCTCTGATCTTTAAGGCAAACTCTTAACTGTGAACCCTTGTACAAATGAAAAGAAAGTTGAACTCTTCTAACATTCAAGGGCACAAGATAAACATTACGTTTCCAAAATGTACAAACAGGAGGATCCAAATGATTGGGACCAAAGTAAGTCCAAAAGCCAGCAGGGCAAACACTAAGTTCCATATGGAGCATCCAAAACAATCTGTGTTAATGTGTGAGAACCAAAAGTCTTGTATAACTCTGCCCCTAAGTCAGTTGCAGTAGTTTAAACACCTATGACTTCTCTCTTAGGCCCACTTGCTTCTTCTTTGCAGTTTTCCTCAGATTATCCACTTTCCTGGCTTCTCCAAACTTCTGGGGTCTCCACTGTACCTTTGGCTCCACACTCACAGCTTTATGCATTGCCTTGTCAGGTACATACTGCCTGGCCTCCCAGACCTTCTGAAATCTATGTGGAAGCTTTTCTAACCTCAGAACACTTGCATTCTGCACATACCTAAAATCAATGCCATGTGGATGATGTCGAGGTTTCCTGCCACCTGGAACAGTATCCAGGCTTTTTTCTCTCTTGGCTATAGGGGTTGAGTGCCTGGATCACTGGAAACTCTGAACCTGCTTCTGAGGAATAAATTCCATATGTCACTGCTATTCTGGAACCTGCCACTGCCATTTTGGAATCTGGCTTGGCCACTGCTACCATTCTGGAACATGGTGTGGCTGCCACCATTCCAGAATATTGTGCTCTGCAGCTTTCTCCTCAAAGCAAAGTCTTTCACTTTTGCAGTTAGGAAGCTGCAGAGGGCGGGACTTGCTGCTTCTTGACAGTCCTGGAGCTGTGGTTCTTTATCCTGCTGGCTCCTGGTTTTTGGAGTCAAGGGTTGGGGAAACAGTGGCTGTCACCTAGCTTCAAAGATTACACATCAGCACCTCAGCTAGCCCTGTTTACATTGGTTAAAGCCAACTTAAGGGAAAAGTAAATGGTGTAGCCAGCTCTGTACATATGAGTATGTGGAGATAGGGCCAGGTTTAGCCAAAATGGAGATAATTGCTCTTTGTTCAAGGAGAATCATCCAGGTGTTCCTCCACACTTTTTATAGTCAGCATTAAACTGGGGATACTAGGTAGAGAAACTGGACAAGAAAATGATATAAAATCCATATTGGATAAGAAGCAAAACTCTTTATCACAGATGCTAAAATCTTGTATTTAGAAAATACTGAGGAAGCAATAAAATTACTAGAATTAATAAGCAAGTTGTCAAAATGCAGATCAATATATAAAAACTATGTTTTTATATACTCACAATAGACATTTAAACATTTGAGAAAGCATTTCCATGTACAATAACATCAAAAGGATAAAATACATAAGAATAAATTGAATCAAAGAAATACCAAATGTATGCACTGAAAACTACAAAACTTTGCTAAAAAAATTGAAGAAGTTCTAGATAAATGTAAAGAAATCTGTTCTTGGAGCAGAAAATATAATATTGTTGATTTTTTATATAATGTTCTACACATTGGTGTACAGATTTAATATAATCTGTATCAGAGATCCAGCTGTCTTCTTTGTAGAAAGTGAACAAAGTGATCCAAAAATTCTTACAAAACTTGGGATGCCTAAAATAGCTAAATCAATCTTGAAAAAGAACAATACTGCTGCATGACTCATACTCTCTGATCTCAAAACTTACCTCAAATCAACAGTAATGAAGAAAGTATGGTAGTGGAAGAAGGATAAACAGATCAATGGAATAGAATTAAGACTCCAGAAATAAAGCTTAACATTTATTATAAATTGATATTCAACAAGGATGCCAGGACCATTCACTAAGGGAAGAAATAATCTTTTCAACAAATACTGCTGGCATAACTGCACATCCACATACAAGGTGATGAACTTGGAACTTTAACTTATTCCTGATCTTTGATATAGCACAAAAAGCATAAGTAAGAAATAATAGATAAATAAGATTTTATCAAAAGTTTATTAGGCTTTCATGTTTCAAAGGATATTCACAAAAACATGAAAATGTCTTTCCTTATAGAGTAGGAGAAAATATCTGCAAATATATTTCTGATAAATGTCTGTCTTCAAGATTAAAGAATACTGATATGGTTTATTTCTAGATGTTCCCCAAAGCCTCATACACTCATAGGTGGGGCATTTGGGAGGCTATTAGATTATAGGGATGTGATACTCATCGGTGGATTAGTCTACAACACTGATGAGTTTATAGCTAAATGTGATGTTGTGGGGTGAAACCCAGTAAGAAGAGGTGGATCCCTGGAGGTGTTGCCTGGAAGGATCAGTATACCTCCTTACTTGATTGCTGTCTGCTTCCACACAGTACCATCAACAAACCTCCTTCACCATGCCACCTTGACACCTTCTCACCTGGCCTCGGAACTAGATGACTATGGACTGCAACTTCTACAAACTGGGAGCCAAAGAAACCTTACTTCTTTTAAATTGTGTCAGGTGTGGTGCCCTAGTGATGAGAATGTAACTAAGACAAATACAACTCAAAAAAAGGAGCCTAATTAAAAATCAGGCAAAGGGAAAAGGTAATCTATTTCTTAGCACATAAAAGTAGTTAAAATATATTTTTAAAAATTTAAATAAAATAGAGTTCTATTTGATCTCTTATCACAATGAAATTAAATTAAATAACAGTAATAATAAGATAGGTAGAAACACCTTCAAATATTTGAGGTGCTATTTTTGAAATAACTTATGCATCAAAAATATTTCATAAGAGAATTTAGAAACTATTTTATGCTGAATGATATGAATATATGATATATAAAAATTTATGGGCTGTAGCTAAAGCAGTTGTTATGAAGAAGCAAATAACTTTCAAATGCTTCTATTAGAAAAGAACAAAGATTAAAATAACCAATGAGTTCTTACCTTAAGAAGCTGTAAAAAATGTAAACTTATTAAACCCAAAAATAAACTGAAGAAATTTCAAAAATACAAATAAAACATTGAAACAGAAAAACAATAAAGAACTCAATATAAAAATATAAAAGTAGCGAACTCAGTATTTTGCAATTTGAAAACATTAATAAAATTGACAAACCTTACCAAGACTCTTGTTGGAAAAGAGAAGAAACAGAAGAAAGAAAGGATATCATTATAGATCATGTAGTTACTAAAAGGATTATAAAAACATATTATGAATAACTTGCTGACAATAAACTTCATAAACTATATGAAATGAGTAAATTACATACAAGCACAGCATACCAATGTATATACACAAAATGAAACTGAAAATTTTTTTTTGTCTTTTTGAGACAGGGTCTCACTATGCAGTTCAGGCTGGCCTTGAGCTCACTTTGTAGCCCAGGCTGGTCTCGAACTCACAATGCTCCTCCTGCCTCAGCCTCCTAAGTGCTGGGATTACAGGTGTGAGCCACCACACCTGGCTGAAACTGAAATTTTTAATAATGTTATGATTTTAAAAAGTAAATTAATTGTCAAAAACCTTCCCACAAAATGTTCAAGTCTAGATGATGTTTCTGTTAGTGTGTGTGTGTGTGTGGGGGGGGTGTTTAAAACAGGGTTTCCCTATGCAGTTCAGGCTGGCCTTGGGCTCACTTTGTAGCCCAGGCTGTTCTCAAACTTGCAGTGGTCCTCCTGTCTCAGCTTCCTGAGTGCTGGGAGTTTCTATTAAATTTTATCAAATATTTATAAATAAATAAGATATATTAACTAAATAGGTAAAAAAAGGAAGAATTGAAATTTGTCAAAATTTTAAAACTTTATTCATCAAAAATACACCATCAATTAAATGAAAGGTAAAGCACAGCCAGGAAAAAATAGTCATAACACATACACATGATAAAAAGACTTGTATTCAAAATATGTAAGAAAAACTTATATATATATATATATATATATATATATATATAATCAATAGTAAATGACAAGAAGTAAAATTATTTTATGATTCTACAAGTCAGAACAGTTCATGCCTATGGGAGGGGGTAGGTATTGTCAGGACAATGAGGAAACTTTTGGAATGACGAAAATGTTTTAAATGTTGATGAAGACTATACATTAAGCTGTATACTTTTGTATAAAGCTTAATGTATAGTCTCATGCCCACCCATCACTGAAATGTACACTTAAAGAGTTTTACATTTTACTGTGTATAAATTTAATGTCAATTTTTAAAAAGTAGCACCAGGTTTTCAGAGAGACAAATAGAAACCACAATAAAAAACACAGAAGGATTAAGTGAAGTTTGGAGAAAAAAAGGTTTAAGTATGTTTTAAATGGTAGGATTGTAATGGACAGCTAAGTTACATAGAAATATTATAAGCAGTGAGATGAAGCTAAGCTCTCAAAAGGTGCAGTGCAGAAGACAAAATACCTTGCAACTGTGGGGGAGATAGGCACCTCAATTGTGGGTCAGACCTTAAGACAAAAGATAAATTAAATGGACCCACACACTTCCTAAAGATAAACATCAGGAATTGATATTCTAAATAGATATCAATTACCTTGGTGAAGCCAGAAGAGCCACTAACTCAAGTCCCTACAAAAGAGCACCTGTTCTGTATTCATGCCCCTTTGCTATGTGACTTGTTTCACCATTTGATCCCAATTTAATCAATTTTATCTGAACAATTATGCTCATAACTTTATTGGGTGGCCATAGTTTTGTCCCACCTCATGCCCACCTTGAGATGTCCCACTTTTCCCTACCTTGGACTCTCCTCACCTCATGGTTTTGCTCTACAAAAATTCCTAGAAAAGGTAGGGTCTTTGGCAACCCACTAAGAACCCCTTCTGTCTCTCTCTCAGACAAAAACTTTCTCTCCCTTATAAATATATTCTGCTCTTAACCTTCATTGTGCCTAAAATTCATTCTTCAACATTAGAGACCAGAAATTCTAGATGCACCAGACATGTAGCAGGTTGGGTGTTTCTTTCCCCTGTATCCTATTTTGATCACCCAGATCAGGATAAAGAATATTTCAATCACTTAGGAAAGATTCTTTCTGCCACTTTCACATCAATTACCTTCCTCAACTCCCAAAGTTCTCAGGGCTTTTTATGCAAGATATAAGAAAATATTGTAGATTCTTTCCCATTCTGTAGGTTTTCTTTTCACTTTGTTGGTGATTTCTTTTAAAGTGCAGAAAATTTTTAGTAATATGAGATCCCAGTTGTTGATTCTTTGAAGTATATCCTGTGCAGTTTGTGTTTTATTCATGAATTCTCTCCCTACCCCTATGTGTCTAAGGTTTTTACTTACTTTGTCTTCCAGTAGATTTAATGTTTCTATTTTAATAGTTAGATCCTTGATCCATTTTGACTTTAGTCTAGTGTATGGTGATAGGCATGGGTCTATTTTCAGTCTTCAGCATGTGGAAACCCAATTTTTGCAACACCATTTATTAAAGAGGCTATCTTTTTTTCCAGTAAACATGTTTAAACCCTTTGTCAAATATAAGGTGATTGAGTGTCTTTGTAGTTGTCTTTGCATCTTCTAATCTGTTCTATTGATCATCAGGTCTATTTCTTTGCCAGTGCCATGCTGATTTTATTACTATGGCTTTGTAGTATAGTTTCAAGTCAGGAACTGAGATGCCTCTTGTCTTGCATTTGTTGCCCAGAATTGCCTTTGCTATTCTAGGTATCTTCTGTTTCCAGATGAATTTTAGGAATGTTTTTCTAGATCTGTAAGCGATATTAATGGTATTTTGATTAGGATTGCACTGAATCTGTATAAAGGTTTTGGGAGTATGGCCATTTTCACAGTGTTGGTTCTTCCTAACCAAGAGCAAGGAATATCCTTCCATTTTCTAATATCCTTTTCAATTGCTCTTTTTAGAGTAGTATAATTTTCAGCATATACATCTTTTAGATTCTTGGTTAGGTTAATCAACAATCCCTCAGACAAAGGACTTATATCCAGAACATATAAAGAACTGAAAAATATTAAGTCTCTCAAATTCAAAGACCTGCTCCAAAAATGGGCATCTGAGATGAACACACAGTTCTCAGATGAAGATATACAAATAAAAAATAAATACATGAAGAAATGTATATTCCTCATCAATTGGTCATAAAAATTTCCCTGCATTTTAATTCTGACTCTGTCCTCACATAGGTCACTTCTCATACCCATACTTCCAATAGAGTTTTTAATCTCTTGAATTTTTCTTTGGTGTCATTTTATGGTTGCTAAATCTTTTCTTTGCTGGGCATTCCCCTTTGGTAGCCCAGCTAGCTTTTTATAAATGACTTCTATAATTTCACTGATTACTTTTTTATTAGGTCTGTTGTTTAGTTATAGCTTTATTCTTGGAAAATTTATTAATTTGCTTTTTTATGACTTTTGTGATCTTTTCAAATAATTCAGCTGTATGACTTGATTTCCTCTCCCTCAATGCTGCATGCATCAGCTTTGCTGGATTTGGGAGTCTTTAGAAGCATTTTGCTGCCTTGTCTTCCCATGGTTCTATTTTTATTTCTCTGTTTGGTTTTTGTTTTGAAGTTTGTGGGTTGATTGTAGTGATGGTTTTGTTTCTTATATGTAGTCCTCTTTAGTTACTGTCTACTTTTTAGCGAGGTCCTTTGGGGGTGACTAGCTATAGACCTTCACCTCTGTCCCAGAATCCAAACACTTTGGAGGGGAGGCTCACAGTGTATTTGGCCTAGTATCTAGTTCTTTGGAATGGGCCACAAGGCTGTTAAGGACACAAAAGCAATCCAGATATTAGCATACAAAGAAAATTAATTAGGAGCAATAACTGTCATTTTGGATATAGTAATAACATCAGCAACAATAAGTATGAATGATATACTGGAAATTGTCATACCATAAGAATAAAGTATCACCTTTAACCATGAAAAAAAGGTGTATGACTGTAGTGTAAACTTTAAGACAAACCAAATATTGACTCACAGTAAATGGCTATTGACTGGAACAGTATGACTACTGTTAAAAATAGGACAGTATTCAACAGTAATAGCTTAGAATAACTATATAAATATTCATAAAACATTATCATTTTACTTGTAAAGATGTAGCAGGTGGGAAACTTGAGAATAAGGAGTAAAATTTGAAATATTAATCAAAGGAAGATGAGAAGGAGGAGAGAAAGTAAGGTGAGGAATCTATTGAGCAGGAAATGTAAAGTAACATAATTAGATAACAGTAACAAAAAAGTGAACTAGTAAAAGAAGAAAGAAAAAGCACTGATCAAATTGAAGGAAAAGAGAAAAATAAGTGAAAATGTTGAAAAAATAGAATGAATAAACCTTGACCCTCCAAAAAAGAATGAAAGAAAAATAAAGAGAAGAAACAGAGTCTACAAAAAAAAATTCCTCTGTGTGTTTTTTGTTCAATTTTTTAAAAATCCTTTTTTTCTAATTTATTTATTTATTTTATTTTGAACATAGTAAAATACAGCAGAACAAGATGGGACAAAGCCAATTGAGACAGAGTAGTGAAATTGGTACAGAACTTCACAGTAGGTTACCAGGATAACAGCAGTAGGTACAATAGCATATCTCATTTTCTTCACAATAGTTATTCCTTTAATCAGGTAGAGCAAAATCAAAGGAAATACTGAACTTATAAAAACAGAATATTGGGAGGGGAGAAGACAAGATGGCTGATCAGTGAGCAACAAAACATAAAGCCTCCCGGGAGAAACAACTCATATGCCAGAATAAAACACCCTGGAGAGACCCAGACAGAGGCAGATGGATCACCTTGAGATAGGAAGAAATTGAAACATAAAAAAGCTTGTCAAATATTTCAGGACGACAACTGAAACAGCTAAAAATTATGGGACACAGCATTTTCGCAGTGGCTTGCCAAGTTTGTGCCAGCTTGAATCCACGCCGGCATACAGAGCCACCCAAACTCTTTCCCGCCGCCACTCACAGGAAACACAGCAGTGCTGCAGTTGGGGGTTGGTGAGCCCAACAGAGAGCAGAGCTGGCGAAGGGACCTCCATTGATCCACGGTTGATGCTGGGAACGAGACCCCCCCACAAGGGAAGGGCATGACCAAATGGGTGGCATGTTGGAATTGGGCAGGAGGAGCCTGAACTGGGAGCAACAGTGACTTCAGTTGGTTGCTCCCTCCTCAGAGCAGATTTGTGGGATTTGCTTGGACTGGGCCATGCCCCTGGCTGGGACCCAATGAGCCATCACAAATTGATTCTCTACACCTAGCACACACTAACTGGGTGAGGGCACCTGAAGTTTGGCTGGCCCAGTGGGGAGGGGCAAGTATACAGAGCCACTGCTTACACCTCAGTGACAAGAGCAGGCAGGAGAAGGCAGAGTTCCCTCACCCCTGTGCTTCAGAGGAAATGTGGCCAACAGGGAAAGGGGGTGGGACCTACACTGGAACCTATGTGGAGGAAGCCAGGGTCATGACAGAAGAGAGAGGCAAGAGGAGGCCCCCCAGCCCAGAACCCTGAGAGCACTGATCCAGGAGAAGGAAAAACAAGGGAGACTGAAAGCAACAAACACACAACATCAGCCATGGCTTCAATGGACATTAAGAGATATCTTCAGGACCTTGTAGATGAGCTCAAAACTGAAATATTAAATCAGGTAAAGCAGGATATGAATAGAGTAATAAAAGAAATGCTTTCAGGAAGTATCTCTCAAGATGATACAGATGGAAAAAGGGAGGACCACAAAAAAAGGAGAGAAACATTCAATAAAGAATATAAACAAAATATAAATACATGAAGCGAATTCAAAGAGACTACCAGGAAATTAAAAACTCCATTGAAAGCTGGCAAAACTCCTTAAAAGAAACTAAGGATAGACTATCAAATCTTGAAGACAAGTTGGCAGTGTGTGATCATGAAAGGAAAGATCTCTTAAAAATAATGAAACAGGCAGTAACAATACAAAGGCCAGAAGATGACAAGAAAATCTACAATTTAAGAATAAGAAATGTGAACAAAGAAGCAGGAATACATACAGGTGAATTACAAAGGCTATTCACAGAAATAATTAAGGAAAACTTCCCAAGCATAGGAAAAGAAAATGACATTCAGTTGTGTGAGGCATTCAGAACTCCAGCCACTTACAACCAAAACAAATCTACACCCAGACATATAATAATCAAGATGCCAAAAATTCAATATAAAAACAGAAAATTAAAAGCCATCAGAAAAAAGAAACAGATTACCTATAAAGGTAAGCCCATCAGAATCACAGCTGACTTCTCGACACAGACCATCAGAACAAGAGGAGCTTGGAGATAAGTATTCCAAGCCCTGAAAGAGAATAACCTCCAGTCCAGATTGATGTACCCTGCAAAACTGTCATGAGAAATTAATGGAGAAACAAGATGCTTCCATGACAAAGAGGAACTGGGCAAGTTTGTGACCACCAATCCAACCCTACAGAGAATACTGAAAGACATTCTAGAGAGAGAGAAAAAAATACCAGGATTTTAGGAACAATGGCAGAAAGGCCTCAATGAATGTGTCAGGCAGTAGAATGAAGGAGAAAACTAGACAAGCAAAGGCAGAAAAAATACAATAGCAGAAATGAGGCAGAGAAGGATAACTAGAAACTCTAACTTAGATGGACTTGATACGCTATATTGTTAATAGTGCAGCAGGATTTAAAACCCACATTACTCACACTACTCTGCTTAGATGGATTATATTCTGTTCCAGTCATTCTACCTGTACTAGATTTGAGGGCACAGATAGTAATCCCAAAAATAACAGGATATGGTATGGTAATCATCCTTAATTTCCTATTAACTTAATCTAAAGCTCTGTAAAACCTACACTGTTTTACCATGATTGATCGTAATTGAATATGGTTTGTTGGATTGCAGTTTTGCATTGATAAATTTTTTTCAAAGCTGTTATGATTGATAATATCAAGTCTGAGAGTCTAGGCAACTGTACTTAAGATGACAAGATCCATTAGAATATCCACTATGGTTTGATTATTACCTGCCTCCGAAGTTTTATACTGTCTACAATGTTTTATTTTTACTAATATTGTTATTTACTGCTATACTCAATCAGACTGCTATATTCAATTATGCCTGATGATATAGACATTCTATTTAAGATAATAAGAAACAACACAGTAATCATTGTAGATCACCTTGTACTGTGGTTTTATATGACTTTTTGGTTTCATGTTTTTATAGGAATTAGTTTTTCTTTGTCTTGCTAAGTTTTGCTTTTCCCTCTAATACAGAAAGTATAGAAATACATGCAGAAATTCATACATGCATAGCTGTCTACACACTCACTGTTTGACTATCTACTTTGTATGTTTTAATTTTGTAACTTGAGCCACTATTTCTAAGAGGACAATATGTAATTTATTAACTAGTGATTTCTAATTGTTTTTTTTTTTTTGGAATTCTGTATTACCTCTACCCTTTACATGCATTTGTTTCTCTTTCAATAAAAAAAATGGAAAAAAAACAGAATATTGAATAGAGCAATACCATTAATCAGAACAGAGCAAAACAGTGATAAAAGTATTTGCCTTCAAAGAGATGGCAGAAGGAAACCACCCTTATTTGCAATATTGCATATAGTCAACCTCTCAAGAGATGCTCAAATCTCTGGTTCCCACTTGCTCATGGTGGGGTGGATGTTTGATTATTAGCCTGCATGCTAGTAGCCTCACAGGTGCTTACCAGAGTGGCAAGTTGGCTGTTTGTTTTCCCAGCACCTCAAGTTCTAACGTGGCGTGGATCTCAGGAAATGCTGATGGTTCTCGCCCTGTGGCTGCCGCAGCTTGCCAGGCCACAGCCACTTACCAGAGTGGTGAGCTGGCTGCTTATTTTCCCAGCTCCCCAAGTTCCAACCTCCACTGTGTTTTTGAAAGAATGATTACTTTCCAGGATCTGCATTCTTGGAATCCAGCAAGTCATGATTTTCTCTGCTTAGGTGCATGACCTATGGGTTGCTAAATTATCCTTCCTGTTCCAGGGGTCCTTCTTTCCTTGCACCCCAGACTGTGGCAGCCATTCAAGCTGATGCTTGTCCTTGCTCTCATTGGTAGGTGGGAAAATAAACCACTCTTCTGGTCTCTGCTTAATGTAGATCATGGGGGCAAGAGTTTAAGCAGACTGTTGCACTTAATGCTAACACTTTAATATCTAACCTCCTCTGATAGCCAGTCATTGAGCCAGATATCTCACTATGGATGGCAGAGCCTGTGTCCTTCTTAGCCTGGGCATAAACTGCATAAAGGGCCTGTGTATAGCCAGCACCCTTTCTGCTGTTGTTTACTGTGACAGTCTCTCCCAGAATCACTGTGGGAAGATAATGCTGGTAACCCTAAAGTGGAGCTGTTCCATGGCTAAGTCTTGAAAAACACCTTCCCCAAGTGGACCCTGATTAAACACTCTCTTGCAATATGGCAGACACTGCACTTGGTTTCTACTCCAAATGTAGCCTTCTGGAAAGGAGTCACTTTCTGAGTAAAATCCACTCTGTATTTGTAGTTTATAACAGTTGTGGGCTTTTACTGAGACTGGTTATGCTGTCCAGGTCTGTTATTTCTCCTTGGATGGATGACTTTCCTGAGCTTACATTCTCTAGTGAAGCATTGTTCTCATCTATTATCAGGTTGGTCATTTGTTCATTGGCTCTGCTGCAAGGCATCAAGGGGAGAAAAAGCACAGAGCAGGCATAGAGTTGGTCAGTGACCATAGCCAGGATGAGAATTCCAGAGGTGCAGAGTTGGCTGGGGCTGAATGTAGTATGAAGGTGTGTCTTCCCATCCATGTGGGTTGTGGGGACAAGTTCCTCCATCTAGGAAGAGACAGGTTTTTCTTCAGGGTTTTCATCATAAATACATATTCAGAGTATTTCAAAGGTTTTTCTTGCATCTATTGATATGATCATGTCATTTTTGTCCTTGCCTCTGTTTATTTGATTATTACATTTATTGATTTGGAGGCAATGCATGATCTTTTTGGTTGATTCATTACATCCTGTTTGCCAGTATCTTCTTGAAGATATTTGCATCTATATTCATTACAGAAACTGGCCTATGATTTTTTGTTGTTTATTTTCTGTTTTTGTACCAGGGATTGAACTCATGACCTTGTGCTTTCCAGGCAGGTGCTTAAGCCACTGAGCTAAATCCCCAGCTCCTTTTCCGCTGGGTTCTTGTCTGATTTTGGAATCAAGATAATGCTATCTTCCAGATATGAGTATGCAAGTGTTTCTTCTTCAATTTCATTAAAGAGTTTGAGTAGTATTGATGTATCATACCTGAAGTTCTTGTAGAATTCAGCAGTGACTCCATCAGATCCTGGGCTTTTCTTAGTTGGTAATTTTTTTATTATTGTTTCAATTTCATTATGTATTATTAGAATTTTCAGCATTCTTATGTCTTCTTGGTTGAGTTTAGTACTTCATATGTGTTTAGGAATTACTCTATATATTCAAAGTGCTCCCATTTGTTGGAATAGAATTTTCATTGTAGTTGATAATGGTCTTTTTGCTATTTTGGTGGTGTCTTTTGTGATTTCACTTTTTAATTTTTAATTGAATTAATATGGGTCTTTTGGTTCAACTTCAGTTTGGCTAAGGGTTTGTCTGTTTATTTTTTTATCAAAGAGTGAGCTCTGTATTTATTGATACCTTATATTACTTTATAAATTAAATTTTATTAATTTCTGCTCTGATAATTATAATTTTCATACTGGTACTAGGTTTGGGTTTAGGCTCTTGTTCTTCTAGTTTATTGAGGTGCATCATAAGATAATTTATTTGAGAACAATATTTTTCTACTGTAAGCAATCATGGCAATAAAGTGCCCTTGTAGGACTGCTTCATTTGTGATCCATAGGTTCTGGTGTACTGTAATGGCATTGTAGTTTTATTTAAGACATTGTTTAATTTCTTTCTTGATTTCTTCTGCAGGCCATTGAATGTTCATGAGTGCATCTTAGTATAGTTTCTATGGTTTCTTTTGCAATCGATTATTAGTTCCAATGCACTGTTATCTGATAGGATACATGGATGATTTGATCATTTTTTATTTATTGAAGCAGGCTAGATAAATTGGTATATGGTCTATTTGGGAAAAGTTCTCTGCTGCTTAGAAGAATCTGTTCCAATAGAATAGAAGACTGTAGATATGTACTAAATCCTTTTGTTAAAAGATGTGGTTCAGCTCTGATATTTCTTTGTTAATTATTGTTTTGTTGATGAGTGTGCTGAACTTCTCTACTTTGATTTTGTTGCTGTTTATTTGATCTTTTGTTGTTTATTTTAATTAATGTTAGGAATCTGTTGAAGAATTCTAATGAGACAGTATCAATATTATCACTTTAAGTAGCAATTCACACTTTCAGTGTTTGTCCCTCAACCCCCGATTTTTAGAGAAATGAGAGAATTTGTTTGATTTAGCTCACAAGTTTCTCACATGAAATTCTTGTTGGTTTTATAAGTTGCTTTCCAACTTTGTGTTCCCTCTCTTTTGGCACTGAAGTGCCTTGAACACTGGGAGGTCTCCTAATGTGTCACAACACCACTTTATGGCCACAGAGAAGTGGAAATATAGTATAGGATACATTTATCTACTTAGCATGAAGCAGAAAAAGAAGGCCTAATGCTCTACCAAAAGTATTTTTATCCTGAGACTTGCCCCAATGTCTTACAACCATCCCAGCTGCATCAGGCACACTATTGATAATCTAGAAGAAATTTGGTTGCAGCAGGCTTTAGTCACACACCTATCCCAGATGACTTTGTCTTGCAGCTTCTCAGAGTTATTCTTACCCTCAGAAGTTGCAGTGATTGCTCTCTCTTCACTCAGGTGAACAAGGGGCTCCTCCCCATCCAAGACCAAACAAATATCTAACACTGTGTATGAAAGCCTATTTTTTAAAAAATACATAACCTTAGCAAGTTTAGCTCACGTGCTGTTTACCTTTGTGCTGCAGCATAAGTCCTAATAAAGCCTCTTCTGCATGGCATGTTCCTGTCTATTCGTGATTTCTATCCTGAGTAGATTAGATAGCACTGCTACACTAGGAGATGGTAAAAGAGAACACTGCTGGTGCCAAATACCACAGTAGCCAGAGATGGCTAACTAGCAACTGTTGGTGCCAAAAGTTGTCAACGGCTGGTGCTGGTAAAACTAAAGGCAGCTAGTGTCAGAGAAACCAATGAAGACTAGCTGGGAGCTAACACCTCCAGTGACCAGATGAGTTCCTGAGAACTTTTGCTAGCTACAGTCTCCAAGCAACAAGGAGGGCCACTAAAACTAAAAGCTAATATAGACTCTGGCAATGAAGCTGAGTTTTCAACACTAAAAGAAGTATGTTTTGCCGGTTTGTGATTTCTATATAAATGAATAAACTGAGAAAAAGAACTCTTAGATTATTGGTAACATTGTAAAATACATTATGGGGTCCTTCTTCTTTAGGGGGCCTTGAAGAAGTAAATGACCAATTATAATGATCGTTAGCAGGCTTCAGAATTAGCCCATATCTGATTTCCACCTTTTGTGCAGTTAAGAATTCATGTGTCAATAGCATCCATTTATTCCAAGATTTCCAAGTTTTAAAGCTTCATAGATGTTAGAATTCCCTGTGTGGTTGAGATAGATATTGGAGAATGTGAAGGAAAAGTCTCAGAGCATAACAAACATGTTTTACTCAGTAACCAAAGGAAATGTTCCCCAAATGTATGTGGGAAGAGGGTATAAATACCACATTCATGTCCTCACAGGTCTTTACCCACCCTTAATACATTTTGGTCTTGTTCTCAGCCTAGAATATATCTCTCTGTTTTCCAAAATTTTCTCTAAAATCTGAATTATGCAGCCTCTAATTATAACCTGACAGCAATATATAGTGGTCTTTGATATTCCACATCCCATAGAAGCATCTAAGTGTGCATTGACACTTTTTACGTTGAAATCTGAACTTCTTTCATTATTACGAGTTGCATATAAGTCTCTTGCTCGCTGTTTAACTGTTTGAACACATAGTTATGTGTGCATATAGTCACTCACCCAGTCTTTGGACGTCTTGCACTATTTGGCAGAGGCAGTGCCAGCAATCCTAGTAAGCAAGCATGAAAAGGCAGAAATTCCCTAAAGTTCGATGATTTACAAAGTTACCTTTCTCACAATGGAGTTACTACAACACGTTATTATGCAAAGCAGTTTTAGTTGTTTTCTTTTATCCTTTCTTTCAAATTGTACCTCCTAGAGTCTGCCAAGAATAAGAAATGGCCCATTACTAAGCCATTTACCTCTTAATGACCACTCTGTTAGCTACACAAAGACTGTCTAAAGCTGGAAATTGCCTTTTGAAATTTTCCAATTATATATTAAATAAAGACCTTCCCACACTCCAGCCTCTGTCAGAGGAAGAATACTTCAGTAGGGAAAGTAGAAGAGAGAATAATCATATTTGCTTTCTTACCAGAATGCCATGAGTTTTAACCAGAAAGTGACTGGAGAGAGTGCAAGAGTATCTGTTGGGGAACCATGAGGAGAAGAAAACCATACATACATATATGCATGCAGTGTTCTAAATTCTAGTCAAATGACTCACACCAGAGGATTTCGAGAAAAGAAATGTCAAGGAAGATATGTTCTACTCCATGTATACTCTGGAGTATAGAAATTACTCCAGAATGGAATGTCTGAATATTTAGATTTCCATGAATGTAAGTTATCACTGTTTTATAGAAAGAAGGAAATATATTAAGATGAAATAGTACTCCCCAAGTAATCATCAAAAAGTGAAAAAAAATTTTAAATATGTACAAAATCATATAATCTTTTCCTCATCACTTCCCAAAGCAAGCCCTTACAAAGAAAAGTATTCCAGAAACACACAACCTCACACCTCAGATGCTATTCTTAAAAATGTGATTTCAACTTTCCTGAAACTAAATTTGGGCAGAGGTGTCAAATCATTATAATAACTACAAGCTGCCCCCAGCTAAAATAGCATCTCAGCAGCCTGCCACTGGCACATAATCAACTGCACACCCACTGCTGGACTTGATACACAGTTGCAATACCAAAAAATGATTACCCCTTGATGCCAAATATTGCAGAACAACAAATTAACCTTTGACCAGAATAATTATTTTTCCACTTTCTGCATGTCTAAGTCAGTTAAGCATTTTTAGATCAATACAACCATATGTCCACCTGTAACATTTGAGAAATTTTTCTTTATTTTCAGAAAAATTATTCTGTCTTCATGTTATGTTTTCCAACTTAAAAGAGTGAGCAATTGGTGTTTTCAAAATGGTTAGCACACTAAATGGCTCAGAAGTGCTTAATTATTTACATCTTCTAAGAGATCATTTTTGAACATTTGACACAAAGTTGATCCAAGCCAGTAGTCCTCTACAAAGTATTTTCAATTTTTGCAGGATTCCCAAGATTAATACCTCCCTGTACCATATATCTTTGTGGCAGTAATTAGCTTTGTAAAACTGCTGTTAGAGAAAAGTAGGTTTCTATGGAGAAGAAGGAAAATCTACAAGTTGTTATGTATGTGAAAGAAATTTCAGGAGGAAAATAATATAGAGTGAGTAGATGCTCTGAAATAGATTTATTCCTTTACCTAGATCCCAGTGTTCCTTTTTTAAATTTCTGGGCTCTTACCTGAAGTATAATACTATCATTATTAAATTACCTTTTATAGTCATCTTTTGTAGAAACTTAATTTACATGTAAGCTTGCAATGTTAAGTTTTACAAGAATTCTAGTTTATTTACAGTTTACTTCTTCCACAAAAATCTCTGAAAAAAATCTAGTAAACTACTTCAAAAACTCTGTCTTGTTTCCTACCGAAACATGAAAATACAAGAGTGTCCCTCTTCCCATATACAGCCCTTGTTTCCAAATTAAACCTTCTGAGTCTGACTTTTAAAATCCACATTTCTATTAGAATTTTGGTTCTCTGAGCTTTGACTAGAATCATCTATCAGGGTCTCCTTATAGTGTTTTGCTACTTATTTTAGCTCATATCTCCAAATCTTTCTAAACCTTTCCAGCAAACCAGTTCCAAAAGCTGCAAAACTATATGGTCAGGTATATAGTTGTGGCCTCGATTCTCTGGTACCAATTTCATGTTTTAACCAGTCTTTCCATTACTGGGATATATTTCAACACCTACAATTTAATAAAGACAGATTTAATTTGGGTTTCCCAGTTTTAGGGGATTCAGGCTATGGTCAGTTGACTCAAAGTCAGAAATATCATGGGAGAAGTATATGGCAGAGTAATGAAGACAGTCTGGAAGTGGACCATGGAAACAGTATCAGAGAGGAAAGAATCTAAGGACTATGTATGTACCCAAGTTCATGCCTCCATGATCTGCCCACATGTACCCAAAATGTTCTTCACTAATCTGGTCAAACTAAAATCATGATTAATGGTCATAGATGCCTTTTATTTCTTTTTCTTGCTTATTTCCTCTAGCTAGGAATTCTAGAACTATATTAAATAAAGAGGGTAAAAGTGACACTCTTGTCTTACTCTAGGTTTTGGAAAAAAAGCTTCGGTTAGCTATTGATTTATTACGAATGACCCTTATTTTATTGAAGCATGTTCCTTGTATACCTAATTAATTACAAATTTTTATCATAAAAGGATGTTGAAATTTATCAAATGTCTTTTGTACATCAATTGAGGTTACCATATGATTTTTTTTGTTTATTCTGTTCATTATTTTTCTTGGGTGTAGAAAAATATACCCAACTGGAAAATGTGTCAAGTAGTACAAAATTTGTGAAATTTGGCTCAGTAATTGTTTTGTTCTTCATGGCTCTTTTGCCTTAGGAGGCATGATTTTTTCTTTATTTTAATTGGTGTTTATAAAAAGTCCAAAGCTATTTTCCCCAGAAACATTGATTTCATATTAAATGTCAAGGAAAACAGGAATATATTTATTTCATTTTTAATTAAATCATAAATATTGAAAGTCTTATATTTACCTAGTGTTTGATTTATAAAGATTAGTAAATATATGTTGTCTGTTTTATTATTTTGGGGGCCTTTAGAATGATTATAGAGTGATATTGACAGTACGATGCTTGATAATAAAGAATGAAACATTAAAAATGTCAAAGTTTTTTTCTTCTATAAGAACCGAGGGTAAATGGTTTATACTTGAGTTTGGTTATCATAAAAGTATATAGTTTGGAGACTGCTCTGCGGGACTGCCAACTATCCCAGCACAACTGGGAAACCCTCAGCATGACTGAGCTACCTAGGACTGCTGCCGCAGACTGGCCTCTCAACCTAGCAGGCCTGGGATGCCCCTGAAAGCAACTGCAGGCCTTCTCCTTGGGGAACCAACCCACATCCTGGACTAATACTGCGGTTGATCTTTGGATCAAACCCTTTCTCCCAGAACCTTGGACTACATCGGATTATCGTGCTGGCTGTTTGGGAGACTCAGGATCCCCTCAGCCAAACAGAAGACCTCAGCAGACTCCAGTCAATGTGGTGAGCTTGCCCCTAAAATAGAGGTCTGCAGTGGGTAAATAGGAGCAGAAGTGAAGCTCTCTCCAACTGCAAGAGCTTGGCAAACGTAGCAAGAGAGTGGGTAATCCCCTCCTCCACACAGAGAACATCAGACAGATTGAGGAGTGCGCCAATAAGGCCTCCCCCAACTGGGAGAAAATTAAAAGAGATTATCAGACACCCAGTGACACAGCAGGGCCTCAGCTGACACAAACACTATAGCCAGGGAGATCTGGTGACCTGCAACAACCTGAAGACATAGCAACAGCAGGAACTTAGAGTTGACCTACATCAATACTTCTAGGCTAGTTAACCCAGGAAGAATATAGGACTTACTCAACAGGCCCTGTAGGAGGAATTCAAGTGACTGGCTCTCCTCTTCATTGTGGTACCAGCAATTGGACAAACATCAACCACACAGTAGGACCCTAAAACTCACACTACAGACAGTTGAGATTGTTGGGATTGAAGGACAGATATTTACCCAAAAGGTGAAAATCACAAAACAAAAAGGCAAAATGAAATCTCAAACATCTAGTCCATCAGGAGCAAGTACAGGCGACATTGAAATAGAGGACTTTAAAAGTCATACACCATCCTATGCGACCCCCGCCGGCCCTGAGGAATGCCACACCACCTCGGACATAGCATCTGCACCACCATGTGCTTCCTGTGTGACCTCCACCGGCCCTGAGGAACACTGTGCCACCCTCAGACCTTGCACCCACACTGCCATAGGCTTTCTGCATGAACCCCGCCGGCCCAGAAGAACACTAGGCCAGCAGCCACTGCCCTCAGCGACCCTCCCCATTTCTTAGACCAAGTACTTGATCTTCAGTTCCCACTCCTCCTTCCAGAATCTTGAACTTCAGTGGATTAACTGTGCTGAGTTGAAGGGAGACTCAGTGACTCTCACCCAAACAGATGACCTCAGCAGGCTCCCATCACTATGCTCCTGTGCTTTTCCTGCCATTCTTGCTACAACTTCAACAATTAGTTGAAGTTACAGATTCACTAAGTATATGAGATCACCACCAACTTCTGTCACATTCACCTTCTTCACTGCCTGAAATTCTGTAATAGGGAACTTTCCAGTATCTTTGGGAATATTTTTCATTAAATCAAGGAGTGGAAAGGCTAGAATGCATTGGCATGACAGTTTTCCTTTTATCAGCTTGTGAATTTTTTCCCTCGCTTTATGCATTCAAAAATTTTCCTAAGGATGCAGTTACATTTTTTATTTTTAATTTTTTTAAATTTTGTTTTGGAGAGAATAGGACCAAATAGGATGAAACAGAATGAACTCACTCAGAACAAAACTGTGAAAGTGATATAGGACTTCAAAACAAGTGATGACAGCTGCCTACCCCTCAACCCAGGACGGAGTATGCTGCTGCCCCATGCTTCCTGTGTGCCCCGGGGATGACCAGACTGACACCACCAGCCCGTCCCTCAGACCCGGTTCAAGTATGCCATTGCACCATGCTTCCTATGTGCCCTGCAAACACCTAGACCAACACCACTGGCCCACCCCTTGGCCCAGGACTGTGATTGGTACCTTGCTGTGTTTCCCACACACCCTGCAGATGCCCAGACCAATGCCACTGGCTTGCCTCTTGGCCCAGAATCATGTATGCCACTGTGCCATGTTTCCTGCATAGACCTCAGAATCCTGGCTGACACCACTGGCCTGTCCCTCAGCCCAGGGTCGCCTATTATGCCACACCATGTTTCCCACGTGCCTGGGGGACACCCAGACCCAGGACACCTGCTTGCCCCTCGGGGACACTCCCTACTACCTGGACCTAATATTGGTGTTGATCTTCAGCTCCCACTCTTTCTCCCAGAACTTTAGACTACATAAGATTAACTCTGCTAGCTTGATGGGAGACTCAGTAACTGCCTCACTCAAATAAAGGTTCTCAGCAGGCTCCAATTAGTGTGGTGAGTATGCCCCTAAATAGAGGTGTACAGTGGGTAAATAGTGCCAATAGTAAAGCTCCCTCCAACTAACTGTAAGACTTTGGAGAGTCTGGAAAGAGTGTGGGTCACTCCTTCCTGCATACAGAGAGCATCAGGCAGAGTGAGGAGTGTGCCAAAAGGACTCCCCCAACTTGAAGATAATCAAAAGGTCTTATGAGACACAGTAACACAATAGGGATATAATAGGGCCTCAGCTGGCACAAACACTATAGAGAATGAGATTTGGTGTCCTGGAGTAATCTGAAGATAAAATAACAGCATGAACTAAAAGTTGAACTACATCAATATTCCTAGGCTTGTCATCCCAGGAAGAATATAGTACTAATCCAAGAGGCCTTGCAGGGGGACATCAGGTGACTGGCCCACCTATTTATTGTGGGACCCAGAAATTGGACAAACATCAACTTTACAGCAAGACCCCAACATATACACTACCAACAGTTGACACTAGTGGGATTGAAGAACCAAATATTAACCCAAAGGGGGAAAATGGCAAAAGGAAAAAGAAAAATGCAATCTCAAACATCTAGTCCACCAGGAGCAAGTACAGAAGACACTGAAATAGAGGACCTCAAAAGTAATGCACCAGAAATCTCTGAAAAGATAGCAAGTGAAATAAAAAAATCACTCCATGAGGCTATAGAGGAAATAAAACTAAAAGTAATCTCTCATATAAAGACAGAAATAAAAACCATACTAAAGGAGTAGCTCAGAGCAGCTAGAGAAGAAATTGATAAAACAGTACAGGATCATGGGAAGCTGATTGAAACCTTGAAAGAACAATGTAGAAAACAAGCAGAATTCAAGAAACAAACTCAAAGAGATATCCAAGAAACAAAAAAATCTATTGAAAGCTGGCAAAACATTTAAATGAAGCTGAGGATAAGATTTCAGACCTTGAGGAAAGGATCACAACTAGTGATCATGAAAGGATAGAAATTTTAAAAATAAAGAAGCAGCATGAAATGACAATCCAGCAGCTTTAAGATGATGCCAAGAGAAACACTATAATACTAATAGGCATCAGTGAAGAGGCAGGTGTCAAGGCAAGTAACATAACTAAAATATTCACAGAAGTAGTAGCAGAAAATTTCCCAAACATGGTGAAAAAATTTGATGTGCAGATAAGTGAGGCATATAGAACACCAAAAATCACAACCAACATAAATCTACACCCAGACATTTAATAAATAAGATCTCAGACATGCAATATAAAAACAGAATACTAAAAGCTATTAGACAAAAGACACAACTCACCTATCAAGGAAAACCCATTAAAATCACAGCAGACTTTTCATTCAGCTCAAACCCTCAAGTCAAGAAGAGCTTGGAGTGAGGTATTTCAAGCTTTGAAAGAAAACATCTTTCAACCCAGACTGATGTACCCATGAAAACTGTCTTTCATATTTAATGGAGAAACAAGATACTTCCATGACAAAGAACAACTGAAGAAATTCATGTCCACAAAAACAGCTCTAGAAAGAGTACTGAAAGACATACTAGAAACAGGTAAAAATGACCACAATCTCCCGAATAACAACAGAAAGAAACCACCAGACTGGACAAGCAATTAAACAAGGGGGAAAAGCAGGAAGCAAACAACTGGAACACAACATGGCAAAATCAAGCCAGTACATATCAGTTATATCAATAAGTATAAATGGCCTCAATTCACCTATAAAAGAAATAGGTTGACTGAATGGATCAAGAAAAATGATCCCGCAATATATTGTATGCAAGAAACACATCTGACCCAAAAAGAAAATCATAGATTGAAATTCAAATGATGGAAAACAGTATTCCATGCAACAGGAACCCAGGAAAAAGCAGGGGTAAGTGTTCTGTTTGTGGACAAACTGAACATCAAACCTAAAATAAATAAAGAGATAAAGAAGGTCACTGCACACTGGTTAGTGGAAAAATTCAAGGAAGAACTAACAATTATAAATATATATGCACAAAATACAGGAACACCCAACTATATAAGACAAATATTAATGGACATAAAAAACTAAATACACAAGAACACAATTATAATAGGAGAACTTAATACTCCATTATCACAAGAGATAGATCAACTACACAAAAAGTCAGCAAGGAAATAATACAACTGAATCACACCTGTGAGTAAATGGAGTTAATAGATGTTGACAGAGTGTTCCACCTGACCAAATCAGAATACACATTTTTCTCAGGTGTGCATGGAACATTCTCAAAAATACACCATGTATTATCCCATAAAACATTCTTTTTTAAAAGAGAAGTTAAAATATTTATTTACTCATTTTGCAAAAAGTATTAATTGACCACCTACTATGTGTGCAGAATTTTTAAAAATTTTTTATAAAGGAAAAAATTGAAACAGAAATAAGGTAGAAATAATACATAATTTCAAAAACAAAAACCAGTAAGAAATCACTAGTTGACAATTACATATTTTCCTCTTCGAAGTAGTTGTTCAAGTTACAAAAGTAAAGCATACAAAGTAGGCATTTAAACAGTGAGACTGCAATCAGCTCTGTTCATCTATTCAACAAAAACTTAGTAATATGGTCATCAATCCTACACACTCAAACATACATGCATTTATATTGTTTAGAATACTTTCCTCTCTCTTTTTATAACTATAATCAATTCTCATATATTGTTTAGAAGTTCTACACATGTATAAGTCTCTATATGCATATTTAGCCTTTCTGTATTAGAGGCAAAAACAAACCAAACACATTAACAATACAAATTTCTAGAGAAACATGAAATGAAAAGGACATATAAAACCACAATACTAGGTGATCTGTGGTAGTCACCATGATGTCTCCTGTTATTTTCAATAAAATTGTCTATATCATCAGGCATAGCATAATTAAACTTAGCAATACATAGCACTATTAATAAAAACCAAATATTGGAGACATTATAGGACTTCAAAGGCTGTTAATAATCAAACCAGAATGGGTATCCTATTGAATCCTGCCATCCCCAGAGCATTTGCCCCTACTCCCACACTTGGCACCCTCAAGCATACCAGATTAGAATAAAATCAGTCAAGATAGAATAGCAATATAGTCAATCTTCTCTGCCTCATCTCTGCTATGCTATTTTTCTGTCATTGTTGTTTATTTTTCTCCTTCATTGCACTGTCTGCCCCATTCATTAAGGCCTTTCTGCCATTGTTCTTAGAATCCTGGTGATTTTCTTCTCTCTAGAATGTCCTTCAATATCCTTTGCAGGATTGGATTGGTGGTCATGAACTCCCCCAGTTCCTCTTTGTCGTGGAAATATCTTGTCTCTCCATTAATTTTGAGAGACAGTTTTTCAGGGTACATTAATCTGGGTTGAAGTTTATTTTCTTTCAGGGCTTGGGATATTTCACTCCAAGCTCTTCTTGATTTAATAGTTTGCATTGAGAAGTCTGCTGTGATTTTGATGAGTTTTCCTTTATAGGTAATCTGTTTCTTTTCTCTGACCACTTTTAATATTCTGTTCTTGTGATGGATTTCTGGGATTCTGATTATTATATGTCTGGGTGTAGATCTGTTCTGGTTGTAGCTGGCTGGAGTTCTGTATGCCTCATATATCTGAACATCACTTCCATTTCCTATGCTTGGGAAGTTTTCCTTAATTATTTCTGTGAATAGCCTTTTTATTTCATTTGTATTTGTCCCTGCTTCTTTGTTCACATTTTTTATTCTTAAGTTATAAATCTTCTTGTTGTCTTCTAGCCTTTGTATCATTACTTCCTGGTTCCTGGTTATTTTTAAGAGATCCTTCTTTTGAGATCATACATTGCAAATCTATCTTCAAGGTTTGAAAGTCTGTCTTTAGTTTCTGTTAAGAAGTTTTGCCAGCTTTCAATGGAGTTTTTAATTTCCTGATATTCTCTTTGGGTCTGTTTCATGTATTCTAGATTTTGTTTATGTTCATCATCAAATGCTTCTCTCCTTTCTCTGGGTTCCTCCATTATTCCATTTGTTTCTTCATGAGGAGTACACAGAATTTTTTTATTAATATCCTTATATCTTGCTTCACCTGAGTTAGAATTTCAGATTTAAATTTGTTGATGAGGTCACAGAAGTATTTCTTTATTTCTGATGAGGCCATGTCTGATATTGCATGTTTGCTGCCCTCAATCTCCTCTGTATTTGCCTCTCCTGGGCTTGTTTTCCCTGGGACAGTGGTTGGAGGCTTTTTGTTGTTTCTCTGTCTTGTCATCTTTCTAGCTTCTTTCAGATAGGTGAATGGTGGAGGTCTCCAGACCTTTACGTATTGCTTACAGTCCCTCTGCAGCTTACTGGCAAAGGCAGTGCTGCCCTCTCCCATTTGTTGTTGATTTGTGAGGTGCATGCAAGGTCAGTGTGGGGCAGCCCCTTCCCTCTAAGCCAGTCAACCAGTGAGTGTCTTCAGAATGTTAGTCTGTGCACTGCAGGTTTGGGACACACTTGTCTCTGGCTATCGAGTCCTGACCAGGGGCATGGCCAAGCCCAAGTAGTTCTCACCAATCCACTTTGGGCCAGGAGCCACAGACTGAAGCCACCACAGCTATTGATTCATGCCTGTCCTGCCCAAATCCAATATGTTGTCTAGCCAGTTATCTCACTCTGGGGAATCCACTTCCAGCACTCACCAATGTCTGTGCAGCTCCACTTGCCATCTCCACTCCCCATTTCAGGGCCTCCTCCCACCAAGTGTCTCGAGCTCACCAACCCCCACTTTTGGTGGAGATGTGACCTCAGCTCAATTGTGAGTTGCCTGACTCTAAGACGTGCTCAGCACAGCTACCAGAGCATGCCCAGCTCCAGCCCTCCATCCATGCTTCTTCTTTTTAATTTTTTTTTTACTTTTTCCTCAGTTACTTCCTGGGTCATGAGAATTCCTCTCCTTTCATATGGTCTTCTCCATGGTGTCATATTCTAGCATCTGAGTTGTTTTTCTCACAGAGGCTCTCTGTCATGCTACCTATCAATTGGCCATCTTGGATCTCCCTCCCATAAAACATTCTTAAGTAACTGCAAAGCTATTGAAATTATCCCATGCATAATATCTGACCATAATGCACTGACATTGGAAATTAAGGTCAAAAGAAATAGCAAAACCTGCATAAATACATGGAAATTAGGTAACAATACTCTGAACAACCAGTGGGCTACAGATGAAATTAAAGAAGAAATAAATCAATACCTATAATTCAATGAAAATGTATACACAACAAAGTGTAATCTGTGGGATGCAATGAAAGCAACCTTAAGAGGGAAATATAAAGCAATAAATTGTCATATCAAGAAAACAGAATGAGCACAAATAAACAACCTGATACTCCATCTCAAGCTTCTAGAAAAAGAAGAGCAAGTTAAGCCAAAAGCTCATAGAAGAGAGGAAATTGTAAAGATTAGAGCAAAATTTAATGCAATTGAAACTAAAAAAAATACAAAGAATTAATGAACTGAAGAGCTGGTTTTTTTGAGAGAATAAACAAAATTGACAAATCTCTAGGTAACCTTATCAAGAAAAGAAAGGAAAAACCCAAGGACTGAAAAGGGGAAAATTACTACAGATCCCATGGAAATTCAAGAGATCATGAACATCCACTTTGAAAATCTCTACTCAGATAGAGTGGAAAACACAGAGAAAATAGACATATTTCTAGAAACATGAACTATCAAAGCTCCAACAAGAAGATAGAGTAATGTTTTTGATATAGCTATTTTGAATAACCCAACATCAGCTATTGAATTTGAAAATATAATTAAAAACTTACTAACAAAGAAAAGCACAGTTCCTGATGGATTGATGGATGAATTCTTTAAGAAATTTACTTAGAGAAGATTTGATGCCAATACTCCTTAAACTCTTCAATGAAGTTGAAAGGAAGCAATCCTCCCTAAATCATTCCTGGAGACATGCATTACTCTAATACCAAAACCAGAGAAAGACCCAACCAAAAAACAGAAGTATAGTCCAATCTCTCTAATGAACATTGATGCAAAAATTCTCAATAAAATAATGGCAAATAGAATGCAGCAAATGAGCAAGAGGATTATACATCACAACCAAGTGGAATTCACTCCAGGAATGCAGGGATGGTTCAACATATGCAAATCAACAAATGTAATACACCATATCAACAGAGCCCAAAAGAAAAACCACATGGTCACCTCAATATATTAAGAAAAAGCTTTTGATAAAGTCCAACACATGTTCATGATAGAAACCCTTCAGAAATGTGTAATACATGATGTCTACCACAATCTTATAAAGGCCATGTATGACAACAGCCAACATTATACTAAATGGACAAAACTGAAAATTTTCAGGTTAAAATCAGGAACAAGAGAAGGATGTCCACTATCACCATTTCTATTCCATTTAGTACTGGAAATACTAACCAGAGCAATCAGACAAGATAGAGAAATAAAAGGAATAAAGATAGGGAAAGAAGAAGTTAATTTATCACTATTTGCAGATGACATGATACTCTATATAGAAGACACAAAAACTCCATTAAAAGAATACTAGAGGTAATAAACAAGTTCAGCAGTGTAACTGGATACAAAGTCAATACTCAAAACTCAATAGCTTTCCTGTACACACACAAAAAAACTCACTGAGAGAGAAATTATGGAAATATCACCTTTCACAATAGCATCTAAAAAAATGAAATACTTAGGAATCAACCTAAGAATGTAAAAGGCCTATATGCTGAAAATTATGCTACACTAAATAGGAGATTGAAGAGGATATTACAGAATGGAACGATATTCCTTGCTCTTGCCTAGGAAGAACCAACATTGTGAAAATGACCATAATCCCAAACTTTTATACATATTTAACATAATCCAAACAAAATACCATTAACATATCTCACAGACCTAGAGAAAACATGCCTAAAATTCTTTTGGAAACAGAAGAAACCTAGAATAGCAAAGGCGATGCTGGCAGCAAAGGAAAGGGAAAGAGCCATCTCAATTCCTGACTTGAAACTATACTACAAAGCCACAGTGATAAAATCAGCATGGTACTGGCAAAGAAATATAATGAAGATTAATTGAACAGATTAGAAGATTCAAACACCACTACAAAGACACTCAGCCACCTGATATTTGACAAAGGAACTAAACACGTTCACTGGAAGGAGAAACACTTTAATAAATGGTGTTGAAAAAATTGGCTCTCCACATGCCAAAAACTAAAACTGGACCCATGCCTATCACCATGCACAAAACTAAAGTCTAAATGGATCAAGGATCTAAAAATTAAAACAGAAACACTAAATCTACTGGAAGACAAGTTAGCTAGAAGTCTTGGAGACATAGTGATAGGCAAAGAATTC
Organism: Hydrochoerus hydrochaeris; assembly: GCA_004027455.1. Taxonomy (NCBI): domain Eukaryota; kingdom Metazoa; phylum Chordata; class Mammalia; order Rodentia; family Hydrochaeridae; genus Hydrochoerus; species Hydrochoerus hydrochaeris. The sequence continues at coordinate 169,321 of PVLA01001570.1, read as the reverse complement.
ATGAACAAAATGTGAACTGCCCAGGAAACACTTCAAAGAATCAACAACTGAGATCTCATATTATTGAAAAGTTTTTGCAGTTCAAAAGAAATCACCAAAAGAGTGAAAAGAAACCCACAGAATGGGAAAGAATTTTAGCCAGCAACCCTGGAGACAAAGGATTTATGTCCAGAACATATAACAAATTGAATAATATCAAGCCCTTCAAATTCAAAGACCCTCTCCAAATTGGGTATCTGAGATGAACACACATTTCTCAGATGAAGATATAGAAATGGCAAAAAAAATGCATGAAGAAATGTTCACCATCACTGGTCACTCGAGAAATACACATTAAAACAGCTTTGAGATTTCATCTCACTCTGGAAAGAATAGCTGTCATCAAGAAATCAACTGATAACAATTGATAACAGTATTTGGAAGTTCCATTCAATCCAGCTATTCCCCTCCTGGATATTTTCCCAGAAAAACTGAAAAGGTCATGTCTCAGTGATATATGTGCACACATCTTCACAGCAACCCAGTTTGTGATAGCTAAATCTTGGAAACAACCAAAATGCCTATCAACTGCAGAGTGAATAAAAAAAATGTGGTAGTTTTATACAATGGAATACTATTCAACTATAAAAAATGATGATCTTGAATCCTTTATAGGTAAATGGAGGCAACTTGAGAATTTCCACATTAGTGAAATAAACAAGACTCACATTAGTAAATATCACATTGTCTCTCTAGGAAAAAAATATTAAGACCTGACAGAAAAATGGGATCCAAAAAGTATACAGATGTTGTAAAAGTGGAAGGGAAGGAAAGTGCTCTAAAGGATATAATGGTATGTATAGTGTATAAGATAGATCACCATGTCACTGAGTTTCTGTTGGATCATTGAACAGAAGGGTTTGCACTGTCAATGTTTGAGTGTCTAACCACTTTTTATGGTTTGAATTTGTAACTTTAACAACTATTGTTAAGATGACAATATGTAATGTATTAATTAGTGATTTTATGATGTTAATTTTTCTTGAATTCTGTATTCTACTTTTTTCTTTTGTATTTTTTAGTTTTCTTTTCTTTTTTTCTTTAAATAAAAAACTGGAAAAAAGTATACAGTTTGGTATACTCATATACAATATATAATTGTTTATCATGCAAAGTTACAATACCCACATCTGACTAGATCCTGGCCAGCAGAATGTGAGTGAAAGTGATTTATGCTATCTTTGGATCTATACATTTAAAAGAAAAGAAGCCTGTTATCCCTGATCCCCTTTTATTCTACTCACTGGCTAATATATAGACCTGATGGTGTTTTTGCCTTTGAAAAAGAAATGGGATTTTCACATCAAAGATGGTGCAATAATGTGGAAAGACACTGGTCCTTTGATCATCATGACCAAGCATGCTAACCCTAGGCCAACTCTGATGGACAATAAATAAATTTATGTCTATTTAACAACTGAAACTTTGATACACCAGCCTCTTCTAGCATAATAAATGCCTTCCTTCAGTAGATAGAATCATTCCCTGCCTTTAATTACTTTGTCAACATAAATCTCTCCTTGAAAATTGGGGTATTGCTCTTGGTGATACTACTTAACTCCAAGAAGTGATTATGAATTAAGTGTCTGTGAGTTTACCTTTGCTTTTTTCCCTTTGAGGCAATCAGATATTTTGTATGGTGTATTGGACTTTTAAAAAATTTCCATAATGAAAGACCTTTAGCAAGATAACTTTAGAAAGGCAATATGTTTGTTTAGCTCATGGTTCTGGAGTTTCAAGGACATGGCACTAGACTTAATTCACCTGCCTTTCACATGATAGCAGGAACATATGTGGAAGGAAGCAATAACTTATAAGGCAGGAAGTAAGAGGACTTAGGCATCAAGCTCAGCTTTTAATAACTTACTCTATGGAGAACTAATTTCAAAAGGCCAAGATTCCATTCTGAAGGCAGAGTCCCAATGACTGAGGAATTCCTCCTAAGTCCCACATCTTAAAGTTTCCTCATCATCTCCCATCATCATTGTAGAGTCAAAGCTTCCAACACAAACTTTAGGTGGAAACACTTAAATGACATACAAAGCATAGGCCCTTGGTCTCAGGTTAATTCAGAGGTTTATTTTTAAATATGGCTTAGGGCAGACACATGTAGTATTGTATTATAGGCCCAATCATTCCTTGTTTCCACCGCTACAATATTTACTATATCCTGAGGTGACATTTTAGGAATATTTAGCTCTTTGGTAATTGACCAAAAGAGCAAATAACCAGTAAGAAGCAGCTTGATTCCAGATGGATTTCAATTTTAGCAAAATGAGGAATTCCCTAATTGTACTCAGCAATGGTTGTCATTGTTGTCTTTCACAGCCTGAGGTAGCAGTGAGATTGACAGTGATATTGCTAGGCATATGAGTAAGCACAAAGGAAATTTGTGACTGTAAGTTCATCCTCCAGCCTTTTCCCAAATCATTCTTGACTGTCTCCTGATATAGGATATCATTCTTCACTGTTTTCATCATGTATAAGCATCTGACTACCTTTATTTTCCTCAAAGATTTTCTTAAGTCAACAGGCAAGATCTTGCCCATGTTGGTATGCTGATCTTGCCTTTTCAGGTTGCAGAATTAGGAGAGATATATTAGTGCTATGTATAAGCTACCCAGACTGTAGTCAAATGTTTTAGTGTACCAAAATGAATAAAGTATTATCCTTGTAAATCCTATTCAGAAACCATAAAGTGAAATTATTTTCATTTGATTAATAAGCTACTTGGTTCTGTCATTTCTGGGGTTGCTGTAGTCTTTGCATACAACATGGTTAAAATTCCACACAAACTCAGAGTTAGATAAATGTCTACACTTCACTAACAAGACTCTGGCCATCAGAAACTTCCCACCTATGTGATCTCTGATCTTATCTTGTGGAAGAGTTGTCCATACACATTAGTTTTAAGTCTCTATTAGCTGAAGAAACATTCTGTTTGGCTAAGCTTGAGAACCAGCATTCTGAACAATTAATTATAACAGAACATATCATAGTTAACACACTAGCTCCAAAATTCTAATCTATGAGACTTTATTTTGATCATTTTCCTCTTTAGGTACCTGGGTGCTCTAAGTCACATGGAAGAAATCATTAGAATATACCCTTTTATGGTGTCTATCGTGAAAAAGTTGACTTATTGACTTACACAGCTCAATCAGTTTTGTACAGTGAAAGATAATTGTCTAATATAAGTAAAATAAACATTCTAATATAAATAAAATAAACATTCTTCAAAAAGTGTTTACTTTGCACCCTAAAGACTCAGATTCATATGGAAAGGAACTTTTCCACAGAAGGCAGCCAGGGCATAAGCCTCTTTGTTTTCTTGTTTATTTTCTACCTTACATTTTGATATTTCTCCTCACTTTTGATATTTCTCCTTACTTTATCAGTTTTTCTATATTATTTTACCTGTTCCCATTTTCCTCCTCCTAACTGATCTTCTTTTTCATATTTGAATTGGAATAAGAGTTTGAAGACATTCCCTGCCAGCCTCACAGTTTTCACTGGAGTCCACAAAAGCAGCTGGAAAACCACATCCGCATCTGATACAATTCATATGAACTGAAAAGATTGAATTGTTATACAGCGGAAGGAAAAGTTTTTCAGGGGGCTTTGAGCAAACACTATATAGGAGGTAAATGAACTGTCTGCGGTGCTAGTGGTTCCACAGAAGATATAGAAAAAGTAGCAGAGAGAGATGGCTCAACCAAACCTCCTCTGACTCCAGTTATATGCTCATTAAGCGGCTCCTCTGTCGGTGACACTGTTTTTGCTTAATTGCCTACAATGTATAAAAATCCACAAAAATAATTCATACTGAATAACTGCAATAACTTTATTTCATGGAAGTCATTATCTCAAAATAATCATATTACGCGTACCAGAAGAACTTGATATGGGGACTCCTCAGGTTCTCCAGTATATCTTTTTTTCATGAAAGCCTTAGAACTTACAAAACATGTGTTAAAATGAGCTTGATAGGAAAATGTGTGAATGGGCATTGTTTTTTGTTAGATATTTGACATTTTACAGATTTTGTGATTATTTAAGAAAGGAGAAAAATGTATGTTTTCTGCAAAGTTCTACTGCTTTGAAGCATATGCATTTGGTGAGAATCTTAAAATTCATTTCTGGTATTTGTGTGTCTTGATTACACATAATTCATCAAGATCTTCCTCTTTATGAGTTATTTAATACTCAGGAAGTCATTTAAATCATTTTAGAATCATCCTAAAATCTAACAGGAAGTTATGTTTAAAAAGGACACATAAACCTGGAACACTAGCACATTTCATTTGAATCCAAATGCAGAAACCATAAGTATTTTAGAATGGAAGAGAAACTTAGCTTATGTTTTCTCAGTCAAAAAGAGAGTTCCAATACAGTGTCATCCAAAGATGTTTCCTGCTAATTCCATCTAGATACCATGAGTGGAGTCTTACACATTCATCATTCTCTGTTTATGATCTTGTATTATAATCACTATTTTATATCTTCTGTCTTTAATGTATATATTTAATATAGAGGCTAAACTTTACATAATAGCTCAAATTATCAAAGTTTGAGACTATTTTCCAGGTGTGTAATTTTGAACAAAGCACTAAACCTCACCTATTCTCCCTATTTCATAAATATTCAACATATAGAAAGTGATAATGAGCCTGAATATATTCCATAATGCCCTAAATGACAGTGTCAGGTAATCGTCATTTTTTCATTAAATCCATGCAACTTTAACTTATTTATATAGTTACAGATTTAAAAAATAATTTATACCATTGTTTCAAAAAGTATTTGTTAAGGTACACAACAAAAACAGCATGAGAAAAGAGGAGAAATTTTTACTTGCATCAGACATTTTTATGCTAAAGTGAAATATCATTATCATAATTTTCTGATATTACATACACTGTTGTGGCCATTAATATGGGATGGGAAAATCTACTAAGTGCTGGGAAATTCATTTTTATAAATGTCTCCATATTGCACATTTTAGAATTTTTTTGTGGTGAGTTGGTACAAGCTATTGTATTTTTCAAAGAATATACTACTTCTTTTTCTTGTACTATACAATACAGTATATAATTATACAAAAGCCATTTTAAAATAAAATCTTAACTTCTACATTACATTTTGCTTAAAATTTTAGATGAAAATATATTTTAAAAATAAGTTCTTTGCATCATTTCACTTTGAACAAAAGAAGAAGTAAATGTATTTACCACCACATATGAGGGTGCATGTTATTCTGGATGCCAAATTTCACATGGAGAATAACAAGGTACAGACATACTGATAGCACTCTCATGGTACTTAATGTTTTTCCCTCCAGTGCGTGTTGAAAATAAAATCCCTAACCCGCTTCTTCTGGTCCTTTTTACTAATTAACTTGACATCTGTGGTGAAGCAAAACATAACCCAACCTTCTTCAATTCCACTCTCACAATTAAACTGATAGTTCAGGTCAGAAGCTTATCTCTGGAAATTTAAGAGTAAAATAAATTTCAAGTAGATAGAAAGTGTAAAACGACTATTTTGCTATTTCTACAAAAATATTCAGAAAAGCAAGTGTTTTCAGGGAGAGTAAAAATTGGATTTCAAATTTGGCATAATTCTCTGCTCTGTTTACTGCACTTTTCTCCATTTAAGAATGCCAGAATCAAAAGAACCAGGAAAATAAGATCATGTAAAATAGTTCCTGACAGAGCATAAATAAGTATAGTAATGCTATTATTGGGATGTGATGCCTACAGAGATGAGGATGGGAAATCCTCACTGGCCAAAATTTCCTCAAAGATATAGGGAGAGGAGGAAACAATTTTCTAGGATAATTTGAAAGAATAATACAGCAATAAGTGTTTACCACAAGGGGAAAGCGTTAAATTCCCCTCATTGGTAGTGCTGTCCAAAAATACTTGGTGATATAAGTGTGTCAGTAATACGGAGTTCAGGCAGGCAAAGGCATTGAGTGACCTTAGACTTACAAGAAAGAAGAAAGTAAGATTATGGCAAGAGAAATGAGGCAGACTACACTTACATAAAAATGATAATACAAATAAAATAAAATAATTCATCTATAAAGGACATAATGCTTGAAATTTTCTTTAAAACACTGGCAATTTTTAAAGTTAAAATTGAGATAAATTGCTTTTCCATGTAGCATGAATAGATATCAACATATTGTGCTGAGCAAAATGTGTCTTACACAAAGTAACATACAACATGGTATGATACAATTTATTTAAAGTTTTAAAAGACTCAAAACTATTCTAAAAACAGAGAAAAGTGAACGTGACTTGGGATGGAGTTTCAGGCATAAACTGACCAAGGAACATCATGATTTTCTACCATGTTCTATTTTAAAGTGATATCTATCTATCTATCTATCTATCTATCTATCTATCTATCATCATCATCATCATCTATCTACCTATCTATTTAGGGAGAGACCCATCAAATAGTGCAATTAAGATTTGTGAATTTCATTGTTTATAATTTTTACCTCAAAGTAAGGAACTTTAAACAATGCACTCATTAATTCACTAGCTAAAATATTTGGAGAAAATTACTTAGTAATAAATCAAAATGTGATGGATAGGTGGATGAAAGTTGAAGGGGTATACAAATGCATTATGAAAGTTTAAGAAACAATTATAGAAGCTAAGAAATAGATATGTGAGTGTTCATGTCTTAGTCACTTTTTTCATTTCTGAGACAAAATACTCAACACCCAAAGTTACAGGAGGAAAGGTTTATTTTGGCTCACAGTTTGTGAAGGTTTCAATCTATAGTTGGCTGATCCAAGGATTAGGACCAGAATCAGTCCATGCCAAAGCAGGGCAGGCAGAAGGCAGGAATCAGCAAGTAACATAAGCAGAAGCATCGGCATCAATAGCAGCAGGCTACCTCTCCTTTTTATCCCTGCCTTTTGAGTGATAGCACTCACACCTAAGTTGGGCCTTACTTAATCCCAGGATCACACACTTAATACAATCATCACATTCTTCATCCCAGTATCACACAGCCTGATCCAACCATCCCTGAAAGGCTCCCACTTAACGATCATATAAGGCTTTGGGGAATATCTAGATACAAACCATAATGGTTCAATTTACAAATTTTCAGTTTTTCTGTATATTTCAAAATTTTAGGGAAAGTAAGAAATGGGAAAGATGAAATAAATTAAAAATAGCAATAACTGGTGTTGCAATGTAGCAATTCATTGGTTCATTATACTCTTCTGTAATCTTTCTATGCATTTAAAATTTTTCATAAATAAAAATTTTAAAAAACATACCCACACATTAAGATGGAAAAAGTTTAACCAAATCAGGTCAGATAATTATCAATATGTATTCCCCTATTTTTCTATTGGTTTGACAACACTACATAATTTTGCCAGAAAATAAGAGAGAAATGGAGAAAAGTGTGCTGAGATAAGAATCCAAAGATATTATAAAATAGGAACCTGGACTAAAAATGCCAGCTGTCATAATATGATTCTTTTCATAAATCACTTCTCTTTACTTCAGTTCCATTTAATATTGTATCCTGATCACTAATAGAAAGAAACAATCTACCCATTTTGATGGAAAGAGTAGGAAAGTGTCCAAGAGAAATACAAACTCTTAAACCATGTGTAAGACATACTGAGCTGTGTAGCTGAAATGTAAACCTTCTACAGTTCTTTCCATCCTAGTTTAGTTCTGTCTCTTTTCCTGATGTTCAGATAACATACCAATGTGTTACTTAGTTGACTGACTTGCCAAATATCAATTCTGCTAACTCTCCTCAAATACTTTCAGCTTCTGGGGCTGGGGATTTAGCTCAGTGGCTTAAGCACCTGCCTAGCAAGCACAAGGTCATGAGTTCAATCCCCAGTACCAAAAAAAAAAGAGAATACTTTAAACTTCTTATACTCTTTATATTCTCACCTCAGTTGCTCCCTCTGATTATTTTGCTTGTTTGGCTAAATTCTCAAGAAAATTCTTCACAAAACTACCATTAACATTATGCTCTCAATTTAATGTAGGACTGATATGAAAATGAGCATACAAATAAGGTCTCTGATGTTGTAGAATTTCTACTAGGGATGTTGTTCATCATGTTGTTCAAATTTCCTAATTACCTATTCATTTTCTCTCAGAAATCTGAGTAAGGAGTTGACTGGTATCTCCTGATGATTTTCTGTATCTTCTTTTATTAGATAGCTGTGCAACATTGTGTTTCCCTTTTACCTTGGCTTCCAGGAAACTTAGAATTTTTTTATTAAACGTTAACCTCCTTTGATTCAGTATTTTGTTTTAATTATTTTGCTTCAGTCTTTTCCATCTTCAGACCAACACTTATTCTCATTACTTGACATATATCTTTATCATTATGCATTTGTTGTCTATTTGGTATCTGAGTTTTGTAAACTGCTCTACATTTGGAAGTTGGTAGCAAACGCATGATTAATAGCTTCTATAAAACTCCAGTGTTGTTAATAAAGTATGTTATTCAGCTCAAATATTTTTAAAAATTTATTTTTAAAGAGAAATAACTAAAGCAAAATTTCAAAGCAAGATAATAGGAGAGTAACAATTGTTAATACATTGCATATTGTTATCTTCAAAGTAGTTACTCAGAATACAAGATATAGGCATGAAAATTGTCCAGACAATATTAGCACAAACTTTCTTTCTAATGAACTAAGAGAAATTAGTAGTACAAGTATCTTAACTAAATATATATATATATATATATATATATATATATACTTTTTTCCTTTGCCATTCAATTTTTTCTCCTTTTTGCCATCTGAAAGAGCAAATAAGATCCAAAATTTACAATAGATATTGTGACATTGGAGGAGACTTTCCAGCTTAAATTTTAGTATAGTGATATCCAAGCATACTGTGACAATAGATGTGTTTAGTTGATACGGTAGTTTGAGAAGAGAAAGTCTTTTGTTAGGAAGCAATCAAAAAGCAAATAAGAGGAAGAAAATATTTTTTAATCAAGGCCAGTATCCAACATTCTGTATTGTCTATCTACTCTCTTGAATGCACATGTGTTCTGAACTTCTCATCACAATAGTCAGGCTGATTACTGACATGGAAGCAGATTTCACTCCTCTCAAATGATTTTTGTCATATATGGAGTGAATGTAGGTCCTCTCTCTTGGAGATAGTTCTATATCTGTCCTAGTTAGCTTTGTGTTTCTGACAGATACCTGAGGATATCAACTTGATTTATTTTGGCTCAGAGTTTCAGAGGTTTTATTCCATGGTTGACTGGCTACATTGTTTCTGAGCTCAAACAAGGCAGAAACACCATGGCTGAAGAGTGTGATAGAAGAAAGCCACTCACTGCATGGCAGCCAAGAAGCACAGTGAATGAGAGAGCCATAGAGAAACTGGCTGTAGAAAAGTCACACCCTTCAAAGATACACCCAATAACCTATTTCCTCCAATTGGACCCCACTCCTCACAGCCTACTCAGTCAATGAATTCATCAATGGATTAATCAGTTTGATGAAGTTAAAACCCCCATGATTCAATCACTTCCCCAAAGCCCATTAGCTAGTAAGTAAATCTTCAACACAATGATCATTGGTGAGAATCCTAACCACAACAATATCTCTGTGGATTTGAGAGAAAAACCTCAAAAGTATGAAAAAATACAACTACATTAAACTGAATATCTTTTGACTTCATCAAAATTTCTTAAGTATATATTCTCTGAAAAAAAGAAGAGATCTCTTTCTCAGTTCACCTGTTATAACTCATTTTTCCTAAACATATAATCACTAGGATGCATGATTAACCCTTTGATTAAATATTCAGAAGCAGAAAAAAATTAAACATATGATAAGCACAGCAAAAACTGGCTGAATATTTAAATGACCTAGGAATAAAGGAAAATATTCTAGGCTGGAAAGTAAATAAAAAATGGCAAGTGAAAATTTTAATAATATGTTTATATAACATGTAAGACTCCTGTATATAAAAATTGGAAATCAAAGGGCTGGGCATTTAGCTCAGTGGCATAAGTATTTGCCTTGTGAGGGAAGGGTTGTGAGTTCGATCTCTGGTACCAAGAAAAAATTGGAAATCAAGCAACAATATGAAATTATTGTGAGTGATGGAGACCCAGGACACTAGCCCCAGGTGTGCAAACACAAACTTGCCCTTGGAGGGTAGATTAAGCAGTGAGACAAGCAACATGGAAGTATCCAAAGCAGCAGTGAGGTGCCAGAAGTTGGGCTCGGGAGAACTCCACCAACAGAAGACCAGTCCCAGCCCCAATAGCCAGAGGCCAAAGTCAAATGCATAATCAGCACAATTCCCATGATAAACCTGACTGGAATACACAGCATATTTCTGGGCTCTGACAAGGACAATATCATAGAACTGTAAACACTACAGGAGTTTTACTACTTTTATCCTCCTTTGTTTGTCTGATTGGCTATGTCTTTTCTGTCTCATTCAGCCTGTCCCCTACCCATCTGTGGTCTACATCCCACAGAAGGGTAAAACCACTTCATAAATGTGGATAAAGAATTTAACATACAAATAAAGCATAACGAACTCCAAACAGCCATGACAAAAATAAAATTACACCAAGACATATAATAATCAAGATTCAAGAAATTCAGCACAAGAAAAGAATATTAGAAGCTGTTAGAGAAAGCAGACAGTATTCCTATAAAGGAAAATCCACAAGAATCATGGTAGATTTTTCAACACAGACTCAAATTCAGGCAATAAGGAATGAAAAGGGTGAAATAACTACAGATCCTGTGGAAATTCAGCTCACCAATGTCCTGTTTCAAAACCTTTACTCATATAGCCTAGAAAACACAGAAAAAATGGACAGATTCTTAGATACATATGAATTACCAAAGCTGAATCAAGACTATATAAAAATTCTGAATAACCTAACATCCATTAATGAGACTGAAAATGTAATTAAAAACTTACCAACAAAGAAAAGTCCAAGTCCTGAGTGACTTACTGCTGAAGTTTACATGTAATTTTTAGAAGGTTTAATACCAACACTCCCCAAATATTTTAATTAAATTGAAAGGGAAGCAATACTCCTAAGTCATTCCTGGATGCAACTATTATCCTGATACCAACCAAAGAGAACTACAGGCCAATTTCCCTAGTGAATATAGATACAAAAATCCTCAATAAGATACTAGCAAAAAGAATGCGGCAAGTCATCAAGAGGATTATACACCACAGCCAGGTATAATTCATCTCAGGGATGCAGGGATGTTTCAACATACACAAATCAATAAGTATATAACACTATATCAACAGAGTCAAAGACACAAATCATATGATCATCTCAATAGATGCAGAAAAAGATTTCAATAATCTTGAACACTCATTTTTGATAAATACCCTACAGAAAATCAGAATAGATAGTCTTTACTTCACTCTGATAAAAGTCATCTATGACAAACCAACAGCCAAAATCATACTAAATGGACAAGAACTGAAAGCTTTCACTCTAAAATCAAGAAAAAGACAAGAATATCCACTATCACCACTACAATTCAATATAGTTCTGGAAACATTAGTCAGAGCAATTAGATAAGAGAAAGAAATAAAAAGAATAATAATAGGAAAAGAAGTTAAATTATCTTTATTTGCAGATGACATGATACTCTACATAGAAGACCCCAATATCTCAACCAAAAAACTTCTAGATATAGTAATGAAATTCAGTAGCATAACTTCTATATAAAGTCAACACTAAAAAATCATAGCGTCCCTGTATACAAACAAAAACTCACTGAGAGAGAAATTAGGGAAATCACACCTTTCACAATAGCATCCAAAAGAATATAATACTTAGGAATCAATTTAACCAAATAAGTAAAAGGCCTATACATTGAAAATTATAGCCATCTGAAAAAAAGAGATTGAATAGGGAATCAGAAAATGCAATGATATTCCTTGCTCTTGGGTTTCCAGCAGGAGCTAAAAGTTTCCCTACATCAATACTCCTAGGCTAGCTACCCCAAAAAGAATACAGGATTCACCCAACAGTCCCTGTAGGAGGAATTGAGGTGACTGTATCTCTTCTTTGTTGCACCCAGCAATTTGACAAACATCAACCACACAGTAGGACCCTAAAACTCACACTATGAACAGCTGTGACTGTTGGGATAGAAAGATCACATATTTTCCCAAAAGGTGAAAATGACTAAACAAAAAGGCAAAATTCAATCTCAAACATCTAGTCCATCAGGAACAAGTACAGGTGACAATGAAATAGAGGACTTTAAAAGTCATACACCGGAAATCTCTGAAAAGATAGCAAAAGAAGTAAAGAAACAAATCCATGACACTATACAGGAACTCAAATTAGTAATAATGTGTTATGTAAAGACAGAAATAACAACCTTAGTAAATCAGTTGCTGAATATTACTAGAGAAGAAATAGATTTTAAAAATACAGGAGAATGGGAAATTGACTGAAACTTTGAAGAATGCAGAAAACAAGCAGAATCCATGAAACAAATTCAAAAAGATATCTAAGAAACAAAAAATTGTATTAAGACCTTCCAAAACCATTTAAATGAAGCTGAGGATAGAATTTCAGACCTTGAGGACAGGACTCACAGAAAGTGAACATGAAAGGGTAGAACTTATAAAAACAACAAAGCAGCATGAAATGACAATCCAGGAGCTTCAAGATGATGCCAGGAGAAACAATGTAAGATTAATAGGCATCAGTGAGGAGGAAGGAGACAATGCAAAGGACATAATTAAGCTGTTCACAGAAGTAATGGCAGAAAATTTCCCAAATATGAGGAAAAAAATCTGATATACAAACAAGTGAGTCATATAGAACACCAAACAGTCAAAATCAACAAAAATCTATACCCAGACATATAATAATTAAGATCTCAGACATACAGCATAAAAAAAGAATACTAAAAGCTATTAGAGAAAAAGAAACATTTCACCAATCAAGGAAAGCCTATTAGATTCACAGGAGACTTCTCAGCGCAAGCCTTCAGGTTAAGATGAGCTTGGAGTGAAGTATTTCAAGCCCTAAAAGAAAACAACTTTCAACCCAAAATGATGTACCCAGCAAAACTGTCTTTTAAATTTAATGGAGAAACAAGATACTTGCATGACAAAGAACAACTGAAGAAATTCATGTCCATCAAACCAACCTTAAAAAGAGTGCTGAAAGACATCCTAGATAGAGATAAAAATGACCACACTCTCCAGGACAGCAATAGAAAGAAACCACCAGGTTGAACAAGAAATTAAACAAGGGAGAAAAATAGGAAACCAACAATAGGAACACAACACGGCAAAGTCAAGCCAGTACATATCAGTGATATCCATAAATATAAATGGGCTCAATTCACCTATCAAAAGAAACAGGTTGATGGAATGAATCACAAAACAGGATCCCACAATATTCTCTATACAAGAAACATATCTGACCCCCCAAAAACCTCATAGATTAAAAGTCAAAGGATGGAAAACAGTATTCCATGCAACAGGAACCCAGAGAAAAGCAGGGGTAGCTATTCTGTTTGCAGACAAAGTGAACTTCTAACCTAAAAGGATAAAGAAGGCTACTACATACTTATTAGTGGAAAACTACAAGAGGAAGAACTAACAATTATAAATATTTATGCACCAAATACAGGAACACACAACTATATAGGACAAATACTAATGGACATGAAAAGCCAAACACATAAGAACACAATTGTAATAGGAGACCTTAAAATCCCATTGTCACAAAGAGATAGGTCAACTAGACAAAAAGTCAGCAAAGAAATAACAGATCTGAATCATACCTGTGAGCAAATGGACTTAGTGGATGTTTACAGAATGTTCCACACAAACACATCAGAATATACATTTTTATCATGTGTCATTTTCCAAAATAGACTATATATTTACCCATAAAGCATTCTTAACTAAAAGTAAAGGTATTGAAATTATCATGTGAATAATATCTGATCATAGTGCACTAAAACTGGAAATCAATGGCAAAAACCCCTGCAAAACTTGCATAAATACATGGAAATTAAGCAACAACCTTCTAAATAACCAGTGGATTACAGATGAAATTAAAGAGGAAATAAAACAATACTTAAAATGCAATGAAAATGCAGATATAACATATTATAACCTATGGGATGCAATGAAAGCAGTCCTAAGAGGGAAATATATAGCAATAAATAGTCACAGCAAGAAAATGGAACAAACACAAATAACCTAATGCTACATCTCAAGCTTCTAAAAAAGGAAGAGCAAGTCAAATCCAAAGCTCATAGAAGAGAGGAAATTGTAAAGATTAGAGCAGAAATTAATGCAAGTGAAACTAAAAAAAATACAAAGACTTAATGAATTGAAGAGCTGGTTTTTTGAGAGAGTCAACAAAATTGACAAACCCCTAGCTAACCTTAGCAAGAGAAAGAAAGAAAAAACCTAAATTCATGCAATAAGAACTGAAAGGGGAGAAATTACTACAGATCCCATGGAAATTCAAAAAATCATGAACACCTACTTTGAAAACCTCTACTCACATAGAGTGGAAAACACAGAGGAAATGGACAGATTTCTAGAAACATATGTACTATCAAAGCTCAACCAAGAAGATATAGCAATTTTGAATAATCCAATATCAGCTACTGAAATTGAAAATGTAATTAAAAACTTACCAACAAAGAAAAGCCCAGGTCCTGATGGATTCACAGCTGAATTCTATAAAAACTTTCGAGAAGATTTGATGCCAATACTCCTTAAAATCTTCAATGAAATTGAAAGAGGATCAGTCCTCACTAACTCATTCTTGTAGGCAAGTATCACTCTGATAGCAAAACAAGAGAAAGAGCCAACCAAAAAGGAGAACTATAGACCAATCTCACTAATGAATATTGATGCTAAGATTCTCAATAAAGTACTGGCAAATAGAATGCAGCAAATCATTAAGAAGTTTATACACCATGACCAAGTGGGATTTATTCCAGGAATGCAGGGATGGTTCAACATATGCAAATCAATAAAAGTAATATACCACATCAACTGAGCCAAAAATAAAAATCACATGATCATCTCAAAGATGCAGAAAAAACTTTTGATAAATTCCAACACCTTTTCATGATAAAAACCCTATAGAAACTGGTAATAGAAGGCATGCATCTCAATAAAGGCCATCTATGACAAACCAACAGCCAACATTATACTAAATGGACAAAAACTGAAAGCCTTCACTCTAAAATCAGGAACAAGACAAGGATGCCCACTATCACTACTCCTATTCAATATAGTTCTGGAAATGTTAGCCAGAGTCATCAGACAAGAGGAAAAATAAAAGGCATAAAAATAGGAAAAGAAAGTCAAAATAGCATTATTTGCAGATGACTGATACTCTACATAGAAGACCCAAAAAACTCCACCAAAAGATTAGTAGAAGTAATAAACAAATTCAGCAGCATAGCTGGACACAAAGTCAACACTCAAAAATCAATAGCATTCCTATACACAAACAAAAAATGCACTGAGACAGAAAATATGGAAATATATTTCACAATAGCATCTAAAAAAATGAAATACCTAGGAATCAACCTAACCCCACATGTAAAAGATCTATATGCTGAAAATTATACTACTCTAAAAAAGGAGATTGAAGAGGATATTAGAAAATGGAAGAATATTCCTTGCTCTTGATTAGGCAGAACTAACATTGTGAAAATGCCCATACTCGCAAAACTTTTATACCGCTTCAATGCAATCTCAATCAAAATACCATCAACATACATTACAGATCTAGAGAAAACATTCCTAAAATTCATTTGGAAAGAGAAGAAACCAAGAATAGCAATGGCAATTCTGGCAACAAAGGCAAGTAAAGAGGCATCTCAATTCCTGACTTGAAACTATACTACAAAGACACAGTCATAAAATCAGCATGGTACTGGCAAAGAAAGAGACCTGAGGGTCAATGGAACAGATTAGAAGATGCAAGCACTACTACAAAGACCCTTAGCCACCTTATATTTGACAAAGGGTTTAAACAGGTTGACTGGAAAAAGATAGCCTCTTTAATAAATGGTGCTGGAAAAATTGGCTTTCAACATGCTGAAGACTGAAAATAGACCCATGCCTATCACCATACACTAAATTAAAATCAAAATGGATCAAGGATCTAAATATAAAAACAGAAACACTAAATCTACTGGAAGACAAATTAGGTGAAAACCTTGGAGACATAGAGGTAGGGAGAGGATTCATGAATAAAATGCAAACTGCACAGGAAATACTTCAAAGAATCAACAACTAGGATCTCATATTACTAAAAAGTGTTTGCATTTCAAAAGAAATCACCAACAAAATGAAAAGAAAACCCACAGAATGGGAAATAATCTTAGCCAACAATCCCTCAGACAAAGGACTTATATCCATAACATATAAAGAACTGAAAAATATCAAGCCCACCAAATTCAAAGAGCCTCTCCAAAAATGGGCATTGGGGATGAACACACAGTTCTCAGATGAAGATATACAAATAGCAAAAAAATAAAGAAATGTTCACCATCACTGGTCATTCAAGAAATGCAAATTAAAACAGCAGTGAGATCTCATCTCATCCCAGAAAGAATGGCTGCCATCAAGAAAACAACTGATAACAAATGTTGGCGAGGCTGTGGAGAAAAAGGCACACTTCTCTACTGCTGATGGGAGTGCAGACTAGTGCAACTACTATGGAGGTCAGTATGGAGATCACTCAAAAAAGTAGGGTTCGAAGTTCCACTTAATCCAGCTATTCCCCTCCTGGGTATTTTCCCAGAAAAATTTCAAAGGTCATTTCACAGTGATATATGTGCACCCATGTTCACAGCAGCACACTTTGTGATAGCTAAATCTTGGAAACAACCAAAATTTCCATTAACTGCAGAGTGGATGAAAAAAACGTGGTATTTTTATACATTGGAATACTAGTCAGTTATACAAAAAGGATGATCTTGAGGCCTTTATTGGTAAATGGAGGCAATTTGAGAATATCTTCATTAGCAAAATAAACACAACTCACATTAGTAAGTATCACATTGTCTCTTTAATGTAAAGAATCATTAGAATGGACAGAATAATGGTATCCAAAAACTATAATAGATTTAGAAGTATAATAGATATAAAAGTATAATAGATATAATAGACATTGTAAAAGTAAAAGGGAAGGAAAATGCTCTGAAGGCTATAACGGTATGTATAGTGTTTAAATAGATGACCATATTACTGGATTTTGTTAGATCATTGAACAGAAAAGTTTGCACTGTCAATGTTTGAGTGTCTAGCCACTTTTTATGCTTTGACTTTGTACCTTTAACAACTATTGTTAACTATATGTAATGTATCAACTAGCGATTTTATGATGTTAATTTTTTGAACTCTGTATTCTACTTTTCTTCTTGTTTTTTCTATTTTGTCTTTTTAAAATTTTCCTTTCTCTCTTAAAATAAAAAAAATCTCAGAAATAAGACGATGACATCTTTTGAGGAAGATAATTTGATAAATTTCAACAGCCTTAAAATATTTATTTCCTTTTACCTAGCAACTCTACTTCCACATATATTCTAGAAAAGTGCCTGAAAACATAAACATACGTGTAGAAATTTATATCCTTAAAAAATTCAACACACTGTACAGCATTTTACAGTGAAAGAAAACCTAAATCATACATCATGTTATTGGACTATAAACTGAACTTCATGTATCTGTCAAATAAGATATAACTTTTAAAATTATTTTATAAGAAATTATTATATATATACACATATAAAATGAAGCAAGATATAAAAAAACTCAAAATACAAAAAAAATCACAGAAATTAAAACATGGAAAGAAACATGTTTAAATATTAGGTACCTCTATGAAGTATTATTATCAGTGACTATTATGTTATTATTTAAACTTTTTAGACATGCAATCACTCCATTATTAAAAAACTGCTATTGAAAATCCTGGATGTTCTCTTTTATTTTGTATCTATAATTCTTTCTCCCATCATAAGAAAAAATATTTTTCTCTTTGCACTAGGACTTTCTACAAAACAGAAAACATACACTTTGAAGATTTGTATTGCTTTCATAATACTATGTTATACACTAGACCAACATTCTTTTAATCTCAGTCTCTTGAATATTAGTTCCATTCTAGAAGACATTTTTGAAACAGTCATAAGAAAAAATCCCTGTAACATAAGTAATATGAATTATTCTGGAAATTATTTTAGAAATATTTTATTACTTTCTAGAAGATACTTGTATTACATGAATTTTACACTCATTTTTAGGGACTAGATATATGTACATAATACAGATAGTTTCTTTTTCTTTTATAATCACCTTCCAGTCAAATCCTTCCCTCTTCCTCTAAGTCCTCTTTCCCCATTTTTATTCTTGTTGATATAATTAATCTTAGCTCACATTCAGGACATATAATGTTCTTAAAATCCTTAGAATAATAAAATGCAATCACAAATATTGATAGCAAAACATTTCATAGGGGAAAATGCTGGTTTTCCTTCATAAATTGAATTCTTGAACTTAAATCTCTTTATTTTCACTAAAATATATAACTTGTGATTCTAATATGTGGTATTTGGACAGATTAGCATTTGCTGTGTAAAAGACCACTCCAAAACAAAACAATTTAGAACAATAACTATTAAATTAACAGTTGGCAATTTGGGCTGGGCTTAGCTGAGCAACACTTCTGGTCTTATCCTAACTCCCTGGTCTGTTCTCAGCTACCAAATAGCTAAAGGAAAGCTGGTCGAGGATGATCCAAGTTGCATTACTTGTCTCTGTTCCAAGTGGTCTGTCATTCCCCAGTAGGGTAAACCCATGACACAGTCCAAGAAGCAGAGTAGAAGCACCAACATTAATGATTCAGAACTGACACAATGTCATTTCTGTTTTATCATAGTGACCAATGAGTGCTCCCAGACCAGCTCTGATTCAGAGGGAGGATAACAAAGATTCCATGTATTTATAGGAAAAGCTGCAAAATCTCACTGTGAAGAACTAAGAAAGTGAAAGATTGTGTCTTTTTGCAGTCTACCACGTTAGGTTGTGGCATCAAGGCACAATCACTCAATTTTACTCATAAATATGATTAAGTTAAAAGATCTGACATCTAGGAAATGTATTTTTCCTACAATATATGGAAAAAAAGAATTATGCACTTTTCTAAATTTTCCAAATTTCCACTAGGCCATTATACACAACTAAAAAATTAAGTATTTCCAACCAGATTCTTTCTTGACAACCTGATTTGTTTTTTCCCAATTAGAAAGGCTTTTTTGGTTTTATTTTCAAGTTCCATTTTTTAAAATCAAAGTAGTACTTTCTCATGGTTTAGTAGGTCAAGTAATATTTAGAGACTTTTAACAAAAAAAAGCCATAATCTTATTTCAAATCTCCTTTCCCAACCCACAAGCCCACACAGGAAGTCATACTTCTTAAAAGTAATCTTTTTACATGTTTTTCTGTGTATTATTTAGTGATAGTATGCATATGATTTTTAAATATTAATCTATGTTAAGTATTAGTGAGGCCAGAAAAGTAACAGATTCAAAAAGATGTCTACATTCTAATCTTAGACTCTGAAAATATGTTGTCTTATATGGAAAAGGCATTGCTGATGTGATTAAAGTTATGAAACTTTGAGTTGGGGAGATTAGCCTGAATTATCCAGATGGGTTGTATATAATCACACGAATCCTTAAAATTATAAAAAGGTAAAAGAGAATAACACACAAGGATCAGACCTGAGAAAAGAATCCCTCTGTTCCTTCTTAACTTTTGCAATTACTGGCTTTGACAATAAAGGCAGGGGGCTGCAAGCCGAGGTATGTGGTGAACTCTAGACACTGGGAATAGTCCTCAGTTTACAGCCTAAAGGAAAACAGGTACCTCAGCTCTGCAACCACAAGAAAATGAACTCTGTTAACAACCTGAATAAATAGAAAATAAATTCATTAGAGCGTCCAAAAAGAAAAGTAGCTTGCCAATACCTTAATTTTGATTCAATAAAACTGCATATTTTAAAATACTAAGTTTTTGGTTAATTTTGTTATGGCAGCAATAGAAAATTCGTAGAAATTTTGGATTCCCTGTAAAATAGATAAGGATTTTAGGTCTTTCCTATTATGCACTGTCTCCTTTCCTGCTGCATGATACTTACATAACAATTTTCGTTAAATTTATATTCTATATTTTAAAAATTATTATAACATTTAAAAATATGTTTATACCCGGACCAAAACATATACTATGATGGTTACATATCCTTTCATAATCAGATCATTCCACCTTCTCTCATGTTTTCTGGCATTAGTATTTTCTTAATTTGTTCAGTTTAACTGAACCTATGGCTGCTGACAATAGTACTATGAGAAAATATTCCCTTAAAAAATGTTGAAAGCCTGGAATTACAGTAAACCACTAAGGGTTTGGACAGGGTTCAGCAAGCCAGAGAGCAATTGAGGCAATGCACATTCTTGTCAGGGTATGTCATTGTACCGTGTGTAGTAAATATAGTGATAGACTAAGAGTTCTTGGCAAGTAAATTGCACATAAATATGGCACTCAAATATTACAAATTAGACATTTTTATTAGTGAAGAATGAAATTTTCCTATTCCACACATTTATAAGCTGCTGTAATTATCCTCATACATAATGTAACATTACTATTCAGTTTTCCTTAGAAGCCAAATTGAAATGACAGCGAAGATTGCATAGTAAAAGTAAACATGTAGAAATGAGGAAAAGTCATTATACCTGGACATTTTTCATGATTTACAAAATTTCCCCAAATTCTGCAATTCTTTTGACCTGGAAAATATCTTTCCATATTAAATAAGTGTTATAGTTTCCATTTCTGAATCCTGTTGCTTTTGGAGTAGACTCTAAGCTTGACCTTTTGACATTTAACATAACTAATTCACTTGTGATAGAGAAGCATTTCAAATACAAAAAAAGTATGAGTATAATCACATTGGTGAAATAACCTGTCTCAGGAGATATAAAAGATCATTATGGCATTTTGTGACAATAACTGAGTAGTGTAATCATTACCAACTTTAAAAGTTAACTCATTCCATTTACTTCATAAGGGGTTACTCACACTTTCGCTGGTATACAGGTGGTTTTCTTTGTTTTAATTCTTTATTAACATCTGTGGTACCATTTTATTTCACCATCAAATTCATTATTATAGAGCACATAAGAATCAGAAAGCATTTTGTGGGACAGAAAGTAGGATCTCTGCATTCCAGAAACTTCCATATTTTTTAGTGAATACTGTTATGTAAATTAACATACCAAGGTTATAAACTATGAACACATGAAAGATAGTTTTAAAAACATTTACACCTGATTCAAAGAAAGAATATGTGCACCAGCAAAGAGACATGAAGATGTGGAAGCTAATGATGCATTTTGGAATGGGTGAGCCTTCAGAAAATGTCTGGAGACTCAGAGTGAGGCAGAAGAAAAAGCTGGGAAATTAAGCAGGAAAAAACAACGAAAGTCCTCAGACCATGTGAAAAAAAAGTTTAGATTTTATCTGGTAGTATTTGGGGAACCAGTGGATAATGTCAGACAGGATAATAACATAATCAGATTTAATTTTTAGCAGAAAATTTTTTCTGGTCTGGTAGCTTTGTATTGGACCTAAGAACAAATGAAAGCAGGAATATTAACAGGGAGGTGGTAGCAATAGGTCACTTGAGAGCTGATGAGACCCTAAGCTAAGGCATGAGTTAGATTTAGAGAAAAATGTTTGGCATAAACCCTGTAGATTAAAAGTGAAGGTATGTGATAAAATCAGCAATTTTGTGTTAGATATTATGTGTTATTCAATACATCCAAATAGGTGTGCTTATTCTATTTCATTATCAGCTGATTTCCTTTCATTCCATATTCCGGATCATTGTATGTGTTTTGTTTTCCGCTTAAGGTTTTTATCTTCCTCTAATAGCCTTGGGTACAATTCAGATGCATTTTGAATCAACTAGGGAGTCTTTAAAAATACCATTACTTGAGATTCTGATATAAGTCATCTAGGATGTGATCTGGGCATTAAGCTTTTAAAGAAATCTTTAGGTAATTCAGTTAAGCCAAGGCTACTAAACACTGATACAAGTTATTAGTTGTAGTATAACCCAAAGACTTGAAAGAAGTTCTTCCATTTGGATGTTATGGTTTTTTCAGCTCACTCATTACTTAACAGATGTCTTCACAGTGCCTCTTGTATTTCCTACTATGATCCTATTTTGCTTCATCAGTGACTTTGGCTTTTCTCTCAATTTCTGGTCTAGTTCTCTAATAAGTCAGTCTAAGCTGCCATAATGAAAACAAATTTTTTACTAATTGAGGCAGAAATGGAATTTGAATAATGAATATTAGGACTTTTGCAGGAGAGCCAGAAAATCAATGTTAGAGTCAAGATCAGTGCTCAAAACAACATTATCAGAATTTAGTTTGTGAAGATACTGTTTGAGTCTGTTACTAGATGCAAACACAACAGACTGTAGCCAACACTAGCAATGCCTCTCGGAGCTTTGACCACAACTATTCTTGGAAAATAGAGTAGCATTGTTTGCACATGAATTCCTTACAAAGCTTGATTCTTTTTCTATTAGTTTCAGAGTCTGGAGAGGGTACAAATGATTGGAAAATAAGTGATCACACTTCAGCAGCAAAGGAGACTAAAAAAAATGAATGTCTGATATTTTTAGCTTCTAAAGTAGCAGAAAAACTCAGTGGTAGGTTCCGTGTGTTGGCATTTCCTATATATGGAAAAGAATTTCAAGCCTCTTCTATTTTCTTAAAACAAGCAGCACAAATAATAATTCTTTTCTTCATTAATTCAACTCTTATTTGATTATCTATTACATGTGCCTAAGACATTATATTTTGTTTCTAAAAGCTATACAATTTAAGATTACAATATCCCTTCACTGATTTTGTTCATATCCAAGATGTCTTTCTTCTTGGCTTCATATTCTCACTTCTAGTACAATGCTTGTTGAGTGAATCAGTATGTCAGGCTTTAGTTTAAGAGCATTGACTTGTTGATAAGCAGGTTTGGAATCTTCCCAAGGATTTGTTTAATCTTTGATGTCAGTGATTGTCCATTTTGTACCTGATTCTTCACCCTTCCCCTTATCCAAATACGTTGTCATGTGATTTTGCTATACCTCCCCCTTAAGCAACAGATTATGTTTCCCTTTCCTACTGAACTTGAGGTCTAGCCATGTGCCTTGTTTTGACCAATGAAATGGGGCCAACATGATAGATCTGTGCATAGGCCTTAAGTGATAATCTATGTATCTCTATCTGACCTCCTACACTACTACAGTTGTCATAAGAAGTATGTGCCCCCAATTAGCCACTGATTCAGAGATGATAAGGGAATTAGAGCAGAATATCCTCTGCATATGGATATATGAGTTTGGGGATGGTTAGATATACTTTATTATTGTGACTGTATCTGATACTTTAAATAATGATGGCCTAATAAGGAACTTTGAGACGGGGTAACAAATTTTTAAATAACCTTTTAGAAGTACAAAGTTATATGCAGTGTTTAACTTAAAGGTTTATTGATATTCATTATGTGGATATTTTTGTGCCTGAATATTGTTATCATATAGCTGAATTTGTTGATTTAAGAAAATTGCTATAAGAAATAATGAGGATTAAATGTAAAAAACATAAAACACCCCTAAATTAAGGCAGATCATCATAATCATATTCATTATTGGCATTCTCGGTATTTGAATACTTACTATATCCCCAGAATATAGTCAAGAAAACTGAGGCTAAAGAATATTAAATAATTTTCCAAAATCACTATTTAAAAGAAATATTCTATCCAAGACTATTAGAACCTATAATTTTGATTCTAAATGTGTACTTCATATATCAACTAGAAAAAATTGGTAATCCCATACATGCTGAGATATATATATATATATATATATATATATATATACATATGTATATATATATGTATATGCATTTTCACAGGTACTACACTATTGGTTCTCAGAATATCTTTGTAAAATGTAAACTACTATGTATATGATCATTTTAAAGGCAAATACCAAAGTTCTGAGAAATTACATAATTCTTGATCGGGTTCCTGGTAAATCCTGGCACTAGTTACAAGCCCACAAAAGAGGGAAAATATATGCTCTAATGCAATATTGAAATGTTTGATAAAGTATTGGTACAGAAATATTGAAGATATTGTTCAAATGAGTGAATGTCTCCAGGTAGTTGATCGGAATATCTGAAAAAATTAATAAAAACAAACCAAACAGTTCAGTCATTAATTCCCACTGAAAATTTTATTTTACCTTCCTTATTTGACTGATGTGCAGAAAGAACAACTCTAAACATATTCTGTTGATTCTCTTAGGATACATCCTATATTAGTTATTTATTCTAACATTTGATTTCTAATTATTTATCTCTGGATTCATTTCAATTTTATTTAGTAAAGGAAACTTTTTGCTCTTACATTACTCTAAAAATCACTCTAGGCCACCACTGTGTATTTCATTTTGCCTTTGATTCCCCATCAGCAAAATTGTTGTACAAAGCCATTTATAAAGACAAGCTGTTAGCATTAGGCTACAACAATAATAAGTGTCTTTATTTCTGAATATTACAATGCAATTGTTTTGTTTGTTAAAATAAAAGGCTATGTTTGATGAGTATTACACTTGCATTTGTCTCTTCCAACTTTTCTAAAATGGAAATAAAATTGTCAACTAAAACAATAAAATTTGGGCAAAGAATTTTCAAAGGCAGAAATATTTATAGGAGGCAAAAAGTATTGTCACATTTTAAAAAGAATAAGTCATTACATTATCTATTGCTTAAAAATTGGTCATGATTTTATTGGTGGTTTCATAAATCCCTTTTTATAAAACGATCTGGAAATAATCTATCATTTTTTTTGCAATGAATGTAATTTTGTGGAGAGAGAACGTACACTAACCAAAAGAAGAGACTTGAATTTAGCGTTAGGCATAGAACTATAAACATTAATTAGAACTTCAGCATCTTCCCCATTTACCAGTGCAACTGATCCTCAAACTTTTAGTATAATATATAACTCAGATTGTATAAATCTCTATCAAAAGCTTCAATATACTCCATGTAAGTTGGGCTCCCCTTTCTCATGAAACTGACCCTAAGACAAAAGTCCAAGTGTGTTTCAGATGTGATTTCTGGAAACACTGGTACTGAGACAGGGAAAGGAAGAAAGTCATTACATCTTTGTTATCACAGCAGTAACCAAAATGTGAAACTGGATTTGAATTCCACTGGGAGACTATAGGCACTTATTTAAAATATTCTTCAAAGTCATCTCAGCTGAAATGTCACTCTTCATCCATTCTCAGGTAAAGAGTTGCTTTTAGGACCGTAAACTATTGTACTTTTGGTTTGCTATTAGGCAGGCCAAATGTTTCCATGAAATGGTCCTTAAGTAGGGCCATGGTTTTTGCCACAAGGCTACCGTTGACAATACATGTGGGTGAGAGGGAGGTGATGGGAGCAAGGCATCATAAGGTGAGCTTTATCTTCCAGGAATGATATACGTTTCAAGAGTAAAGTGGACATTAGTCATTTGTATTTACTGCTAAAATCAGAGCCATCAATCTGAACAATTCTCAGCCACATGAATTTTGGGAAAAAGTAGAGCTCATATTCTTTTTTTTTATTTAAAGAGAAAAAAACAGAAAAAGGGTAGAAGTATTACAGAATTTTAAAAAAAGATAAACAGTAAGAAATCACTAGTTGATAAATTACATATTGTTCTTTTAGAAATAGTTGTTCAAGTTACAAAATTAAAGGACACAAAGCAGACACTCAAGCAGTGAGACTGAAAATGGATCTGTTCAACAATCCAACATGAACTTAGAAATATGGTTATCCATCCTATACACTTAAATATCCATGCAGCTATATCTTTTATAGAACTTCCTATTTCCTCTTTGTTACAATAGCAATTACACATTTTTGAAATTTTATTTAAAGAGAAGAAAAAAAGCAAAACAGAAAAAAGGGTAGCAACAATAGAGAATTCTAAAAGAAAGAAAGAAAAAAAGGAAAAAGAGACAAAAATTCACCAAGAATTCACTAGTTGATAAATTACATATTGTCATCTTGGATGTAGTTGTTCAAGTTACAAAGTTAAAGGATACGTAGTAGACATTCAAGCAGTGAGACTGCAAACTGTTCTGCTCAAAGATCCAACGAAGATTCAGCAATATGGTCATCTATGTTACACACTCAAACATCATGCAGTTATATCCCTTAGAGCACTTTCTTTTCCTCTCTTTTTTACAATAACAATTATACATTTGAGTTTTATTACACTTATAGTTCTTATTTACTTTTTACACCAGAGACATTATGTGATATTTATCAATATGATTCTTATTTATTTCACTAATGAGGATAGTCTCAAGTTGTCTCCATTTATTTATGAAGGCCACAAATCATCTTTTTATAGCTGAGTAATATTCCATTGTATAAAAATGCCACATCTTTTTCATCCACTCTGCAGTAGATGGACATCTTGGTTGTCTCCAAGATTTAGCTATCACAAATTGTGCTGCTATGAACATGGGTGCACATATATCACTGTGATATGAACTTTTCAGTTCTTAGGGGAAAATACCCAGGAGGGGGATAGCTGGATTGAATGGGGCTTCCAATCCTAGTCTTCTGAGAATTGTCCATATGGATTTCCATAATGGTTGCACCAGTCTACACTCCCACCAACAGTGGAGCAGTGTTCCCTTTTCCCCACAGCATCACCAACATTTGTTATCAGTTGATTGCTTGATGGTGAGGTGAAATCTCAATGTTGTTTTAATTTGCATTTATTGAATGACCAGTGATGGTGCACATTTCTTCATGTATTTATTTGCCATTTGTATATCTTTCTCTAAGAACTGTGTGTTCATCTCAGATGCCCATTTTTGGAGAGGGTCTTTGAATTTGGGGTGCTTCAATTCTTTATATGTTCTTAATATAAGTCCTTTGTCTGAGGGGTTGTTGGCTAAAATTCCTTCGCACTCAGTGTGTTTTCTTTTCACTCTTGGTGATTTTTTTTTTGAAGTAAAGAAACCTTTCAATAATATGAGATTACAATTATTGATTCTTTGAAGTGTTTCCCATGCAGTTTGCGTTTTGTTCATGAATTCTCTGCCTACCCCTATGTGTCCAAGATTTCTACCTACTTTATCTTACAGTACATTTAGTTTTTCTGTTTTAATACTTTGGTCCTTGATCCATTTAGAATTTAGTTTTGTGCATGGTGATAGGCTTGGATCTATTTTCAGTCTTTGGCATGTGGAGAGCAAATTTTTCCAACACCGTTTATTAAAGAGGCTATCCTCCTTCCAGTGGGCATATTTAGCCCCTTTGGCAAATACCAGGTGGCTGAGTGTCTTTGTAGTTGTGCTTGCATCTTGTAATCTGTTCCATTGATCCACAGGTCTGTTTCTTTGCCAGTACCATGCTTATTTTATCACTGTGGCTTTATAGTACTGTTTCAAGTCAGGAACTGAGATGCCTCCTGCCTTGCCTTTGTTGCCCAAAATTGCCTTTGCTATTCTAGGTGTCTTCTGGTTCCAAATGAATTTTAGTAGTGTCTTCTCTAGATCTGTGAGGTATGCCCATGGTATTTTGATTGGGATTGGGTTAAATCTGTATAACAGTTTTGGGAGTATGGCCATTTTCACAATGTTGGTTCTTCCTAAGCAAGAGCAAGGAATGTCCTTCCATTATCTAATATCCTCTTCAAGCTCCTTTTTCAGTGTAGTGTAGTTTTCAGCATATAGGTCTTTTACATTTTTAGTTAGGTTGATTCCGAAGTATTTCATTTTTTTAGATGTTACTGTAAAGGGTGATATTTCCATAATTTGTCTCTCAGTGAGTTTTTTGTTTGTGTACAGGAATGCTGTTGATTTTTGAGCATTGACTTTGTATCCAGCCACTCTACTGAACTTGTTTATTACCTCTAGCAGTCTTTTAATGGAGTTTTTGGGTCTTATATATAGAGTATCATGTCATCTGTAAATAGTGATAATTTAACTTCTTTCTTTCCTATCTTTATTCCTTTTATTTCTCTCTCTTATCTGATTGCCCTGGCTAGTGTTTCCAGAACTATTTTGAAAAGGAGTGGTGACAGTGGACATCCTTGTCTTGCTCCTGATTTTAAAGTGAAAGTTTTCAGTTTTTGTCCATTTAGTATAATGTTGGCTGTTGGTTTGTCATAAATGGCCTTTATAAGGTTGAGGTAGACACCAAATATTCTGAGGTTCTGAAGGATTTTTATCATGAACATGCATTGGACTTTATCAAAAGCTTGTTCTGCATTATTGAGATGATGATGTGGTTTTGTTTTTGGTTCTGTTGATATGGTGTATTACATTTATTGATTTGCATACGTTAAAGCATCCCTGCATTCCTGGAATGAACCCCACTTGGTCATGATGTATAATCTTCTTGATGATTTGCTGCATTCTATTTGCCAGGATTTTGTTGAGAATCTTTGCATCAATGTTCATTAGTGAGATTGGCCTATACCTCTCCTTTTTGGTTGGATCTTTCTCTGGTTTTGGTATCAGAGTAGTACTTGCCTCCATGAATGATTTAGGGAGGATTGCTTTCTTCTCAATTTCTTTAAAGAGTTTAAGGAGTATTTGTATCAAATCTTCTCTAAATTTCTTATAGAATTCAGCTGTGAATCCATCAGTACCTGGGCTTTTTTTGTTGGTAAGTTTTTAATTACATTTTCAATTTCAATAGCTGATACTGGGTTGTTCAAAATGGTTATATCTTCTTGGTTGAGCTTTGGTAGTTCGTATGTTTATAGAAATCTGTCCATTTCCTCTGTGTTTTCCACTCTATGTGAGTAGATTTTGGAAGTAGGTATTCATGATCTTTTGAATTTCCATGGGTTCTGTAGTAATATCTCCCTTTTCAGTTCTAATAAGAATTTGGGTTTTTTTCTTTCTTTTTTTGATACAATGAGCTGGGGGGTTGTCAATTTTGTTTACTCTCTCAAAAAACCAGCTTTTCAATTCATTAGTTCTTTGTATTTTTTGTTTCAATTGCATTAATTTCTGCTCTAACCTTTGCAATTTCCTCTCTTCTATGAGCTTTGGGTTTAGCTTGCTTTTCTTTTTCTAGAAGCTTGAGATGGAGCATTAGGCTGTTTATTTTTGCTTGTTCTGTTTTCTTGATGTGTCAATTTATTGCTATATATTTCCCTCTTAAGACTGCTTTCATTGCATGCCACAGATTACAGTATGTTGTTTCTGTGTTTTTATTGAATTGTAGTTATTGCTTTATTTCTTTTTTTATTTCATCTGTAGACCACTTGTTGTTCAAAAGGTTGTTATTTAATTTCCATGTATTTATGCAGGTTTTGCAATTTCTTTTGCCATTCATTTCCAACTTCAGTGTGCTATGGTCAGATTTATGCATGGTATGATTTCAATGCTTTTGCATTTATTTAAGAATGTTTTATGGGGTAATATATGGTCTATTTTGGGAATGTCCCATGTGCAGCTGAGTAGAACATGTATTCTGATGTGGTTGGGTGGAACACTCTGTAAACATCTACTAAGTCCAATTGCTCACAACTATAATTCAGTTCTGTTATTTCTTTGCTAATTTTTTGTCTAGTTGATCTATCTCTTTGTGACAATGGGCTGTTAAGTTCCCCTGTTATAACTGTGCTCTTGTGTATTTGGTTTTTCATGTCCATTAGTATCTGTCTTATATAGTTGGGTTCTCCTGTATTTGGTGCATATATATTTATAATTGTTAGTTCTTCCTCTTGAATTTTACCACTAACAAGTATGTAGTGACCTTCTCTATCTCCTTTAATCTTTTTAGGTTTGAAGTTCACATTGTATGCACATAGAATAGCTACCCCAGCTTTTTTTCTGGGTTCCTGTGGCATGGAGTACTGTTTTTTCCATCCTTTGACTTCTAATCTATGAGTTTCCTTTTGGGTCAGATGTGTTTCTTGTATACAGAATATTGTGGGATCCTGTTTCTTGATCCATTCTGTCAATCTATTTCTTTTTATGATGAAGCCATTTATATTTATGGGTATCACGGATATGTGCTGGCTTGACTTTGCCATGTTATGTTCCAGTTGTTTCTTTCTGATTTTCCCCTTATTTAATTGCTTATCCTACCTGGTATTCTCTTTTTGTTGTTGTTTTGGGAATTGTAGTCGTTTTTATCTCTGTCTAGTATGTCTTTCAGTACTCTTTCTAGGGTTCATTTGGTGGATGTAAATTTCTTCAGTTGTTCTTTGTCATGGAAGTATCTTGTTTCTCGATTAAATTTAAAAGACAGTTTTGCTGGGTACAGCAGTCTGGGTTGAAGGTTTTTTTCTTACAGAGCTTGAAATACCTCACTCCAAGCTCTTCTTGACTTGAGGATTTGTGCTGAAAAGTCTGCTGTAATTCTAATGGGCTTTCCTTGATAGGTGAGTTGTGTCTTTTCTCTAACAGCTTTTAGTATTCTGTTTTTATGCTGTATGTCTGAGATCTTAATTATTATGTGTCTGGGTTGGATTTATGTTGATTGTGACTGGTGTTCTACATGCCTCACTTATCTGCATATCAGATTCTTTCCCCATGTTTGGGAAATTTTCTGCTATTATTTCTGTAAATACTTTATGTATGTCATTTGTCTGGACTCCTGTATCTTTGCTAATGCCCATTATTCTTATATTGTTGCTCTTGGCATCATCATGAAGTTTCTGAATTGTCATTTCATGCTGCTTTGTTATCTTTAAAAGTTCTATGCTTTCCTGATCACTAAATGTGATCCTGTCCTCAAGGTCTGAAATCCTATCCTCAGCTTCTTTTAGGCAGTTTTGCACACTTTCAATAGAATTTTTTGTTTCTTGGATGTCTCTTTGAGTTTGTTTCATGAATTCTGTTTGTTTTCTCTATTGTTCTTTCAAAGTTTCAGTTTCCCATGCTCATGTACTTTTTTCTCTAGTTCTTCTTTAGCTGCATTCAACAACTCCTTTACTAAAGTTGTTGTTTCTATCTTTACATGGGAAAGTACTTCTAATTTGATTTCCTCTATAGCTTGATGGAGTTGTTTTTTTATTTCACTTTCTGTCTTTTCAGAGATTCCCAGTGTGCTACATTTGGGGTCCTCTATTTCAATGTCTCCTGTACTTCCTTCTAGTGAACAAATGTTTGAGACTGCATTTTGCTTTTTCATTTTGCCATTTTCACTCTGCCTGATGTTTTCTATGTTTAGGAGGGGATCACACACACTCTTTCCAGACTTACCAAGGTCTTAAAGTTAGTTGGAGGGGGCTTTACTGCTGGCCCTATTTATTGACTCTAGACCTCTATTTTAGGGGCATACTCACCACACTGACACAGTTAACCCACTGTAGTCCAAGGTTAGCTGCCTGGTAGCAAAGTTCCAAGCTTTTTCACACTGACTGGAGCCTGCTGAGGTCTTCTGACATTCCCGGTGGAAGGGCAGGCTTAGCAAAAGCAGTTCAAGGCAGTTTTTGGTCTGGGGCGGGCTTCTGCAATGTTCCAGGTGGCAGGGTAGGCCCACAGGGGAGGTCCCAGGCAGCTTACACCTGACGCGGGCTTCCACGATGTTTCCAGTGGCAGGGTGGGCCCACAGGTGAGGTCCCTTACACCTGACACAGGTTTACACGATGTTTCCAGTGGCAGGGCGGGCGCACAGGGGAGGTCCCAGGCAGCTTACGCCTGATGCGGGCTTCCCCATGTTCCTGGTGGCAGGGCAGGCCCACATAGCTCGTCTCCTACCATATAAGTGCGCAAAGGGAGTTCCTAGCTTTCTAAATTTTCTTTTTCAGTTGTGATTCCATCAACCAGATGCACCCACCTGAGATGTTTATTCTACAGCAAGTGATACAAAGAAGCTGGAGTAATAGAAAACAGTCATATGGGCCTTGGCTGGCAGTGGCAGTAACAGTCAGTCTCTAAAGAAGCTATGGCAAGAGCCTGGGGAGGAGGTCAATGGTGCTGCCCAGGGTTTAGAATTTCCAGCAGCAGGGATGCAGGCTCCTGAGCACAGTGCTTGACAGTGACCATAGTAGTATAATTACCAGATGTATCCTTATTTTCCTCAGCAATATTCACTTTCTATTCCTTATTATTCTCTCTCTGGCAATTCTGAGCTACTACTAACTTATCAATATATTTGAGGATCAACTTTTATTGCTTGCAACTGTAAACTGTAACTAATACAATAGGCTGGGTGGTAGCCCTGCAACTATTTTTAATCTCTCAAACAAAAGCAAACTTTGAGAAACATTGCTCTAGTCTGTTTCCTCAAAAGGAAAATCCTTTTAGTGACATATGCTCAGTAGAGCACTTGTGGTGTTCAAATAAACTAATTACCAGAGAGGAGCTTCAAAAGCATGAATAAGATGGTTTCACAATCAACAGCATCAACTAAATGAGGATTTTGGAGTAATTTTCCACTTAAACTGAATGGATTTCATTAAAGCATTTTAACTATCTTGTGAAGGAATCTATTTAAATATACTTATATTACATATAACTCCTGGCCATTCTGAGCCTATATTTGGAAGCAATGAACTTATGGTATATTTACTAATTACAAAAATAGCCGTGATTATTCACCCTTAACTATTTCCATTCCCTTTAATGGAACTTTGTAGCTTCAACTATCAGGAGTCAGAATCTAGTTCTCCACTCTTTGCACTGGGCTGGGCAACTTACTTTGGCTGATAGGGTGTGATGGAAATGATGGCATGCATAGGTTTGTGCTTAATCCTCAAGACCTCTGCATATTTCATTTACTTCTCTTAGAACTCTACTAGTTAACATGTGGGCAAGCACAAATTTCCTGGAAGATGAGAGAACTCCCAGAGTAGAACTGAAATAAATGCCCCAACCAAGAGCCAACCAACCCTTAAAACAGAGATGCACTGCTGACCCACAGAAGTTTACGCCTAGTACTGAGAATCAAACCCCAATGCTTCATGCATGCCCTTAAGTGAACATCTCTTCCATTGAGCTACATTCCTAGCCCATTTTATTATTTCGTTTGAGACAAGATCTTACTATGTTGCCCAGGCTGACCTGGAATTTGCAATTTTCCTGCCTCAACTATGTGAGTAGCTGAGATTACAGGGATGTGCCATGGCATCAGAATGACACACAATTACAATGGTCAATTTATAATTTTATCATTAAAATTTAGTGGTTAGCTTTTAAATCTGTAATGCAATGCAATGATAATGACCACATAATTATCAATAATTAATACAGTGGACCCTGATGTATGATTCTTCAACTTAAGGTTTCATTTTTTAAATTTAAAATGGTGTGAAAGTGATATGAATTAAGTAAAAACAGTACTTCAAAATTTGAATTTTGAATTTCTCCCAGACTAGCCATATGTAATACTATACTGGGCAATAGTAGTGAGCTCCAGCTCTCAGCCACTTGATGGTAGGAAGCAAAGCTGTACTGTTGGTTCCTGACTATGATGGTCTGATTTAGGATTTTTGGACTTCATAATGAATCTATAAGGATGTAAATCTCTCATTAAGTAGAAGGAAAGATGCATGATCATTATTAATCAATGATAATGTCAATATTTAAATGGTAGCAGAGTACAAAAACAAAAATTTGCTTAGCACTAGTTTGTTTTCATGATAGTAAATAGTCTCACTTTCAAGAAGTTGCTAATGGAACAAGTATTGGCTAGCTTTGCAAAATAAAATATAGATATTGATGTTGCCAACAACAAGCAAGTTATTATGCTTTCCTTCTTATATAATGTAAATTACTAATCTAAAAATCTTATCTACTTATCTCCTTTTTAACTCTGAATCTTAATGACTGGCAGATGGTGATATCTTAAATACACTATCTCAATCCTACAAAGGGAAATGATGTACACTTCTGAAGAAACTTTCTGAATTTTTCAGGAGCAAAATTATGATTATTTTACCCACTATATTGTTCATTCTGATATATTTCATGCATCTACTGTTTGAAATGGTACTTTGAACCTTATTATTTTTTGTGAACCTTGATTTGGAATGGAACAAAGCAACTGATTTACAAACATGATAACTTGATTTTAAGAAAAAAAATCTTTCTTGAATTTACAACTGCTCTTCAGTTTTCTTTGCCTGCATACCACTCCCAGAATCCTGACTGGTGAGGATGGACATAAATATCTTTCAAGGCACAGTGCTATTCTATCAACATGATCAAGCAAATTTAATCACTTTCTCCACAAGTAACCATCAATTGTTATTAAGTATTACAATGTCTTTGTTTTTAAAGTGTGGTATTAAGCATTTCTTATATTCCAACTTGCCTTTTAAACATGTAGTATGATTCCTTTATCATATTTGGACATCTTGTAAAGCACATGGCAAGGCAGTTCCAAAATAACTTCAGTCACTACATACTACACCATTTCAAATTCTCTTGTTTGACATGAAATCTGTTTCGTGCTAAAGAATGATGAAAGTGTCTGTCCTTCTGCTATCCTATAATGTCTTTCTGAATGCAAAACTAAAATGAGTAAACAAAAATTGTAAGATAGTGGGCCCAAATTAATTATAACATTCAATATGTTGGTTGGATTCTCAAAGACAATTATATGGTAATTTTATTCACTGACTTCCATTCTATAAATATCTTTGCAATCAAATGTGTTATCATAGCTGTTGTATGAAACCTAGAAATCCCTTGACAAGCAATCATGGTAAATCAGAAACACAAAGGAATTTACTGATTTGCCAAACTGTTAAACTTCAGGGAGACTTCTGCTAATTTCTGAATTAATAATTGTCCGATATGCAAGATATAGAGATTAAATATTGAGTAATACCACTTAACTTTTTGGAAACAGCAAAATACAATTCAGGATTTTTTTCAGTAATAGGTTTTCTAAATAAAACTTTGTACTTAGAGTTTTTAAAATATCAAAATTCAAACAACTCAAAAATTCTTTCCCTTTAAACTCTTAAAATGGTTGGCACTATATGGAGAAAATGTAAATAAGGTTTTATTTAAAATTTTAGGCCCCAAAGACTTAACACTATAAAAAGTCATCTCAAATGTACTCTTTTAAAGTCTCTTAATTTAAAGCTTGATGGTGAGAATAAAACATATTTGAAGTACTCCTTTTGCCTCTAATAATTGTTCTGTTGACTTTATCCTTTATATTCTTTATTGTATTAGGATCAAATGCAATTTATAACCTTTTTAGCTTATTTAATAATTTTTCCTTTGTTATAGTTTGAGGTGACAAATTCAAATTCAGCTTACATCATTGCCCCAAGGCATTATGAATTCTCAATAGGACTATTTTTCTTGAAGCACTCTATCTAAATGAAAGTAAATAACTATATTTTAAAGATCTTAAAAGAATACTTTATTAGATGCTATGATTGTTCATACACTAAACAATTCTGAAAAATTAGAATTAATATGTAACCTAATCTTTATTATTAAATCTTTATTATTATTCAAATTGTATAATTATTAATGAAAAAGAAAAAGTGTTCTTTCCAAAGATATTTTCTAATATCATTTCATAATATTTATAATAACTGTCACTCTTTTCATTTAACTCCCTGAGAATTTTAATAACCATTTTGTACATAAAAATTAATGACTTTCATAATCATTGTTAATTATTATAGTATTTTACTGCTGTGATTATAAATGTACATTTATACCATGATTGACTCAGAATTTCAACAAATAAAGTACATAAGGAGATTTTAACTCTATTTTGCACATGGAATCCTTAACTGTATTTGAAAGTAAATATCAAGGACTAACAATAAATCCTAATAGTCTATCTTACCATCATTGTGCAATTTGTATGACTATTATTTTTCTCCAAGAATATATCATGATAACCCAGAAAATTTCAAAATCTTTCAATAGATGTTAAAGTAGGCAAGAGTCTACTTTAGCTTTCCAAAGGCCATAGCCAAAACCCAAGTTGGAAACCAGATTTTGGCTGAATTCTCAGGTCAAATTCAAACTTTCATGCTTTTCTACTTTATATATTTAAAACCTCCCTCTCAAAGAATAATTTCAAATGGATTATAAAATTTCCATAAAAGGTTTTGTGTACCATTTCTACCTCTCTCCTTCTGGAATCAATGCATTAGTTTATATGCTCACAGATTTCAGGTTAAGAGTTGAAAAACCTCAAGTCCTGTTTTGTTGATTACATGATAAGGAATGTATGCTTGCAAATAGGAATGCCAGATATTCCAAGAGCTTATATACAAAACTTGCTAACACTGCTCACATTAAGAAACAGAATTCCTTTCCCTTGAAAGTAATCTAGCCAGTGAAGCTGCCAGTTCCAGGCCTAATCCTTCAGTGCAGTTTTTATCTTGGCTTTCTTGGAAACCAGCTGTCATGTTTTAAGAAAGTCCATATTATCCTACTGGAGAAAGAGGACATGCAGAAAGGCCCTGAGACAGGAGGACAACAATCTGCCATGCAGAGAGGCTGGGTACATTGAGTAGAATGAATCTTCAATGGACAATCAATACTGAGACCCAACAAATTCAATAAATGCCATTTCATACCTTCTATCCTAGTCTGTGAAACCATACTAATGATTTCAGCTGACATTCTTGGAATATTAAAATCAATATTGAACCCACAGAATCACACAAAATAATAAATAGCTATGGTCTTAATCCATGAAATTTTAGAGTGGTTTGTTATCAATTACTAACAAGGGAGAACATTTGTACCCAGTATGGGGCTACTCAAAAAAATAAAATAAAAATAAAAATATCAAACATGTGACTTTAGCACTGAGACCGGGGAGAGGTAGAAGACAGTTGATAAGTGAGGAAAATGCCATTGGAGACTGGAATAAGGGAGATCAGTTTTTCTTTGGCAGAATATTTGCCAGTATTTATGCCTGTCATAATTGGTAGATAGAAAGGAACCCAATAAACTTGTACATTTGGCTAAATTTCCAGAAAGAATATTAAAAGATGCCAATTGACTTTTCTTAGCCCTCTAAAAGAGAAACTATTAAAGTTATTTCTAAAGAATTTAGAAGAAATATAGAGGTCTTAGTCTCCTCAACTGCTAAAGCACTCAAAATTTAAGAGACTCAGGGAAAACAAAAAATTCAGAATCCTACTGGTAAACTGTGGCCTTAGGGTCAACATCAAACAAGAAGTGAGGCTGATATTTGGTTGATATGTACCAAATATACCAAATAATACCAAGTCACCAAGAAAAATGTATTCATTAGATATCAAAAATATGTACTCATACAAATAAAACTGGAACGAGTGAAGCTAAACAATGTAATGCAATAACTCAAAAATTCTTTCAGCTCGACAAAAGGGCTTTTAAAAAATCATATGTTCCTGGATCCACAATATTTTGACTGACAAACCAATATAAGAAAAACCTATTTAAAGAGATTTATAGCTTAAACTTGTAAAAATGCACTAGATTATAATTTAATATATAGAAAAACTAGGAAGACCATTAGTATTTGGAGCCCTGACCACATGTGGCTGGTAGATTTCAGTATAACTATGGACCAGGGACTGTATGCCTTCCATTTTCTCCTTTGTCTGGATGTATTTATCATGCTTTTCTTTCCCATCTTACTT
This sequence comes from Hydrochoerus hydrochaeris, assembly GCA_004027455.1. Classification (NCBI taxonomy): domain Eukaryota; kingdom Metazoa; phylum Chordata; class Mammalia; order Rodentia; family Hydrochaeridae; genus Hydrochoerus; species Hydrochoerus hydrochaeris. The sequence continues at coordinate 131,516 of PVLA01001570.1, read as the reverse complement.
TTGTTTATTGGTGGATACATAACATGCATTTCCAATTTACTATTTTCATGTTTGAGAGAAAGTATACCTAAGAAGTTACAAAAAATAAACTGCTCCTAAGGATCTTTTATCTATACCTGAACAATGATGATCTTCTGGACCTTGAGCTAATGCTAAGATAGTATAACATTGTTGAGGATGGTGTTGAGTGCATTTTTCATAAAGAAGGCATGTGAATTGTTGTTGTTGTTTGGTAAATTTTTGTAGGTGGCTTCCAAATATGTCTATGAAAATTACTTCTTTCCTTATGCTTACATGCTATTCCTCTAATAAGGGGGAAGGGTCTAGCTTCCTTTTTCTTGAATATAGGTTAGTCTATGACTTTCTTTGACTAACAGAATTTAATAGAAGTTCCACTGTGTCAGATCTGGGCTTCAACTTTCAGTAGTAGTTTAAACTTTTTTTCCATTGGAACCCAGTTGCCATATGCAACTGTATCTCAGATATCAAGCTGGAAGCAGAAGGTGTGTAGCAAGGCCCTAAATAATGAGCTACCATATGGAGAAAATAGACCTGAGACACTTCAAGTGACAATCAACATCAATGAGAAAGAATCCTTCATTGACCTTAGTAATCAGATCAGGTACAAACTGAATATAATCATTTATCTGAGCCCAAATCATACTTCAAAGCAAAAGAATTATTTAAATAAATAAAAAGAATCACACTGATTGTTGTTTTAAATGACTGAATGATGAGGTAGTTTGATACATACCCTTAGGTAACTGAGGAGAGAAGAAATGCAAAACATTTTACATGATAATAAATACAAGTTACCCTGCTACTTATGAAATTAATTTTGTTGAACTGGGTTTCTTTTAGTGAAGACATATATTCCTTTTTGGAAAATTAATTTGTGCCCCTTGGGAAAAAATTTGAAGGCTATAAAATAACAGCTGAGAATTAGTGTCACTTAAAGGAAATTTGGAGATATGAAAAAACAGGTGAAAAACTGAGTTTAAAAAAGGTGTTGTAGAAAGTTTAATGAGCTGCTGAAAAGAGTATGTATTCTACTGTTGCTGGGTGAAACACTGCAGGTATTTGCTAAATCCAGTTGTTCTATGCTGTAGTTTAACACTGATACTACTTTTTCAATTTACTAAAATCACCCCAGTATAACTGTTTTAGGGCCTACCTGTCCGTTTATGCCCCGGACTTAGTGTTTTATGAAAATGGGTGCTATCTCTTCTCAGTGAACTGTTCTCTTTATGAATAGATGACTTTTAGTTTGAAATCAACTTTTTCAGAAATTAGAATAGCTACTCCTACTATTTTCTGGTTCCAACTGCTTGGAAGGCCATTTCCATCCTTTCATTTTTATTCTGTGTGTGTATTGATGACTAGGGTGTGTATCTTGCAGGCAATTTATAGATAGGATTTGTTTTTTAATCTAATCTGTGTCTTTTGAATGGGAAGTTAAGACCATTTATATTGAGAGTTGTTACTGAAATATATATATATATACTGATTCCTATCATTATATTGTTTTCCAATGATCAGATTCCTTTGTTTGCCCAACTACTCTCCTAGTGATAGTTGTTTTTCTTGGTGTTGTGGATGCTACTGTCATTATTTGTATTTGAGGTTTTCTTAATTATTTTCTGTAATGCTCATTTGGTAGTTAGAAGTTTCTTTAGGTTATCTTTATATGGAACATTTTTATTTCTATTCAATTATGAAAGCTAGCTTTGGAGGATACAGTAATCTCCACAGGAAAATATTTTCTTTTAGGTCTTGCAAAACTTCACCCAAGCATCATGGACTTTAAGGTTTAGATTCATAAATCTACTGTTATTCTGATGGGTTTATCTTTGCAGATGACTCGGTGCTTCCGAATAGCTTTTAATATTTCTCTTTGTTCTGAGTTTCTGGCCTTTTGACTATGATATGTTATAGAGAGATTTTCTTCTAATCATGTCTATTTGGGCTTCTAAATGCGTCCTTTACCTGGGTGCTATGCTTATTCTTCAGATTTGGGAAATTTTCTGCAGGAATTTCAATGAGCAATTTTTATGCCATTAGCCTCCACCTTGACATTTTCTTCAACTTCAGTGATCTTTAACTTGTTCTTTTAGAGTAATTGAGGAGTTCTTGAATAATCAATGACACATGTATACTCATGTTTATAGCAGTGTAATTCACAATATCTAAACCTGGAAGAAGTGTAGATACCAATAAACATGAATATATACAGAAGATATGGTGCATATTCATGATAAAATATTCTTCTGCCTTAAAGAATATTTTAGTCATGGTATTTATAGAAAAACATACAGAACTAAAGCCCATAATGTGAAGTGAAATAAATCAGGCACAGAAAGTTAAAAGTACATGATTATTTTTATGTGAGAATTTAACATATAAATAAACAAATGAATGAAATAAAGAAGTGACAGTAAACAAGAAGGCAGATTCCTTGGAGATGAGAAAAGGATCATTTAACATTATACCTTAAGGACCTAGAAAAAAGAAAAGCAAAACAATTCCAAAATAAGCATAAGGAAGGAAATAAATATCAAAGTAGAAATAAATAAGAGATTACAAAAACAGCAACAATATTAATGAAAATATAGGCTGTTGTTTTGCAAAGGTAAACATTGACAAATTTTTAGTTAGACTACAAAAGAAATTTTGATTGTACTAGAAAGCACACTGAGATGAATACAATCTCCATGACAAGCTTTAATAAATAACCCTTGTATTCCATTAGCTTTCTCCATATTTGTCTTCCTAAAATGTATCATTTTTACATGTTCGAAATATTTGTGAGTCAATTGTTTTTGTAAAATAAACAAAGTACCCCAACCTTTTAGCTACTTTAAGAAAAAAGTTGATTTAAATAAAGTATGAATTAAAAGGATTACAATTGCTGACAGAAAAATATAAAGAATCCTAAGAAATTATTGTAAATAATCATACACCAACAAATAGAATAACTTAGAAGGGTAAGTTCCTAGCCATAGGACCACCAAGACTGAATTGTGAGAAATAAGAAAATCCAGATAGATCAACAATAAATAAAGAGATGAAACCAGTAATAAAAAGTTTCCCATCAAATAAAAGCCCAAGTCTAATGGCCCCATTGCTGAATTCAACCAACATGTACAGAACTAATACCTATCATTTTTAAACTCTTCCAAAAATTTGAAGAAAAAGAAATATTTCCAAACATATATGCGATCAGCAATACCATAGCATATATATCACATATATGACAATACCAGTCAAAGGCATAAAAACATATAATTTACAGGTCAATATCTGTGATGAACATAGATATAAACATCTTCAGTAAAATAATAGAAAACCAAATTCAGCAGCATATGGCAACAATTATTCATCATAATCATGTAGGACTTATCTCTGGAGTCAAAAATAGGTCAACACATACAAATCAATAAATAAAATAGACTTTGTTAATAGAATGGAGAAAAAATCATGTGAGCATCTAATAAAAGGCCAAAAGGCATTTAACCTAATTCAATTTCATTCAATGATAAAATGTCTCAAAACATTAGATATGAAAAGAATGTACCTCAGTTAGATTATAAAAGGGATATTCTCAACAAAATAAAGTCTATACATATCAAGTCCATATTTAACATTATGCTCAATTATAAAAAAGTGGAAATCTTTTTCTCAAAGATCAAAAGAAAAGGATGGTCATACTCAGCATTTCTACTTCTAAAAAAGTACCAGAAGTCTTGGAATAATTGGAAAACAGCAAAAACTAAAAGAAATCCAATCAGAAAGGAAGTAGTTATATTTTCTTGGCAGAACATGACTTTACATACAAAAATCCTATATTGCACAAAAAACTGTTAGAATTAATAAATTTAGTAAAGTTATATGAAATAAATCAGCATATAAAAATCATTAGTATTTGTGCTAATCCTGGTACTTTAAAAATGAAATATCTGAAGAAGAAATCAAGGAAAAATTATATTCTTAATAGCTGCCAAAAAGGGCCTTACTAGTAAATTAACCAAGAGAGCAAAAATCTGTACACCAAAAACTATATAAAGACTGATAAAGGAAACTGAAGAAGACATAAATATAAGGAAATGTATACTGTGTTCATGAATTGGAAGAATTAATGCTGTTAAAATGTCTGTACTACCCAAAGTGATTTATAGAATCAATGCCATTCATGACAAAATCTCAATGATATGTTTCACAGAAATAGAAAAAAAATCCTAAAATAAATATGGAATCACAGAAAGATCCTGCATAGCTATGGCAATCCAGCAAAACAGCAAACCTGGAAGAATCATATGACTTAATATAAAATCTACTACAAAGTCTTACTAATCAAAGAAGCACAATACTGACACTGAAAGAGACATATAGCTCAATGAAAAAGAAAATAAATTCCTGAAATAGATACACACATTCACCATCAATTCATTTTTGAAAAAGATGACAATATGACAAGAAAATACAAATGACAATCTTCAAAAAATAGTGTTGAGAAAACTTGAGCATGCAAATGAAGAACAGTGAAATTAGTCTCTCAATTTATAACATATAAATTTTATAAATCAAATCAAAATGGATTAAAGATTGAAATGTAAGACCTAAAACTATAAAACTACTGGAAGAAAACATAAGGGAAAATCTCCATTACACTAGTCTTGGCAAAGATTTTGCTTTTTAAATCTGGCCCTAAAAGCATAAGCAACAAAAGTCAAAATTGGCAAATCATATTGCATCAAATTAAAAAGTTTTTACACAAAAAATAAAAGAATCAGAGAAGACAAGATGACTGATCAGTGAGCAAAAAAATACAAAACCTCCCAGGAGAAACAACTCATAAGCCAGAATAAAACAACCTGGAGAGGCCCAGACAGAGGGAGATGGATCCTCTTGACACAGGAAGAAATTAAAACACAAAAAAGCTCATCAAATACTTCAGGCTACAACTGAAACAGCTAAAAATAATGGGACACAGCAGTTTCGTGGTGACTTGCCAAGTTTGTGCCAGCTTGAATCCACACTGGAATGCAGAGCCACCCAAACTCGTTCCCACTGCCACTCACAGGAACCACATCAGCACTGAAGTTGGGTGTTGGTGAGTCCAACAAAGAGCGGAGCCAGTGAAGGAACCTTCATTAATCCATGGTCAGTGCTGGGAATGAGACCCCCCCAATGGGAAGGGTGTGATCAAATGGGCAACACGTTGGAATCAAGCAGGAGGAGCCTAAACTGGGACTCACACTGACTTCAGTTGGTTGCTCCCTCCCCAGAGCAGATTCATGGGATTTGCTTGGCCTGGGTCATGCCCCTGGCTGGGACCCAATAAGCTGTCCCAAATTGATTCCCTGCACCTAGCATGCACTAACTTGGTGAAAGCACCTGAAGTTTGGCTGGCCTGGTGGGGGCAGGCATATGCAGCCACTGCTTACACCTCAGTGACAAGAGCAGTCAGGAGGGGGCAGAGGTCCCTCACCAGCATGCTTCAGAGGAAATGTGGCCAACAGGGAAGGGGGCTGGGACCTGCACTGTAACCTGTGTGGAGGAAGCCAGGGCCATGAAAGGAGAGAGAGGCAGGAGGAGGCCCCCAGCCCAGAACCCTGAGAGCACTGATCCCGGAGAGGGAAAAACAAGGGAGACTGAGGGCGGTAAACGCACAACATCAGACATGTCTTCAACAGACATTAAGAGATATCTTTGGGACCTTGTAGACAAGCTCAAAACTGAAATATTAAATCAGGTAAAATAAGATATGATTAGAGTAATAAAAGAAATGCTCTCAGGAATCATCTCTCAGGATGATACAGATGGAAGAAGGGAGGAACACAAAAAAAGGAGAGAAACATTCAATAAAGAATATAAAGAAAATATAGAATACATGAAGCAGATTCAAAGAGACTACCAGGAAATTAAACACTCCACTGAAAGCTGGCAAAACACCTTAAAAGAAACTAAGGATAGACTATCAAAACTTGAAGACAAGTTTGCAATGTGTGATCATGAAAGGAAAGATCTCTTAAAAATAACAAGGAAACAGGCAGTAACAATACAAAGGTTAGAAGATGACAAAAGAATCTACAATTTAAGAATAGGAAATGTGAACGAAGAAGCAGGAATACATACAGGCAAATTACAAAGGCTATTCATGGAAATAATTAAGGAAAGCTTCCCAAGCATGGGAAAAGAAAATGACATTTGGTTGTGTGAGGCATACAGAACTCCACCCACCTACAACCAAAACAGATCTACACCCAGACATATAATAATCAAGATACCAGAAATTCAATATAAAAACAGAATACCAAAACCTGTCAGAGAAAAGAAACAGATTACCTATAAAGGCAAGCCCATCAGAATCATGGCAGACTTCTCAACATAGATCATCAGATCAAGAAGAGCTTGGAGTGAAGTATTCCAAGCCCTGAAAGAAAATAACCTCCAGCCCAGATTGATGTACCCTGCAAAACTGTCACTAGAAATTAATGGAGAAACAAGATGCTTCTATGACAAAGAGGAACTGGGGGAAATTGTGACCACCAATCCAACCTTATAGAGAACACTGAAGGATATTCTAGAGAGAGAAAAAAAATACCAGGATTTTAGAAACAGTGGCAGAAAGGCCTCAATGAGTGGGCCAGGCAGGAGAATGAAGGAGAAAACTAGACAAACAAAGGCAGAAAAATAAAATAGCAGAAATGAGGTGAGAATGATAACTAGAATCTCTAACATAGATGGCCTTGATACACTATATTGTTAATAGTGCACCAGGATTTAAAACCCACATTACTCACACTACTCTGCTTAGATGTATTATATTCTGTTCCAGTCATTCTACCTGTACTAGATTTGAGGGCACAGACAGTTATCCCTAAAAAACAGTATGTAGTATGGTAATCATCCTTAATTTCCTATTAACTTAATCTAAAGCTCTGTAAAACCTACACTGTTTTACCATGACTGATTGTAATTGAATCTGGTGTGTTAGATCGTTGTTTTGTATTGATAGATTTTTCAAAGCTGTTATGATTGATAGCATCAAGCCTGAGAGAATAGGCAACTGCACTTAAGATGACAAGATCCACTAGGATATCCACTATGGTTTGATTATTCCTGCCTTTGAAGTTTTATACTGTCTACAATGTTTTATTTTTACTAATATTGTTATTTACTGCTATACTCAATTATACTGCTATATTCAATTATGCCTGATGATATAGACATTCTATTGAAAATAATAAAAAACAACACAGTAATCATTGTAGATCACCTTGTATTCTGGTTTATATGACTTTTTGGTTTCATGTTTTTATAGGAATTTTTTTGCTTTGTCTTGCTAAGTTTTGCGTTTACCTCTAATACAGAAAGTATAGAAATACATGCAGAAATTCATGCATGCATAGCTGTCTACACGCTCACTGTTTGACTATCTACTTTGTATGCTTTAATTTTGTAACTTGAACAACTATTTCTAAGAGGACAATATGTAATTTATTAACTAGTGATTTCTTATTGTTTATCTTTTTTTTGAAATTGTGTATTATCTCTATGCTTTACATGCTTTTGTTTCCCTTTAAATAAAAAAAGGAATCAACAAAATGAAGAAACAGTCTACAAAAGAGGAAAATAGATTTATAGAGGATACATCTGATAAAAGGCTAAGATCCAAAATATATAGGGAAAAGTGACAAAAAAGCACCTGAATCGATACTCTCCAACAAAAGATGTACAAATGACCAACAGTAAATAAAAAAATGTTCAAAATCACTAATCAATATAGAAATTAGAATTACAATGGGATATTATCTAAATTGTGTTGAAGGGATATTATCAAAAAAAACAAAAGATGGTAAGTATTGGTGCAGAAGTGGATAAAAAGCTTACTCTTTTATACCGTTGAGGGGAAATATAAATGAGTGCAATCATTATAGAATACAGTGTAGAGGTTTTGCAAAAAAAAAGTATAGCTACCACATAATCCATCAATCCCTCTGCCAGGTATAAATGTATATATAATGGACCTTATATGATCACATTAAAGTCATCTCTACACCTCAGGTAGCATTATTTACAGTAGCCAAGATATGCAACCAGCCTATGTGTCCATCAATGAATGAATGAACAAAGGAAATATAGTAAACATGCACAATAAAATACTATTAGACCTTTTAAAAATAAGAAAATTCTGTCATTTTCATAGCACAGATGAACCTAGAAAGCAAAATGCTAATTGAAATGATTCAGGCACAGAAAAACAAACAATTCATTATTTCATTTACATACAAATCATAAAATTGTGCAATTTAAAAAGAGAATAAAATAATGGCTACCAGAGATTGGGAGATAAGGAACTTGGACATGTTGGTCAAAGGACATAAAATTTCAGTTAGACAGGTCATATAAGTTCAAAAAGATCTTTTGCACATAACAGTGACTATGGTTAATACAAATACCTTGTATGTTTGAAAGCATTTCAGAGAGTACATTCAGTTTTCTCATCGCAAAAAGTATATAAACAATTCTTATGTTAAATAGCTTGATTTACTTATTTCATAGTATATAATACACCAAAAACATATTCTTCATCACAAATCTGTACAATTTTTACTTGCAAGTTAAACTCAATTGATCAATCAGTACCTGAATTCTAATTTCAACTCTTGGCAGCATATAAATTTTCATTTATTAATGTCTGTGCATATTATTACTTCTTGTGGAAAAATGTCACCTGATAGGACTTCTGAGAAGATGGTGGAGGAGTGAACAGCAGGGGAAGAATCTCTCTGAGATTTGATATATAGACAATGGAATATAGCAATATGACAAAGAGGAGAAAGAGGGAAGTGGGTCCCAGGAACCTAGGAAAGTTCTGAAGTGACAATTAAAGCCCACAAAGAGAGCAAAAATAGAGACTTCAATGAAGAAAAGGGAGGTAGAAAGTGTCACTCTCTCCCTGAGCCTGGGAGGGTTGGCTCAAACTTGCACACACATGGTGGCTACTGGCAACCTCATAGGCCTCCGTGGAGAAATACACCAGTGGAATGGAGCAGTAAGTGCAACAGAGTGCAGTGGCTGGTGAGTTACTCAGCTTCAGAAATCCCTAGGAGAGTGTAATTGGCCAGTAGTCATCTTGGGGAGGGGTCAACTGAGGTCTGAACTCAAAACAGCTGTGGGCTGACTCCATGCAGTGGTTCCAAGTATAAGGGTGAAACCACTGAGTTCAAGCCAGCAGGAGATCAAAAAGCCATTTCAAGCTAGGAGGAAACCAAGTTAAGTGTGACAGGAGGTACATGTGATGTTACAGGCTGAACAAATTGGATGCCAGACTCAACATGAGAAACCTGAACTTCAATAGAACAAAATATGCAGGCTTTCTGGGATTATCCACTACCATGCTATAAAGCTACTACTGACTTGCTAAGATTAATTTACTTGGGTGTGGACTCTACATATAGTGGTCCATGTGGTCTATAAATGACAGCATAGACACACCTTGCAGTGGAGTTTTTTTCGTGTTTTTGTTTTCTTTTGATTTTTCTTGATTGCTTGTTCTTGTGTTTATATATGTGTGAACAAAGTTACTGCTTTGCTATTATTATTCTGTTCTATTCTTGCATTTATTTCTTCCTTCTCTCTTTTCCTCCTGTCTTCTTCACCGGTTTCCTGAATTTGTATAATCATTCCTTTATCCTCAAGTATTGCTTATCATCTCTTCGACTTCTGCTATTTCTCTATTTTCCAGCTAAATCCTTTTAAATTTTCTCCCCTGAGGGTAAAATTATCATATTGAGGGCTGATTTACTGCACAAAAATTTCTGCTTCATTTTGTATTTTGTTATATAACCACAAATCTAGACCATAAATTAAACTGGAAAATAAATTGTTACCACAGTTTGTCATTTTCCAGGCTGTATTTGATGCTGTGGTTATTGCTGATCATATTATTTTAGCCATGGTGACACATTATTCTAATTAGTTGTTCTTCCTGGTATACTAGGACTAAGATTAAATAAGGGTTATAAAAATATGATAGGCCAGTGCCAAAGAACTTGGGACTGGGCCAAGTAGGCAGCAACTTCTCATGCCCAATAAATAAAAGACATAGGATCTTGCAACAGACTCAAAAACAAAAAACCAGCTACACTTGGAAGACACCTCTGAGAAATAGTTTCTTCCTCAGGGCTCCAAATACTACCAATAAAACTACTCACCATAATCTGAATGTGGTGGGACACATATCTAATCCCAGCACTTAAGAGGCTGAGGTAGGAGGGTCTCTGGGTGTTCGAGGGCAGTCTGAACTGCATAGTAAGACCCTGACTCAAAAAAAAAACAACAAAAAATACTACTCACCAGAGAAATTTACAAGCATTGACCCAGAAATTAAACTAAAAAAATGATGAAATATTTAAGCAAGATACAAACCCAGACTTCAAACCTAGAAAGCCACAAAGTGGAACAATTCAAAACAACCCATCCAGACTCTTTGAAGTGGTAACAATAAAAGTAACAACACAGATGAATGGGGTTATAGAAAAATTCAAATCAGAAATAATTTCTTGGATAATTACAGACATGGTTACTATAATGAAGAACATGCTTAGTGATTCTAGATCATAAAAAGTAGAAGAGTTTAGGAAAATGATGGAAACCATGAATTCAACATAGCAAAGAAGCAGAATACAGAGAACAGTTTCAAACAGATATACAGGAGATTAAAAATTCCATTGAATATATATGGAGCAGAATGAGCCAGTGTAAGAACAGAATATTAAATACAGAAGACAAGCTTGTGGTTAGTGGTCACAAAAAGAAAGATTTCTTAAAAATAGGAAGGATCCATGAGAAATCAATCTAGCATCTGCAAAATGATGCATAGAAGAATAACAAATTGAATCACAGTCAATGATAAAGCAGGAGAGAGTGCAAATGACATAAAATACCTGTTCACAGAAGCCATAGAAGAAAACTTTCCAAGCATGGAAAAAGAATCTGACATACAGATACATGAGGCAAATAGAACTCCAATTAGCTATGATCAAAAATGTCTACACAAAGGTATATAATAGTCAATGTTCTAGGGATTCAACACAAGAAAAGAATATCAAAAGACGTTAAAGAAAAGACACAAATAACCTATAGAGGAAAGCCCATGAGAATCACAACAGATTTCTCAACACAAATCCTCAAATGAAGGAGAGCTTGGAGTAAAGTATTTCAAGCCCTAGCAGAAAACAACCTCCAGCCCTGATTGATGTACCCGACAAAACTATCTTTCAAAATTAATGGAGAAATAAGTCACTTTCATGAAAAAAATTCTGAAAATAATCATGAATACAAAACCAGCACTCCAAAACATTCTGAGGGACATTCTAGAAGGAGATAACAAGAAGTACAATTCCATGGACCCCAACAGAATGAATATGCCATGCAAAGCAAGCAATTAAACAGGGGAAAAGTAAGTTAGCCAACAGCAAGGAAATAACATGACAAGGATAAATCATATGTGTCAGTTTTAACTATCAATGTTAATAGTCTCAATTCACCAATCAAAAGAAACAGACTGGCACACTGGGTCAAGAAACAAGATCCAACAATGTACTACATACAAGAAACATAATTAATTAAAAAACAAATTCATAGACTGAAAGTCAAAGGGTGGAAAGCAATACTCCATGCTATAGCAACCCCCCCAAAAAATGATAGTGATTCTATTTCAAGACAAAATGGATTTCAAGTCAAGACTTACTAAGAGAGACAAAGAAGGTCACTACCTTCTTCTAAAGGGAAAAATGCAAAAGAGATTATATATATATATATACATATATATATATATATATATATATACCAAATATCAGTAAACCCAACTATATAAAACAAATATTAAGAGACAGAAAAAATAAAATGAGCCCTTATATAATTGTAATGGAGGACTTCAGTATCCCAGTGTCACAAACAGACAGAACAACTGTAAAAAAAATCAATGAAACATCAGAATTGATCTAAACTTTTGAACAAAATGCATTAGTAAGATATCTACAGAGTATTCCACCCAAACATCAGAATACATATTCTTCTCAACTTCACATAGGATGGTGTCCAAAATAGATTACATATTAGCTCCTAAGACATCCATAAATGAATGCAAAGGAATTGAAATTATCTCATGAATAGTATCAGGCCACAGTGCAAATTGGAAAACAATAGCATAAGAAACTATAAGAACTTCATAAGCACATGCAAATTAAATAACATCATCCTGAACAACCAGTGGGTCACAGATGAAATTAGAGAAGGAATTAAACAGTTTCAAAAGTAAACAATAATGCCAATACAATGTACCAGAACCTTTGCTAGGAAATGAAAGCAGTCCTATGAGAGAAATTTATACAGGTAAATTCACATATCAGAAAAAGAGAGAAATTAGAGAAACCATGAGTTTCACAATAGCACTCCAAAAAAGGAAACCAATCTAGGAATCAATCTAATGAAGGAAGTAAAAGACCTCTACATTGAAAAATACAGTACTCTGAAAAAGGAGATCAAATAGAATAACAAAAAATGAAAAGATATCCCTTGTTCTTTTGGTAGGCAGAACTAATATAGGGAAAAGGGCCACACTTCCAAAATTTTTATACAGATTTAATGCAATTCCAATCAAAATTTCAGTAGCATATCCCACAGAATTAGAGAATCCTAAAATTCATTTGGAACTAGAAGTGGCCTAAAATAGCAAAGCAATTCTAGGCAACAAAGGCAAGGCAGAAGGCATCACAATCCCTAACTTGAAATTATACAACAAATCTAGTGTGGTAAAAACTTTATGGTATGGAAAAGAAAACAGCCCCAAGGATTTATGTAGCATATTAGAAATTGCTGAAACAAGTCCAAACATACTCAGCCTCCTTATCTTTGACAAAGGAGCCAAATACCTTCACTGCAAAAAAAAAAAAAGAAAGATAGCTATAAATTGTCCTGGAATAACTGGTTTTCCACCTGCCAAAGATTCAAACTAGACCCATATCTGTCACCCTGCAATAAATTAAAATCAAAATGAGTTAAAGAGGTAAATATTAAAACAATTACTAAATCTGCTGAAAGATAGAATAAAGAGAACATTTGAAGACATTGGTGTAGGTAAAGACAATCCAAAGTGTGTCTTCACCAACTGTATGTCATACAAATGACTACTACTATCTAGAATATATGAAGAACTCAAATCACAGCCCCCAAATTTAAAAACTCAATTCCAAAATGGGGATCTGATATGAATAGACACTTCTCAGATGAAGAGGTAAAATGACAACTAAATGTATAAAAATGTTCAGCATCATTAGTGATTTGAGAGATGCAAATTAAAACACTTTGATTCCATTTCACCCCAGAAAGAATGGTTATTATCAAGAAAGCAACCAATACCAATGCTAGCAGAGCTGTGGGGAAAAAGGGATCCTTTTCCACTGTTGATGGGAGTGTAGACTGGTGCGACTCTTGTGTAAATCAGTGTGGTGATTCCTCAAAAAACTAAAAGTAGAAATTCTATTCAAAGAAAATCTTCAAATGAAAAGGAGAACAAGAGGGGAGAGAAAAAGGAAATAAGGTACAAGAAAAATAAAGAATGGAGAGAAAAATAGAAACAAAACTTCTGTAAATAGAGAGGAGAAAAATGGTTGAAGGAAGGGGAGGAGAATGAGAAAAAATTAGAAGCAAGAAATATCATGTACAGGTACAATCTCCCTATAATGAATGTTAACATTATGTATAAACTCTACCAATAAAATAAAAAGTAAAAATAAATCAGCTGGTTTTTGTCAAAATACTATGCCAAGAATGAACTAACATCTCAAGAAGATCATTCTTTGCAAGACACACTGACACCTGAATTAGTTATAATACAAGGGATGATTAAAACATATGGTGAATATTTACATTTTTAAAAATAGCTACAGTAAAAGATACTTTATAGTAATCTCCCTCTCAAAATATTTGCCTTCATGTCAAACACTCCTATTTCATCTTTCTTCCATTTTCTGAAGTGATTCTTGAAGTCCTGTCTTGTTAGGAGATCTGATCAAAAATACAGTGAATGCTGCTGTCAAATGCCATCCAAAAGAAAGGCAAGCTCCTGAAAACATTGTAGTGTGTCTGAATCAGTTTTAGTCATCAGACTTAGCACCACGTGATGGCTGGCTCTACCCTAAAGTCAGAATGACTATGAAAGGTAAACATTTTTAATTGATTTGGGACATCAAGGCAGCCAAGACAGTGCAACTAAAGACATTCATTGAAGAGGGCTTCTAGAACTGCTTCAGAAAGTTACAAAAATAATGGGATGCGTGTTCCAAGGAGAGGGGAGGGGGTTAATTGAAATATGACTTTTACTGTGATAAATTTTTAAATTTAAACATTTACAACATATTTCAATCATACCTCATATACTCTTAATATTATCTTAATGTTAGTTTTCTTCTACCCAAGAACAATATAAGAAGTTCCCTCAAGATCAGAGATATTTCTTTAATGTATCTCTTCTTCTTAACATTCTAGAAACAGGATAGTCAACAAATTTACTAATCATTGAGCAATTACTTATTGATCACCTACTATGCAAGTAATACAAGATGCAAATTTGAAGCACATTCACAGACTTTAAAGTTTTTAAATTCTGGAAAAGTAGAAAGTAAAAATGGTTTCCATTCTGTGTGGGGACAGAAAACTACCTTGTGCCTGAGATACTAAGTTAATATCAAACAAGGTTTGCCGCTACTGAGGAAGGGTCAGGAAAATTACATCCAAGATCAACTATAGATACAAAGCAAAATCAGGCTTCCGCAGAGAATAGGAGAAAGAATGCTGAAGTCCCACCCCTGAATTTTAGTTTCACTGGGACTTAAATGAACAAAGGCCAAACCCATACAGGAAAGACTGAACCTCTTTTCCATCTCCAGGTAAGGATCAAATAATAAATGAAAAGTAACAGTATTCTACTTCTAGGAGATGGTCAGCAACATGGAGAGAGAAAGTTTCTATGTGATACAAAAATTCAAAAAAGGCTGAATGAAAGCTTATGGAAACATGAGAAGCCCACTCTTAGAGAAATTTGAAGCCTATCACCAACTGAAGGTAAGACTGGTAAAAATGAAATCTCAAACTAGTTCAATTGCTAACCAGATTGGCTCAGCTTCCCACATTAATTGCCTGAAAGAAATGTGTCTATTTGAAATTGTAAATGCTACATGCCTCAGACTCTAGTGCTAACATGATATAATCAATTAAAATTAGGAGACACCAAAAAACTCAAAAGCTAAAGCAATAAACAGTCAAATGATGAGACTATCAGACAAACACTTTAAAATAGCTCTGATTATTAGGTTGAAGATTTAGGAGAAATTGTATAGTGTGGGCAAAAAGAAACATTTTTCAGTAAAGAAATGAAAACTATAAAGAAGAGTCAAATAGAAAGTCTTAAAATGAAGAATTTTGACTTATCACAAGATTAGACACATTTGAGGACAGATTCGGTGTACTGGAACATCAGTTAATATAAATTCTCTAAACTGAAATACAAAAAGGGCGAAAAAGTAGCAAGAACCATAGCAAAGTTCCCCAAAATTCTAGGACAACTTTGGACAGTCTAATCCACAAAAGCAGAAAAAGGAAAAATGAGGAGGGGAGGAAAGACTAATAAAAGGTAGGAGAGAATGGACAGAACATATATTTGAGGAGACAATGGCTGACAGTTTTAAGATATAATGAAATGTATCAAAGATATACAAAAATTGCAGCAAATCTCAAATATGGTGAATAACAACAAAAACACACCTCAGTATATCATAGTCAAACTAATGAAAATCAAAGATAAAAAGAAAACCTTAAAAGAAGCCAAAGGAAAAAGATACAGTGAAAGTGTTGTAACAAGGAAAATATGTAAAGGTTATTTATTACCTGAAATAATGAACATTAGAACATAATTAGGTGACTTTAAAATGTTAACAGAAAAAAAACCTGTCAATCCAAAAATCTATACCCAATGAAACTATCTTTTAAAAATAAAGCTAAAATGTTTTCTAAATAAATGCTGAGAGAATTTATTTGTAACAGATTTATTCCATAAGAAATATTAAAATTCTTCAGACAGATTTGTGATAACATAAAAATTTGAATCTCTAAGCAAGTAAAGAGCACTGGAATTTATAAAAATGAAGGAAAATTTCAAAATATGTGCTTTTATATTTAAGGAGGCAATCTCAATTTTAGGAAAGTTTATCATAAGGAAAGATTTAGGAAAGTTTATCATAAGGAAAGAATGCAAAAGGTAGAAAAAATTTATCCACAAAACTCCATTGTAGCAGAATGTACAATAATGGCATAAATGGACAATAAATATCTTAAGGGAATTGTTAAAGAAGTTATAATACTTTGTTCCTCAGCAAAATTTTGAAGGAATAGCTAGGTTTCTCTTATGAGGAATTTTAGTGACAGAGGAAAATGTTTATAATTTAATATTAACTCAAATACACAGGCACATAATTTTATAATTTTTATATAAAATTGATTTTATATATGGAAGATTATGCATAGGAAGAGCTGAACATAATATGAATATTAATAATGATTAGCGCTGAGTTTTATGACTGAAGTTCTTATCCTAACATCTTCTATAGCTTATTTTGCTATTGTAGAAAGCCTAATTAAATAGATTACTTTGCCCTTGAAAATAGAAACATAAATTATGGACTGTAAAAGTCTTCAGGGTTTTGACATACATAATCTCTATTTGTTCTGACTGAGAATCTCACAGATCTAGTTTCTATTCTCCAAGTTACCCAAATTTTCAGACAAAGAGACACCACTGGTGTGGATTAATTTAGCGGAATTATATAAATTGGAAAGACATTCTGTTACTTCATTCTTCACACCAAAAACAGCAATCAAAACAAGAACAAAACAAAAAAGCCTATGTTATATTACATTTAAATCTAATGCAAAATGTATTTCTTTAAACCTGGTTTAAATCTACGCGAATTACAGATTTTTTTCACTATATGATTTTCTTAAGGTAATAATCAATTACTTTCTATTTGTATCAGTGTGAGTTAGGTTAGCTCATTTACCGGTGTAAATCTGTCTTAGGCTCTTTGGTTTGCTATAACAAACTATAATTGAGGGGCTGGGGATTTAGCTCAGAGGCATTAGTGCCTGCCTTGCAAGTACATGGTCATGAGTTCAGTCCCTGGTACAAAACAAAAACAAACAAAAAATACTATGATTCACTGGGTGGTTTAAAAACAACATAAATTTATCCATAGGACCTGCAGATTCAATGTCTGATGAAAGCCCACTTCTTTGTTCATAAATGGCAATTTTCTTGCTGTATCATGGCAGAACGTGACAGGGAGCCCTCTGGAATCCATTCTATAAGGGTACTTGACTCCATGGGACCTGTGTTTCCTAAAGGCCTCACTTCTACTGCCATGATCTTGATTATTAAGATTTTAGCATATACATTTAGACAGAGAAACATTTAGTCTATACAAACATCAGATAGAAATTCAAAGAGAAAGAAAACGGGAGGAGAGGTTGAGGAAACAAGTGTTTTCAGCTACCTCCAAGTTCAATGATTTTCTTGGTGAATGCACAGGACTCAAGATGGTTGTACACAACTAAGATTTATTAGAGTGAAAGAACACAATGCAAAATCAACAGAAGCCAAAACTACATGGGATGAAATCAGGAGGAAAATAGGCACAAATTTTTAAATTGTCCTCTTATAGTGGAGTAGCTACAAGATGTTCTTCATTGCCTCAGCAACAGGTTGTGATAACATGTGTGAAATATTTACCAGGGAATTGCCTTAGAGAACCAGCACTGAAAGTATTCACTGGAGACTGTTCACATAGGAACCTTCCAGACTCTCAGAAGGAAAGTGAAACAGCAGTTCTGCATAAACTATATTGTTTACGCTAATAGTTTAGGAGACAGCAAGCCTCTCTTACAAGTTAAATAGTGAAACACTCC
This sequence comes from Hydrochoerus hydrochaeris, assembly GCA_004027455.1. NCBI lineage: Eukaryota > Metazoa > Chordata > Mammalia > Rodentia > Hydrochaeridae > Hydrochoerus > Hydrochoerus hydrochaeris. Next base: position 113,489 of record PVLA01001570.1, on the reverse strand, counting down.
ACAAATTCATACTCCCAGGTGCTTTGTGAACAGGCCATGTAAGTTGAGCAGCCACAGAGATACTATGATAACTCTTCTCCACATGGTAATACAATAGACTTTTAATGGATTCCAACTCCTTCAAGATCTGGAGGAAAAGAGACAATATCTCCACTGGAGAAAATATTACTTGCTGCTTCTTAATAATTTTTTTGTCACAAATCGTGACTGGTTGCTAACATTTCAAGGGCATATCTGCACAGTGGATTTCAATGTAAAGAAACAGCTGTATGTGTTATGTTGAGAGCATGGCATTTCCAGTATTATGAAATCAAATGTGTTAGTAAGAAACCAAAACATTATTTATGAATACATTAGCTAGTATTAACTTTCAGTCACAGTTAGTAATAAATAAAATTGAGATATCAAACATCTACAGATAAATTTGAATAGCTAAATTGAATCCTACTAGAGAGAGTTGGAGGTGGGGAGCAGTATTCTGAGTCTTTTAAAACAAAACGGGTAGCAGCAATTCATGGCATTCTTCAAAACGTCAAGGTAGCATGGGAACTGACCCCTATTCCTTAAGACAGAGTCATTCAAACAAGGAAGTGGCTATTTTGACTGACAAATCTGTGGAATCCCAAAAGAGCATCAGTTGCCTCTAAAGATAATCCCAGCTTCAGGAAAAGTCTGCTGATGGAAACACCATTATTTTCAGCACTATTCACTGACATATTTTCTCAATAACCTATTTCCAAATATACTCAGATGTAGCCAGAAAAGAGCTCTAACACTCGGGGACAACTGAAAAATACATAAGACTTAGCAGGAGAACAACCTAGATTCAAACATTTATATCATCAAATAAAAGTATGCTCTGGCTGCACTTCTTTGTTTCTTTGAACTTTAGTTTCCCCTATATAAAATACTTACAACAAAAAGAAATCCAGAAGGTTATTATAAATATTACACTAGATTGAATATTTCTAGAAATTGCATGTGGTAACAGTATTGTGAAATATTATCATTTACAATTTTATGCTTAAGAGGTTGCATCATAATTCTTTATTTTAGACACTATATGAGCCATTCCTTAGAGGTAAATAAAGCAGAGAGAAATCCCTGTGACATAACTAGAAACAAAACCTCTGTTAATTTGATATTCTAGGCATCTACACTTATAAATCTATGTTAAAAGTGGAAAGGGGCTATTTTAAAGAAGAGTTTAGTGTGCTACAAATTTTTTCTCAATAATGAAAGCAGGAAAAGTAAAGATTCTTCTTTTGCCTATTTAATATAGAAGCTTGAAATAAGAGGGTTTTTTAAAGAAAAATCTAATAAACAGGCAAAGGTAGAGAACTCCAATCCCACTGCTCATTTACATTCCCCAATTTCTGATTGAATTCCTCGCTAGGAGTGCCATAAATCTCTTGCAATGGGGGCTTCCTGTAGGGTACACTGTGTGACAAAATTAGAAGTGATGATTTCACATCAACATTAAAACAACATGAAGAATAGATCTCCAACTGATCCAGGAAGAGGATTTTTGTGACGGTGATATTTCTCAAAGCATTGAGCTTCAGTTTGTGTATATTAAAATGATTTTATAGCAGCTGTTGAAAATCTAGTTCCTGTATGGTGGGGATGGTGAATTATAAAATTAAAAAAGATTCTAAAATGAGTAAACATATTTCCCCCACTGCCTAGGATGAGAAAAGAAAGAGAAATATCACTTGAAAAATAATTTTATGTACCTAACATAAATAATAATGAGGATGAAATGCCATAAAATGCGATAGAAGCCACATCCAACATGCAAAACACAGTTACTCACAATTTTACATTGCATATCTGTTTGACAGTTCTCTGTTTTGCACAATACGGAGGGTTTTCATTGGCACAGAAGTATCCCTCAGTTTTTCTGTGTATCCTACACCTGTGAGATACAGTAACCAGGATAAAAGTTGTAGTGAACACTTATTATTTTAATTTATTCATGAGACAGTCATTTTCCCCCAATGAAGCTTAGGTAAAAGAAGCCATTTTTTTGTCTATGGAAATGTCATAGTATAAATACAAACTCATGCATGGGTGTAGCATTCAAAAGTTGTAGACAAGGTCACACTTTTATTTTCTGCCAATAATAACATTCTTTTGTTCCCTCCATATAAGCAAATAGCCTTGCTATGACCCACGAAGGGTGCTTCTAATTCTCTGCTGTTGCTTTAAGGAAAAAGTCTTTATTACTGCTTCTGATGTTTGTGTAAGTAAATAATATTGTTTTGATATTGATTTTTAAACTAGTCTTGCCTGACTTGCAACAATAACCTTGATTAACAATGAGCTGTAATATGAAGGTCAGTAAATCCTTTAACATGAAGAATGCTTTGGAAGGCAGGTGGTTTTACAAAAGCTTGGGTTTTGATTCAACCAGAGGAACAAGCCAGCTCTGAGGGCAGGTAGGCCCTCTTGGCTGCAAGCAGAGTTCCAGGTTGTGCGGCGGCAAGGGCAAGGAATGTTCCAGCTCACTGGTGTTAGCTCGGGGAAGTTTGGGACATCACTCCTGGTGCTGGGGTGCCCACACAGCCCCCTAGGAAACTGGATTAGCCTGTAGAGGTTTCAAGGGCTAGAGTGGACCACAGCCAGCGACCTTTAGTCAAACAGGGGAACAAGCAGGCTCTGAGAGGGGAGGTGGGCCTGGAGGGCAGTGAGCAGAGTTCCAGCTCCCTGGCTCTCCCAGTAGAGTTTGGGACATTGCTCCCTGTGCTTGGGTGCCCACTGCCAAGCCCAATAGGACACTGGACTAGCCTTGAAAAGCTTCAAAGGCTTGAGTAGCCCACATCCAATGACCTTCATTCAACCAGGAGAGCCAAGACCCTTGAGTCCCAGTAGCCGAGGGCACAGGAGGTGATTCCCAACACGCTCAGGGAAAGTTTTGGAACATCACTTGAAACACAGAAATACAGGAAAATGACAAAACAAAAGACCAAAATGCAATCTTAAACCTCCAGCCCAACCCATGAAAGCCTGGGAGCCACATACATAGAAGAAAATACTACTCATACACCTGAAATACCTGAAATGATATCAACTGAAATAAAGAAGCAAGTATGGGAAGCTATAAAGGAACTCAAATTAGAAATAATCTCCCAGGTAAAATAAGAAATGATAAAAGTAGTGAAAGAAATAATGAATGCATCTAAAAAAAGACACAGCTAATATATTAGAGGAACAAAGAAAACAGATAGAATCCCTGAATGAACAGTATAAGAGACAAACAGAATACATAAAGCAGATCCAAAGAGATATACAGAAAATCAAGAATTCTATTGAAAGTTGCCAAAACTGCCTCAACAAAAGTAAAGACAGAATTTCAGACCTCAAAGATAAGATTGCAGGTAGTGAACAGGAAAGGAAAGATCTTTTAAAAATGACAAGGGATAAGGAAATAACAATTGAAGAGTTGCAAGATGATGCAAAGAAAAACAACATAAGATTAATAAGGCTAAATGAAAAAGAAGGGGGCAACACAAATGATATCAAGAGTCTATTTACAGAAGTAATAGCTGAAAATTTCCCAAACATGAGTATGGAAACTGACATTCAGATTAGTGAAGCATATAGAACTCCAAACAGCCATAATCAAAATGAAACTACACCCAGACATATAATAATCACCATTCCAGAAATCCAACATAAGAACAGAATATTAAAAGCAGTTATAAAAGGCAGATCACCTATAAAGGAAAACCTATCAGAATCACAGCAGACTTCTTAACACAAACAATGAAGTCAAGCAGATCATGGAGTGAAATATTTCAGATCCTAAAGGAAAATGACTTCCAACCCAGACTGCTGTACCCTGCAAACTTTCCTTCAAATCGATGGGGAAATAAGATACTTCCATAATAAAGAACAGCTGAAGAACTTCATTATCACCAAACCAAACCTGCAAAGAATACTCAAAGACATTCTAGATACACATAGGAAAAAAAAACCACTAAGCAAGACAGACAATTAAACAGAAGGGAAAGATAAAGATACAACAGAAGGGAAAGAAAACATGTCAACAATAAACCAATATATGATAGTTATAACCATTAATGTAAACAGCCTCAATTCACCAATTAAAAGAAAAAGACTGGCACAATGGATCAAGAAACAATGTCCAACCATATGCTGTCTACAAGAAACCCATCTAACCCAAAAGGAAATTCATAGACTGAAAGCCCAAGGATGGAAAACAATACTTCATGCAACAAAAACTCAAAAAAAAGCAGCGGGAGCTATTCTGTTTGCAGACAATGTGAACTTCAAACCAAGAATGGTCCAAATAGATAAAGAAGGTCACTACATACTAGTTGGGGAAAACTTCAAGAGGTAGAGATAACAATCTTAAATATATATGCACCAAATTCCAGAGCACCCAGCTATACAAAGCAAGTATTAACAGAAATGAAAAATCAAATAAGCAATAACATAATTGTAACAAGAGACCTTAACACACCATTGACACAAAGGGACAGATCAATGAGACAGAAAATCAGTAAAGAAATATCAGAACTGTTCCTAAAATCCTGGTATTTTTTCCTCTCTCTAGAATATCCTTCAGTATGCTCTATAAGGTTGGATTGGTGGTCACAAATTCCCCCAGTTCTTCTTTGTCATAGAAGCATCTTGTTTCTCCATTAATTTCTAGTGACAGTTTTGCAGGGTACATCAATCTGGGCTGGAGGTTATTTTCTTTCAGGGCTTGGAATACTTCACTCCAAGCTCTTCTTGATCTGATGATCTGTGTGGAGAAGTCAGCCAGGATCCTGATGGGTTTACCTTTATAGGTAATCAGTTTCTTTTCTCTGATGGCTTTTAATATTCTGTTTTTATATTGAAATTCTGGTATCTTGATTATTATATGTCTGGGTGTAGATCTGTTTTGGTTGTAGGTGGCTGGAGTTCTGTATGCCTCACATAACCAAATGTCATTTTCCTTTCCCTTGCATGGGAAGTTTTCCTTAATTATTTCCGTAAAGAGCCTTTGTAATTCACCTGTATGTATTCCTGCTTCTTCGTTCACATTTCCTATTCTTAAATTGTAGATTCTCTTATCATCTTCTAGCCTTTGTATTGTTACTGCCTGTTTCCTTGTTATTTTTAAGAGATCTTTCCTTTCATGATCACACATTGCAAACTTGTCTTCAAGTTTTGATAGTCTATCCTTAGTTTTTTTAAGGTGTTTTGCCAGCTTTCAATGGAATTTTTAGTTTCCTGGTAGTCTCTTTGAATCTGCTTCATGTATTCTATATTTCCTTTATATTCTTTATTGAATGTTTCTCTCCTTTTTTGTGTGTTCCTCCCTTCTACTGTCTGTATCTTCCTGAGAGATATTCCCTGAGAGCATTGCTTTTATTACTCTACTCATATCTTGCTTTACCTGATTTAATATTTCAGTTTTGAGCTCATCTACAAGGTCCCGAAGATATCTTTTAATGTCCATTGAAGCCATACCTGCTGTTGCATGTTTGCTGCCCTCAGTCTCCCTTGTTTTTCCCTCTCCTGGATCAGCGTTCTCAGGGTTCTGGGCTGGGGGCCTCTTCCTGCCTCTCTCCTGTCATGGTCCCGGCTTCCTCCACACAGGTCACATTGCAGGTCCCAGCCCCCTTTCCTGTTGGCCACGCCTCCTCTGAAGCATGCTTGTGAGGGTCCTCACCCCTCTTCTGACTGCTCTTATCACTGAGGTGCAAGCAGTGGCTGCCTAAGCCTGCCCCTCCCCACCAGGCCAACCAAACTGCAGAGGCCTTCCCCCGGTTAGTGCTTGCTAGGTGCAGGGAATTGATTTGGGACAGCTCATTGGTTCCCAGCCAGGGGCACAGCCCAGTCCAAGCAAATCCCCATAATCTGCTTTGGGGAGGGAGGGGCCAACTGAAGTCACTGTTGCTCCCAGTTCAGGCTCTTCCTGCCAGATTCCCACATGTCACCCATTTGATTGAGCCCTTCCCGTGTGGGGGGGTGTCCCAATCCCAGCACTGACCGTGGATTAATGAAAGTCCCTTTACTGGCTCCACTCTCTGTCGGGCTCACCAACCCCCAACTGCAGCTCTGCTCTGCTTCCCGTGAGTCTTGGTGGGAACGAGTTTGGGCAGCTCTGCCGGCTGTGGCAGATTCAGGCTGGTGCAAATTCAGTCCACTGCAAAATTGGGTTGCAGAGAAAACACTTTGTCCAGCTGTTCCAGTTGTAGTCCCACTGTATTTGATGAGCTTTTTATGTTTTAATTTCTTCCTGTGTCAAGAGGATCCATCTCCCTCTGTCTGGGTCTTTCCAGGGTGTTTTATTCTGGCAGATGAGTTGTTTCTCCTGGGAGGCTCTGGTTTTTGTTGCTCACTGATCGGCCATCGTTGATAGTCTCTTTAATAAATGGTGCTGGAAAACTGGCACCATATCATATTCCAAAAACTAAAACTAGATCCATGCCTATCACCATGTACTAAACTATAATCTAAATGTATCAAAGGTCTAAATATTAAAACAGAAACAATAAATCTGTTGGAAGACAAACTAGGTAAAAATCTCAAAGACATAGGTGTAGGTAGAGAAATCATGAAATCATGAACATGAATCAAACTGCACAGGAAATACTTCCCATAATCAATAACTGGGATCACAACTTATTAAAGAGTTTCTGCATGTCGAAAGAAATATCCAGAAGAGTGAAAAAAACCACAAACTGGGAAAAAACCTTAGTGAACTGTCCCTCAGATAAAGGACTTCTGTCTAGAACTCATAAAGAATTTAAAAAAATCAGACCCCAGAAATTCAAAGACCCAATCCAAAAATGGGCATCCAAGATGAACACATAGTTCTCAGATGAAGAAATACGAATGGCAAATAAATACATGAAAACTGTTCATCATCATTGGTCATCAGAGAAATGCAAATTAAAACCACACTGAGATTCCATCTCACTCCAGAAAGAATGGCCAAGATCAACAAAACTACCAACAACAAATGCTGGAGAGGCTGTGGGGAAAAAGGAACTCTTCTGTACTGTTGGTGGGAATGTAGTCTGGTGCAACCACTGTGGAGGTCGGTCTGGAGATTCCTCAAGGCTGGGATTGGAAGTCCCATTTGACACAGCTATTCCACTCCTAAGCATATTCCCTGAAGAACTGAAAACATCACACCACATTGATATATGTGCACCCATGTTTATAGCAGCACAATTTGTAATAGCCAGATCTTGAAAACAACCTAAGTGCCCATCAACTGAGAAATGGATAAAAAAAATTGTGGTACTTTTATACAATGGAGTACTACTCAGCTATAAAGAATAATCACATTGAGATATTTATAAATAAATGGATGCAACTTGAGACCATGCTCATAAGTGAAATAAATCAAACTCACATGTATAAATACCACATAGTCTCCCTAGTGTAAGAAAAGGTAAGAATACATAAGATTTTATGGTAATCACTGATCCCCATTATATTGTTTTGCAGACTTGTAATGTTTTCATTCATTGGTTGTAATGGTTTTATTCTGTTTTATTTGACCTTATTATGTGTGATGGTATGAACCGCTACTTTGAGGAAAATAAGACATTATGGCAGCTACTGCTGATTTAATATCATCTGGCTTTGAAGTCCTATCATGCTTTTTTTTCTTCTATTACCATTGGTTCTGTCATGTTGTATCTTACTGGACTTTAATATGTGTAATAATATAAGCACATTTTTTATGGAAAATGAGATATTATAGTAGCCATAGTTCATTTTCTGTTATTTGATTCAGAATGCCTTGTAATAGTTTCATTCTCTTGAATGCTTTTATTCTATTTTGTTATGTTTGATATTATTGTTTGTGAAGCTATGCTCAACTATTTGAAAGAAAGGGATATTGTGGTAGCTACTGTTGATATTCAATTGTCTTGTTGTGATATGCTGTGTTGTTTGTATTGTTCTGTTCTGATCTGCGTTGTTCGGTCCTCTTTTGTTTTATTCTCTGTAAAACAAAATTTAACAAAAAAGCTTTGGTTTTGAAGCGAGAATGAAATTATTTTGAATCCCTTCCCTGTCACCAACAAGCTACATGTATTTGTTATGTCATTTAACCTCTTTAAATATGATTGTTCAATGAGTATGTACTTTTCTAGAGGTGTAAAGAAGCCTGAGAGATGACCTTTGTAGAGTATTTAATAGAATGCCTAAAACACAGTAGGAATTCAAAAAGTGGTTGCTGTTATATTTAAGAGTGAAATGATTTTTTCCCAACTGTGAAGAGAGTGAGAAGACAGGTTAGGAAATTTTTCAATAAGAAGATACTTCTGGAACTTGACCTTATGGAATGGCTTTTATATGCAGTCTTACAGTCAATAACATCAATTTTATCTGAAGTTGTTTGTCCTTGAACACCCCTCCCATGAAGAATGTAATGAAAGGCTCAAGGTTTGTTGGTTTCTATTTACAATTTCTATAGAAACATTCTCTATAATGAACTTTACATTTAAGTTTAAGGATGTAGAGAATGGAGAGCTGTTCATCAAATCTCTTCACTCTTCTTCCAGAGGAGCTAAGTAGAATTAACTTTTTCTAGCCTTCCATGACCAGTTGACTGAGTTTCACATGATGGAATGTGAAAGGAATTGATATACACACCCTCTTGCATTGCCCATAAAAAAACCCTAAAGTACTGTCTTTTGTGTTCTTTCTTATTTCTCTGATTAGTGCTAATGAACATGGGAACTTTGCAAACAACACTGGCTGTCTGCTGACTAGGAAGCCCCAGATCTGACTTTCTATGAACAAGAAATAATTTCCGTTATATTGCATTTTGAAGGTTCATTTAGTATGACTGCTAGCTTTGTCCCATTCAGTGCAGATGATGATTATAAACCTCTTCTCTGTCTGTTTTTGCCTATCATATTACTCTCATTCCAAGTCATTGGTTCTCAATCAGGGACAATTTTGTTCCTTAAACATTTGGCAATGTCTAAAATACTTTTAGTTATCTTGCTGGGAAAAGCTATTGACATCAAGTGGCTGGAGGCCAGAAATACTGCTAAATATCCTACAATGTGCAAACCAGCCCCCTCTCTACCCCAAGGAATAATCTCATCTGAAATACCAATGGCCACATTTAAGAAACACTGCTGTACCCTTAATTGAGGCCAGAATCCTCTTCTTAACAAGCCATCTATGGTTCTACAAGTGATTTTTAATTTCTTTTCTCTAAGATGTCTTGCTTTTATAAATACTGAACAAATTGATTTTATTTTTGGCTTGTAATAGCAAAGTGAAAATTTGTGCAGAGATATGACTTATTTCTAAGCCTCACTGCAAGCTCTTTCAGTTCACAGCTGTGGCATACTCACAAAATTTATGGGAAAGTAAGAGGCTTGTCACCACAGTCTTAAGCCTTACAATAATGCCTGGTATATGTGACAAACTGAGTCAATGCCTGCTGAGTGAATAATTGCATCTTAGAATCTGGAGGTAGTAGTGAAAATTGGGACATCCAGGGAATTATATGCCCCATTTCAAGGGACTTTAACTACTCAGAACTTGCAATTGTTTCCTGGGTAAGGAAACTTGGGTAGCTGAGTTTATGTAAAGTATCCAAATTTAAAATATTCTTAGTAATGTTTAAAAAAATTTAAAAAATATATAGGTACTACTGTTTAAACCAGACAATATTTATCTGTGGGTCTCATTTGAAGCTACACCTCCTTCCTATCACTAAGTGATTATCATTAGTAGCAGTCACTACCATAATTGAACTTTCATTCTGCATTAGGCATTATAGTTCTTGGCTTTTATGGCATAAAATCCACCTTAATAGATTAAAACAACAATTTTTAGTTTAATCTCAAAAAGGGTTTGCAATAGAGTCTGAGTTTAGATAGGCATTTCTGGTGTTAATTGGTTGTCTTATAAACATACAGTTAACTTTTGGTTAGCTAAGTATTATTCTATGGTGGATTGTCTAGTTATCCTGTAGATCAAAGGCCCCCAAACTTTTTGGCACCTGAATTGTTCTACTGGAAGTAAAATTTTCCACAGATGGCAGTGGAGATAGGGAATCATTTCAGGAGATTCAAGTGCATTATATTTATTGTAGATTTTCTTTATATTATTATATCATAATATGTAACAAAATAGTTAAACATCTCCAAATAATACAGAAACAGTGGGAGCCCTCGGCTTATTTTTATGCAACTGGATTTTATCACCTAGGGGTGAAGGGAAACAGAGACACCAGAAGTATGTTACTTATGTCCACTGTTCTCCATAATCTCATTTTGGTTGCTGTCACTGCAGAAAATCCTACTCCACAAAAATAGAATTTTAAAAATGGAGCAGGCATTTCAGTGCTTTTGTGGCATTCTCAGGCTATTCTACCTTGGCTTTACTCCAGAACATATGGAGATTTGAATTTGCCTCAAACATACTTTTAAGGCCATCAGAATTTGTAATATCAAGTAGTTGATCCTCTTCTGGTTTACTCACAGATGGAACTCAGATCCAGCACTTCTCAGTTCCATGATCCTCTGTGGTTGGGAAGTAATGCTCAAACTCTTTTGAAAACTGAGATATGTAATCATGTATAAGCTGTGAGAAAGACGGCCCTGGCTCCATATCTTTCAAAATTTCTACTACTGTTTGATCCATTTTAAAAATTCCAAACTTCTGGGAAGATGACAGAGTGGTGAGCAGCAGAGAAAGAGCCTCTTCAAGACACAGTATCCAGACACTGGAATACAACAACATGAAGAGAAGAAGTGGGGAAGTGTTTGCCCCAGGACCCAGGAAGGATGTGAAGTGAGAACTGAAGCCCACTGGGAAAAAATTCAATGAAGAAGAAGGAGGTGGCAGGCAGTACTTTCTTCCCTGAGCCTGGACTCAGTGTGTGAAAGGTCACTAGTGGTGACCCTAGAGGCCTCCATGGATAAATGCATTAGTGGAATAGAGTCACAAATAAAGAAGACTGCAGTGATTGCTGAGTTATTCAGACTTAGATATTCTGGAGGCGAGAGTGATTTACTGGGAGCCATCTTGAAAAATGGCCAGCTAAGCTCAGAACTCAGAGCAGTTATAGACTCCATCTAGCAGCTCCCAATGTCAGGGTCAAGAAGCCCAGTTTAAGCCTGAAAGGAGCCAAAATCAAGCTGGATGGAGGTACACAAACTGCTGCAGGCTGAACGGATCTGGGTCTAGCCTCACTATCAGAGACCAGTCTGACATTCAGTGGAACTAAATGTGCAGGTTAACCAGCATTATTCAGTACCTCACTATCAACTATGGCTGGCTTGCTAGGATTAATCAGCTAGGATATGGACTCTGTCTATGTTTTCCACCAATGACAGCACAAACACATCTTGAAATGACCATTTTTTAAATTTCTCTTTTTATTTGTCTCTTTTCTCCTTTTAGTTTCTTTTCTTTTGTTTTTCTGCATTGTTTGTTCTTTTTATATGAAGATGGGGTTTCTAGTTCATCTTGTTGCTCTTCAGTTCTGTTCTTATATTTGTTTCTTCCTTCTATCTCTACCTCATGTGTTTTTCACCATTTTTCCATAATTTGCATCATCTTCTTTTGCTATCCAGCCTTGATTCTAATCTCTTCTCCTTCTTCTGTTTCTCTATTTTCCCTCCTAAACCCTGCTAAATTTTATTCCCTAAGGGTAAAATTATTATATTGAGAATTTATTTACTTCATACAGCTTTCTGGCTTTAGATATTGTTATATAACCACAAATCCAGTTCATATGGTTAAGGGTAGTAAATTAATAGTTATCTCAGTTTGTCATGTTCTAGGCTGTGTTTGATGCTATTGTTATTGCTGATAATATTATTTTACCCAAGGTGACATTATTGTTCTAACCATTTATTCTTCCTTTTCACCCTAGCCCCTACCCTAGCCTTAACATTAGCCCCATCAATATGAATTCCCATCCCCATATATCAAAACTGAGATTGCCTAATAGTCATAATAGTATGATAGGTCAGTGCCAAAGAACCAGGGGTTGGACCAAGTAGGCAGCAACTTATCATCCCCACTAAACTGAAGAGGCAGTATTTTGCAACATATTCAAAATCCAAAAGCCAGCTACACCTTGAAAACACCTCCAAGAAGTGATCATTCCCTAAGAGTTCTAAATACTAGTAATAAAGCTACTTGGCATAAGTACTTTACAAGCATCAACTCAGGAATTAAACTAAATAAAATAAAACAAAACAAAAAAAAATAAGACACTTAAACAAGATGCAACCCTAGACTTCTATTTCACAAAGGGCAAGCCCAGGGTCAAGGAGGTATAGCAATCTTAAAGCCAGCCACCTGAACTCTCTGAAGTGGTAATAGCAGAAGTAGCAAAGCAGAAGAATAAGACTGTAGAAAAAATCAAATCAGAAATTATTTATCAGATAATTGCACAGATGGTGCCCATCATAGAAGATATACTCAGTAACCCTAGAGAAGATACAGATTTTAAAAAAATAGAAGAGCCTGGGAAAATGATGGAAACCATGAGACAACATAGGAAAGAAATGGAATAAATGAAACAGATTCAAATAGATACACAGGAGATTAAAAATTCCACTCCAAGTATATGGAGAATGAGCCAATGTGAGGACAGAAGCTCAGATATAGAAGACAGGATAGTGGTTAGTGATCATGAAAAGAAATAATCCTTAAAAATAGCAAGGGGTCATGAGAAATCAACCCAGCAGCTGCTAGATGATCCAAAGAAGAATAAGATAAGATTGAATAGAGTCAATGAAAAAATGAGATAGTTCAAACCATAAAAAACTTGTTCACAAAAGTCATGGCAGAAAACCGCAGCAGGGAAAAATATTTTTTTAGGGAAAAATAATTTGTCATACAGATAAGTGAGGCTTATAGAACTCCAATTAGCCATGATAAAAAAAATCTACATAAGGTATATAATAACCAAGGTTCCAGGAATTCAGTGCAAGAACAGAATATTAAAATATGCTAGAGAAAAGAAATAAATCACCTATAAAGGAAAGCCCATTAAAATCACAACAGAGTTCTCAACACAGAACTTCAAGTCAAGGAGAGCTTGCATTGATGTATTTCAAATCACTGCAGTGTCTCCCATAACTCAAAAACTCTAGCCAGTGTTCTAGTTTTGGAAAACCATTTCATTTCTGTTTACAAGAGAAAACATATGCTTTGTGTCCATCTCACAGAGTAGAACAAACAGACTGTGGTTAAGAGCATATACTTTTAATATGGTTGATAATTTTAATCACATCTTGCAAAACTTTAAGTTTGGTGACTTTTTGTTTGGCTAGACAACATTTCTTTAAGGATTACACAGTGCACAAACTTATTTCAGAAGTAACCTTTTTAACCTAAGTAATAAAACCAGAAATCCTACCAGTCATGGCAGGCCTCCATCAGTGTATACACCACCACAAAACGACCATTTCAGTTTTCTTGATATGTAATCATTCAAAAACTTGAATAGTTATACAGCTGTGGTGTTGGTTAGGAACAGAAGTGCACATAGCATATCTTTCTCTTGACAAACATATCACACAAAACAAGCATTGATGTCTTCTGTCTACAGCAGCATATTAATCAACTTGGGTGCTATACCAGTGACTTAATCCTCTCTAACAGTTGTGCTTCAATATCCTCTGCTATTTCACCAATTCATCCAGTATGTTGCTAGTTGAAAGAAGAGCCTGTGTCAACTTTTGAACTGCAGCCTCTTCTAAAATTTCACTGCAAATATCCTTAGCAACATGCAACATCAGCTCTTCAACAATAGTAAAGGGCTTCTTACCTTTAGCAGTGTGATTAACCATTAAGAATATGCTCTTGTTACAGACACATTTGATGATATAGTGGGTCTTCACTAATTTCTTATGTTTTCTGCATTCACTTTTTCTCTTTTGAAAAATTCCAAAGACTTCTCTTTTAATGTTGGGTGCTTGGTTTCCATGTGGCAAAGCAGTTTGGAAGGTTTTGTGGCTTCAGTGGATAGCTGGTCACCACATATTATATAAAGAATGCTTGGAGAATGTGAATCACCTATTGAAATGAGTCTGTAAATTAAGCTGGACACTTGGTACTTTCTTAAATGCAGCTTTCAGTTTGTTGACAGTCTTCCACTCTTTCATTATTGGGCCTTTCCCACTTTTCAAAGTATCTCTCTAGTGACATTTGGTTTTTAATCATTTTGGTTAAGATTAACTTAAGGGCTTATCAAACTGTGACTGAGAGAAGTGCACAGTTCAAGGAAGAGGTATACAAAATAACGGGCAGGCTATTCACAGACTAAACTAAGTATCAGTTTCTGACTTAAAGCTTGCCACAAGATGCAATTGTCCAATTGAAGTACATCAAATCATTTGCTATTATAAAGCCTCCCATCACATTCAGCCTAATTGTTACTTAACACTGATAGGGCTTTGCTATGCATCTACAAACAATTGATTTGTCATGGTCTTTCCACATTCAAACCTCTCTGCTAATGTTAATCTACATTTGCAGTGGATAGCCTGAGGTTTTGGGGACCTCTGCTCTAGGGAACCAAAACAGGATAATAGGCTCCATCTTTAAATAATATTACATTGTAGATTAGATTTCAACCTATGAATTGTGGGGGATACACAAAATTCAGGTCTATAGCACAAGTATTATTTCACCCATTTCAAAATGAAAAAGCTAAGGCTCAACAGATTAACCGGTTTTTCAAGTATATATAGCTAAGCTCAGATAAAAAGACATTAAAATAACTATGTGTAAGGGAGTTCTGCCCAGTTCCCCAGAGGGTTAGGAATGTAACGCACTCTTCCATCTACTGCCACCAATTCATACTCCACTTCATTCTCAAGGAGCAGAGTGAGGATCTTTCTACCTGCCTAAAGGTTGGCCAAATTATTTCTACTCTCATGTTTGGATTTCAGAAGTTTGTTGATGTTGTTTCCTCTTTGCTATACCTCAGAAATCTGTCAAGCCCTCTTCTTCTCATGGCCCATGTGGGTGTCATGGACCTCTCTTAACCTCTGGAATTTACCTGTCATTGTATTTGTTTCTGTTAACAGCCTTCTGGGGATATCTAGCTCTAGTTTCTTTTCTCAAACTCTCATTATACTCCTTTCTGCTGTAGCTAACCAGTAAATATACAACTGTGTCCAAAGCACAGCTGTACTGTGTTCCTATGGAAGTGTTTGGAAGGAATGCTTAGAAAACAGCTATAAAAGGCCTACTTTTATAGCCTAGAGATTTTTAAATCTGGCAAATCTTCCTTTGTAAGTACTGTGAAAACTTTTTCCAATCTTTTGTCTGTGCATCACAAATTTCAAATGTTCTCAGAGGCCACAAGCTCATTTCATGAATACCCCAGGAACTAGTTTGGTGATTTTTCGATTGTTGAATGTTAGCCCTGCCTATACTGGAAAAGCATGACTACTTTGCAAACTGTTGGGGACAAATGCCTTGTTTTTCTTTTGGCTTGATTTTGAATAGAGAGTAGGAGTTTGGGCGGGAGGGAGGGAGCGTTAAGCTAGAACAGGCATTGTTGTGCAGGGCTGTGGATACCCCTGCACAAAGTCTGAAACAAAAATGAGAGCCTTATTTGGGAAACAGCATTTAGGATGAGTCACCAAGAGGGAAGTGGGGCTGGGTGTCCACTCTGCGCTGCCTGGGACTATGGTAAATATTTAAATGGTAGGGAAAGTACAGTGGGTGAAAATAGGAAGAAGGAGAAAATAGAGGGGGGGAGAGATTAAAGTTAAATACTTCACTAACTTTAATGGAAGAAATAAAGATCCTTCTTGTAAAATTATTAATCTGAATCAGGGAAATGACTTTCTCCCATTTTAGAAAGCCTTTAGAAACCTAGGAGTTTAGAAAATATAAGAAACCTAAACTAGACAATTCAATCTATTGTTTCTCAGACTTACCTACATGTTAGAATCACTTGAGGAGTACAGTCCCTATTTCTTTGTATATCAATTACATTAGAATTTGTGGCAGTGGAGCTCAAGTATCAGGATTTTCTAAAGCATCTCATGTGACTTCAGCACACAACCAGGTTTAAGAACTATTGCTCTAATTAAAACTGGACAAATGATTGTTATATGAAAAGATCCATGCCAACTATGATGACCAAAGAGTAAAATGTCAGAATTTTTCATGAAAAATAGTACAATAGTAATAAATCCAATATGGTCTTTTTCTAACTAAACATTTAAATGGTTTAATATTTTAGGCTACTATCAAAATTTAAATCCTGAGAATGTGTCCACTTTAGCCTGGGCATATAATGCAGATGTAGTTAAAGATTCATTTTGTACTCCTAGACCCACTGTTTTAGTTTTTGCTTTCAAGTTTTAAAAAGAGAGAAAAGAAAAGAAAAGCTTCAAAGCAGTTTCCTACCTTGGTATTAGGTCTTATCAAATAATATAACAGTTGTGATGAATTTTTTTTTAGAAATAGTGGGGATGAACTGGAACTGTGTATGGCAGCCAGGTGCTCTATTCCTGAGCTACACCTCTCACCCTTTTGTTTTGTTTTGTTTTGTTTTGTTTTGATACCATGTCTTGCTGTGTTGCCCATGCTGGCCTTAAACTTTTAATCTTTCTGCCCCAGTCTCTAAAATAGCTAGGACTGCAGTCATGAGCCACTATACCTGACTTGAATTTTGTTTTACGATACATAGAACATCCTCTTCCAATGCATCCCTTTATCATTGTAAAATTTGACTTAGGACTAAAATAAGTGAATTGATTCATTGTCCTGGAAATAACACCATCATTCAAGAGGATTTTTTGTACAATAACACCTGGTGACAACAAAAATCTTTGATTTCTTTCCAGCAGAGGTTGCAAATATAGGGCTCATCTCATCTGACATATACTTTTTATCTAAATTTAATTTAGTCTCAACAGGCTCTAGACAGCCTGTGACTTAATTAGCAATATGTTTACTATTAGTCATATTACACAAACTTAGCAGAAAATATTCTTTTGAAACAAGTTATGATAAATAACTCAACTAGTTACTGTTATTAGGATTATCAAAAATTATTGTAATGATCCATTCAGTCTGCCTTTGTCTCACACAAAAAAGAAAATTTAAAGTCAGCAGCTAACATAAACTTAGAGAATAACTGAAATATTATGTTTTGAAGTAGAAACTTCTTATTTTGTGATAACAGTGCTTATCTAAATCTTAATGTATTTCATTGACATTTATACCTATAACTATTTTAATATATTATGAATATGCATTGCATACGTTTAACCTTCTGTCTCTGACTTAAGTTATACATCTTTATGTCCATTCCTTAATGTTTTAGCATGTATCACCAACAAAAACTAAATGTAATATTTCCTTCTTCCACTCATCTCTCCTCCCCTCTCCTTCCCTTCCTTCCCCCTTCCCCTCTATCTTCCTCTTCTTTCCTATTCTCTCTCTCTCTCTCTCTTTCTTCCTCTCTTCCTCCATGTATTTTGGGGGCTGGAACCCAAGGTCTCATACATGCTAAGCAGCATGCCACTGCCACTGAGCTGTGGCCCCAGCTCTCAATTTCTCTTCTCTTGCATGTTATTTTTCCTAGCATTTTATTTCTATCTTATTTTAATCACCAAATTAGACATTACTTGGTTTTGTACCATTGAATTTAATTTGTTTTCATATATCAGTGTTACACAGATTTATGGTTTATAGAATTCAACAAACCTATAAAACTTTTTGAGAAAAATAAGTCACCCCCAAAAAATAAGTTCCCCTTTTCACCACTATTTTTGAACCCCAAGGAGAACCACTTCATATACTGTTGGATCATTCTTTTGGTTTTACTGCAATAATTCTAAATAACAAAATTTTATTGTTACCTCTTCATTTTTTGAGACATTATCTGTCATCCTTCCACTATGAAAGACAGGATGTTGTATTGTAGTCAGCATTTCATTACTATGTTCACACAACCAGATAGCCTGACATCATCACACTTTTCTTTCTTATAAAAGCTTTTGTTTTCCCTGAAGTTACTAACTGGTATTTTCTGGCTGTTGGTTGTGCTGGTGCTACTGCTGTTGTTTTATCTTTGGCTTAGTTTTCTCCATACTTACCACAAATTCAACCCCAGATTTTTCCATTATTATATACTTATCTTCTGAATATGCTTATATTCATTCTAAAATAATATGACTGAACTATTTTCTTAAATAATCCCATGTGTTACAATATTTTTGTCTTTTCTCTCAGGCTGGTCAGATTAGCCAGAAGAGAGACTTCTGGTACTCTAGAGGCAATAAGGCTGATTATTAGGCTTCTGAGCACAGGGCAAGATAAGAAAACTGAAGGTCTTAAGATTTTGTATGTAAATTTAGGCTTAATCCTCCTTTTTCATAGAATACATTTTTTTAGTCAGCAACCTCTCTATTTCACTTACTCCAAAATAAAGCAAAATATCATAGTTAATTATAGTATCAGCTTGAATAAGAAATGCCTAGTGAATTAGTTTAATACATTTCTAAATGCATCTGGATGTTTGACTTACTAAACAGGGAAGACTTACCCTAGGTGTGAGTGGCACCAACCAATAAGCTGATAGACCAAGTGAAATAAAAACGGAAAGAAGAAGGAAATAACCCCTTTGGTTCTTCAGAAGAATTCCAGTCTTCATCATTTCCTTTGAAAATCTGCCTCTAGGCTTTCAGCTCAGACTCTTCAGTGTCCTGAAACAAACTTGTACTGGACTCTGCGGTGAGCTTCAGGCCTATTTTGATTTTCATTGGATACTCTAGATCTCCAGCATGCAGACTGCCCTTTTGCAGATAGCCTTCTTCACCCCTGACTCTGCAGGTGGCCACTGTAAGGCTACATTGTAAATCTTTTATATAGCAATATATTTATTATATAATATACTACACTAAATGTGTTCCTCGAATGAACCCTAACTTATACATCATGTCTGGCCTGCATTTGGAGACACAGTTGCCTGACTAGGTAGTAACAGGTAGAGGGTGTGAGAATTTAATAGCTTCTTCAGTAGATCTTCAATAATCCTCTTATTTTGTACTCTCCATATTCTATCTGTTTTCAGAGGTAACTCACTTCCAATTCAGGATTCTCCAATAAAAAGCCAAATTACTGTAGGATTAAGATTCATCTTTCTTGGATAAATGAGTCAATTGTTATTCTTCTGAGTCCCTTCTTCCATAATTGTTTTCTTTTTCCTTTGTGTAGTCCTTATTTATTCAGTGCTTTAAACATTCCTTTAAATTTGTTTTAGTGGTGTGGCTATAGATGTAAATACGTGTGCTCAAATTATAGACAATTTGGATGTGTTCAAATTAGGGCTATCATTATTCAATAATTGTTTTTAGACATGTGCACAAATCTTCCAATATTTACCCACCATTTTGGCTTTTTTAACATTCAATTCTTTCTTTGGGATGAATTTTATCTTTCTTAAAGAATATCCTTTACAAATTTTTTACAGTACAAAAGATTGAATGAAATTAACCCAGTAGCTCCTCCACCGAGCTACACCCTCAGTGTAATTTTTTTACACCATTGTTTGTTGATTTTTTTGTTTAGTTTTTGTTTCATTGTGCAGTTTCACTAAATTGCTCAGGCTGACTTCAAACTTGAAAGCCTCCTGCTGCAGGTCCCAATGTAGCTGGGATTATAAATTTACCCCACTATGTTCCACCTAGAAGTTCTTTCAATGAATTTTGTTGTTGTTAAACCCTGTTTTTGTCTGAAAAGGTTACTTCATCATTTCTCTTGAATAATAATACATCATATGTTATAGTTCCAAATTGATAGTTATTTTCTCAGCATTCAATATAAACTGTTGTTATTGCTGAGAAATATGTTGATCTCATTCTACTCACCATGTCTTTTAATCATTTTTATGGTTTTTCTCTTACGTTTCTGTGCTGAAATCTGAATAATTTTTCACTATGTATTCAGTTGAGTTTGTTCTCCTGTTTAAACTACTTATTGAGGTTGTTTTTTTGCTTCAGTAACTATATTTTCATTTTTAGAGGAACTATTTCATTTTTTAAATTTGGAAATATTTTATATTGGACCATATTACACTTCTATTTTATTATTCTTTAATCATTTATAATATTTTGTAGTATATAACTAATAATTCTATCATTTTATCATTTATCATTTTGAAGGATCTAATTTTCCTTATACTTATTTCTTGCTTTTCCCCCACGAATTGTCTAACCTTGAGTTGTGAGTTCCTATTTGATCTAAGGATACTTAACGAGGATTGGAATATAAATATAACCATTCAGAAAGGTTTCAATTTTCTTCTCTTTGACAAACTCAGAACTACGTTAGTTTCTTACTTTGATTTGTGACTTCTTTAGGTGTTTGACTTGTGTGAATCCGAACTTGAAATTTACAAGACACAATCTAATTGTCTCAAGCTCTCAATATAGAAGGTATTTGATTCATTTAATTTTGTTTCTAGAGCTCAAGTCAGTTTGTTACTACAAACACATCTCTTTGTAACCTTGTTTTGTGGATAAATTTTTCCATTCCCCTTTTTCTTTGACCATACACCTATCTGAGAAATTATTGTAGAATCTCGGTTGAGAAGCCCCAAATCGACCATTAAGGTGATCAGAGCTTCAGTTTCAGCCTTAGTTTCCCATCTTACTTTCCAGTACTCACTGTATTTTTTGTCTTCTCTGGCTTCCTGTACTGTCATTTCAGCACAACTATGCATTTAAAATAATCTTTCTGTAATATATACATAAATGTTTTAATTTGGATTGCTTTGGTTTTTTTATTTTTTTAAAAAAAAAGGTAACTGCTGTAGCATATTGCCAGAAACAAAAGCCATGTTATACCTTGGTTAAGAAAAGGGAAGACAAAAGAACTGTTGGCATAGATGAGTTGCTAAAACCAGGAAATAAGACTGTATCTGAAAGATAGGTTGCTTAGGGAGACATAAAATGATACCTAGTAGGAAAGCATCAGGCAAACTCAAATTGAAAGACAGTGTACAAAACAGTTTTCCTATACTCTTTTAAAATGTCTTTAACAACAACCCATGGTAGGTTTGAAGAATTTACATCAGATTAAAAGAAATTGGAGAAACAATGGCTGAATATGAGGCATGATTTACACTGGGATCCTACTCTGGAAAAAGTAACTTTTAAAAGACATTACCAGAACAGCTGATAAAATTTGGATATGTCCTCATAAGATAATATTATCATGTTAGTGTAGAATATCCTGATTTTGATAAATACAATGCATTTATATAAGAGAAGGTACTTGTTCTTAGAAAATAAACATTGAAGAATATAGGGTTAGAAGGGCACAGTATCTCTTACTTACTATTAAATGGTATCTTTAGAATGTCAAGCAGGTTGAACCTATGTTGTAAAGGAAGGCCAGGATGTTAACATCATTTCCACATTATGCTTCTGTTAAGCAGAAGACTTTGATCAATGTTAAGCATACTTCAGTTATTCCAGAAGTGATTTGCAGTTCAAGTTAATGAAATCATAAATGCATTCTTTATGAGTTTAATCTAAAATATTACCATGAAAGTATTTATTATCCACAAGGAATTTATCAATTTCTTATTAAGGCCATTTCCTGGTGCCCAACAAAGTAGGTTCATAACCTTTTATCACTTATCAAGTAGCTATTTTGTCATTCTCATAATTGATCTTAGTAACCACATGGTGAGATGTAACCCTTTAAAAGATGTTTTATTACTATAGTGTGGTGACACATGCCTATAATCCCAGCACTCAGGAGGTTGAGGCAGGAAGATTGCCACAAGTACGAGGCCAGCCGGGGCTATATAGTGAATTCAAAGTCAACCTGAACTACAAGCAAGACCCTGTCTCAAAATAAAAACAAGCAAACAAACAAAAAGAACTTTAATGTTTTTGAACAAGTGTTGGAAAAAGTACACACACATTGCAACGTGCATCATGTTAGGAAATTAAAAGGGTCTATTTTGACAGGAATGATGCTTTTATTCACTGTTGAATAAGATACCCAGTACAACTACAGATATTTAATAGGCACATTGTAAATATTTGTCAAGTGTGTAAATGAATAAGAAAGCAAGATGCTTATGAAAGTTTCTACTATATAGATGAGGAAAGAAACTTTCTCTTTTTTTTTGGTACCAGGGATTGAACTCATAACCTTGTGCTTGCCAGGCAGGCACTTAGGCCACTGAGCTAAATCTGCATCCCAAGGAAAGAAAATTTCAGATACATCTAATGATTTCATTAAGGGAAAAAATGGCTGTAAGATTGAAGTAGAACTTCAATACAGGTAAAATTAAATATTGTATATACTTTGTTCAAAAGTGTGTCTAAATCATACTAGGCATGCAACTAGTGTATCTTTTTATATTGTATATTCATATTTAAAGTCTTACTGCTCTTTTCACCATACCTTACCATATTAATGGTGGGTAGATTATATTCAGAGAAATTATTTCAATATTTCAAATGTGTTGTCTTGTATGATAAATATTATCTCCTGAAGCCTAAATGTGGTTCCTAAAGCTAATAAGTTTCTTCTCCTTAGCTTTTACACATTGGCAATGAGTTCATTTTAAACTTAAAGAAAATTAAATTGAATTTTACGCAAGAGCATAAAAATCCAATGTATCAGCAATTTGTCATATGCCTGTTTTTCCATGTTGAAGAGGAACAATTCCATTTAATGTCCTGAAATTTATATAGGCTGTTGTTCCCTTTGCAGATCCTGAGCCATTTTCTCTGTAAATTACTGTGAATTGCAAACAAAAGTCCAGAAATAGGTCTGTGCAGATTCACACCAGTCAGGCGACTCTGTAAATAGCCTTGCCCAAATCCCATTTTAAATACTTTCATTATTAACAATGTCATGTCATTCTTAGAGATGATTACCATGCAGTGAGTACCCCTAAATAATATTTCAAACATTTCAAAACCAGCACTGTAGACTTTACAGAAATTATTCAGCCATATTGCTGCAAAACAAAACCATCTATTGACACAAAGGATTCAAACACCAGCTGTTTGGAAAGTTTTGCATTTTAGTAATGGCAGTGAGTTTCAGATTTTCAATTAAAGTGCACACTTTTTAAAATAAAGATTAATTTTTCTTTTTTAATAGTCCTGAAATACTTTTAAAGGAAGTCTTTAAAGATTGTGTTCATTTTTGTTACCAGGTAAGTGTTATATTGAAAGATTTTTAGAGTGATTTCTACCTCCACAGAATAAGCTTTACTGATATCCTTCTTATTCAAAAATCTTTCTTCACCATCTTATTCCCTTGCCACTTGATTACATATAACAAATATACAATGGGTTGCATATAATTATTTTGTAAAATTTGGTGGCTTTGGACATATGTATTCACTCATTATGACTATCCATCATCTTACTTTTGCCACAAACACTGAAAATGTATTTTGCAAAGGCAACTCCAACCTCCTGCACTGAAGCATCATCTTCATGCTTACTATTTTGAGAAATGCATAAATTGAAAAATAGCTACATGATAAAGTTAAATCAAGTTTAATTAATTCGCCTAAGATCATTGAGCCAGATTTGAATTCAGATTCTTCTATCCCTAGTGCTTGTGTTCCCTTTGTAACAGCAGGCTGAAAAAGATTTAAAATTTATCCCTCCAGCAATCCAAGAAAGAAAGAAAAAGAAAACCAGTGGTTAGGAGCGAATATAGACCATTAAAAGCCCCCAAAATAAAAAAAAAATACATCAACATAACAAAAGAATGTATCATTCCAAAGACTAGTAAGTCTTCCTGAGTATACTAGGTATTATATTCAACAACATAGGTAGTATGAACAGATGAAAGGTAAAGAAATATGAGCAGCTTACAGAAACATATTCGACTCAACTGATTTGTAAAAAGATACATTGCAGATAATTTAAGATGAATTGCAGAGTCATTATCACTTTGAAAAGATTTTTAAAAGTATGCTCAATCTTCTAAATTTTCTACCCTTCTGGGAGTATTCTTTCTTGATTATCCAAATAAGAATTCTAACTAGAATCTTTTTTTCTTCTAACTGATTCTCAGAACCTACTTATTTCCAAAAAAAAACAATATTGGCTGTCCTCACCCTGACCCTGAGTACCATACCTTTCTCTAGTACTCAGAGCCAACTCCAAAATCTATTGAGAACTTCAGGATGTTCTAAGAGAATTATAATACAGGAGGGAAAGAGAACTTAAAATTGGGAAAAAAATTTAATTCTTTGGTATACAAATAATTTCTCTGCATCAGTGGCAGTGGCTTTTACATTCCTCATCTGAGAACTTAACACGCCAGTGTGAACTCGTGGCTGATGGCTATTTGCAAAAACCAAATGTGTGAATTCTTATCAAACTACAGAAAGTATACAGATAAGTTACTTGCAGTCTACATGCTAAACTGGTATAAATTCCAATGCTATAATGTTCTTATAAAAATGGAAACTTCCACATAATTTTCCATTCTGCTATAAACATATTAGGGAGGAATTAATTATCTTACATGCCTCCAACTCAGAATTCACATAATCTTAGGAAAAGTAGGAAAGCTCATATTTAAAAATTTAAAATCCATACATCTTCATGAATTATATAAAGATAGTTCTCAACACTTTGAAAAGAAAAATTAGTCTGTGCTTATTTCAAATCTCATAAATCACTACTTGTTTGATGTAATAAATTTAGATATTTTTAAGTTCAGCAAAACTTTTAAAAATGGATAAGTAGTAAAAATACAAGGTTAAAAGAAATAGAAAAATCCTCAATTTCAAATTTTAATATATCAGCTTGACCACTAAGTCATCAAATCCCAGGTTTCCCAAGAGGAGTCCCAGTTTAAAGATTAAGTGTGTCACTCTGAACGTGCTCCTTGGACAGTGCTGTCCCTCTCATAAATTTCCCTACTGTTACATATATTTCTTTGGTTCACATTTATCTTCTGATTTTTAGAGTAATTGCTTACAAAGTGACCCGGCTTAGATATACTTCAATTATCTTTAAATTATGTACTTTATGTGCAGTCTATTACACATCAACTATAGTTTTTTAATAAAGAAACACAAAAGGGATGTCTGGGTCCTACCTCAGAGGTTTTCACTTATTTTGTATCAGGTATGCCCTGAGTATCAAGATTTTCCAAGACTTTTTACATAATTCTAATGAGCAGCAAACTTGAAGAATCACTGTATTACTACTTTCATCACATTAATTTAAGCACTATTACCTTTGTCTAAATTATTTTACTTCCTAAAGAACATCTTTCTGCCAGACTTACTTCCTCCCAAACCATTCTAACTATCATAGATGGGTAATTCTTAACTTAAAAACCCCCATTTTCCTCTTCTTTAAAAACCTCCAAAGCTTCTCTGCATTTAGAATAATGTTCCAATTCTTTTTTATGAGACTCAGTCCCTACTTTATTTCTTACTGTTTCCCTTTCACTCTCTATTCTCTGGATTTCCTGACTCTTTTTCACTGTCTTGAACTCTCTGATGCTCTCTACCTCTGATTCTTTATACATGCTGTTTTCCCTGCCTGAAGCACTTTCCATTTCATGCAATTAACTTTTATTTATCCTTCTTAGCCTAAGTTCCAGTTCTTCAGAGGACTCTTTATGTTCACTACACCAAATAATATTTACCATTAGTATCTTTACCAAATAGGACTCTATACATAGGACAGTGTCCTATACATTGTTGATGTTCAACAAGATCTAATAGCATTTGCTTTTTGTTTGATAAGAATGATCATACTTCAGTGGAATTGTTATTTTTTACACTTTCTCTTAGTGGAATGTAAGATCTGTAAAACATGGGACTGTGTGCATCTGACCTGTTCTTATATCCTCAAGTGGCACATAGTATATTTTAATTGTGCACTTGCTGTGTGCCACTTTTGTCCTGAGCAATGAATATACCTTAGTTAGCCACTCCAACAAAGATACCATTCCCATGATGCATATATTCCAGAAAAGAAAGACAGGCAATGAATGAAACAAGAAAAGAAGGAATAACCGAATACTTGCTTAATATGTATGAGAAAGAGCAGGAGGCAGGGACAAAGCCATTTGCTTCTTAGTCCATATGTGAAATAAAGTTGTTAACGCTGTTTCTTTCAAGAATTCTGTTCTATCTAATGCATGTTCTTTCATTTCTTAATGTTTAAATAATGCTTACACAGTATAGAAAACTCAAATTTTTTTCTAATAAAACTAGAATGCTTCTCCTTCCATATGTTACTTGGTACTAAAATATCTCTCAAACGTAAAAATACCTTTCCTTCCACACTTAGAAATGAGACTTCAAACACAATATCATGATGCCTTAATTATGGGTGAATGAAGAATAAATAAGAACATTGTTCACCAGGTGATTCTCTTCAGGATCATCACCCGTCATGCAATGGGTTAGGAAAACTTTCACAAGTCACAAAGCATAAGGTTAAGAAAGAAGTATCAATTGGAAAAAAAATTCATAAAGCCAAGGTCAGACCCCTGAGATGATCATAATCCCCTAATCTGTCCATAATTCACTGGGAACATATTTCTGGACCTGACTTGAGTTTGGTTTCAATGACTGAAAAGCCTGTCACTCTTGATTCTCTATTCTTATGGGGCAAATGGGAGATGGTAGTCATGCCACTGTATGAAATAAAAAGGCTACTTGGAAGCAAGAGTTTGGATTTAGGATGCTAGCTATCCTAGTATTTGGGGCCTAGAGGTATTAAAGTTTTTCCTGTACGTGTACTGGGGAGGGAGGGGTTTGTTGTGAAGTCACCAGTGCCATTTCAAGCTTAGCTTGGACACTATTTCCCTGCTGGAAAAAAGGGGATTCCCTCAGATTCCAGCTAGTTTATTGTCCAGGCAACCTAGTGTGGGCATGTGTGTCATGTTCAGATGAGCCGGCTTCTTTTTATTTTTATTTTTGGGTTGGGGGAGATATGAGAGTAGTGAAGGATGGAATGAGAAGAGAGAAATTAGATTTTTGAGGCCCAAAAATATGCATTTGTAGGATAAAGAAAACTCATGAGAAAAAAAAACAAGAATCTGACAACACTGATGACAAATTTCACCATTTTAAAAATTTTGTTTAGGAAATCTTTGCCAAATAATAATAAGGGAGGGGAAATCCACGTAAGAACATAATATGTGGCTATTATCTTCAAATATTAAAATTCAAAGAGCTAATGTACACTGCATGCACTCAAAAAATGCTACCTGTCTATTTCTAATACTGCTCCCAAACTACTTGGTCAATGTGATCATCTTCTTAAAACAACATACTTTATTCTCTAGACATATGCTTTATTCTATAGAGACACCTTTTTTTAAAACCCAACATATCTTTTGATCATCATTAACTTATATTTGAGAATCTCAGTGTATTGAGAACTACTGTTTTGGAAATTTACCTTCATGCATTTCTGTTCTACAGTCTCCAATCCCTTACAAAGAGGTAAATCAATATTGACATTATGCATCTATTAATTACTAAAAATAGCCAAAGTTCCTTTATTAGAGCTATTAAAGAAGGAAACACAGTACTAATTGTACAATACTGGGGTGAATATTTATAGTCTCAGAAACATCAAAATTTAAATATATATATCTACATATATATGAGATATTTCTCAATTTTAGAGAAAGAAAGATGATTCTGAAGTAATTGAGTACAACTTCTTATTCCATGTGATCAGTATTCTGTATTTTATGTTTTAAATTCTCTCACATGACTATGATCTTCAGTTTTGATCATCCTATAGACCAATCTTGGCATTTGCATTTAACAGTAATATTTCTTGGCTTGACCAATCTGGCTTTATTTTCAGAGCAGGCTTCTTTAGCTACTTACAGAGATTTTTGACTAGCATATCATGTTCCTTGCAAGAATTTTAAACATCGATTTGCACAGTAAATGAAAATTGTTTTGATAAACAACTGCTTTTAATAGTAATTAGTGTCTATGAGCATCTCCTTAGTAGAAAGCTTGACCTTTCTTTATTCAAGTTTTTGGGCTCAAATTTCCTGTTTATCACTGTATTCACTCAAAGAAGAGCTACTGAAAATGAGACTTGGTCTATCTTTCTGTTATAATCATCAGTTTAAAAGAGAATAATGTTCATTTTCTTGACCCCAAAGACCTCCATTTGTCTGTGCTAGAAGAGTGAACACTGCCTCAATTAGCTTTGCATGACTTGTTCTTGGTGGTGTTAAGGGACAACATTAATTGATTTTAGGACAAAATCTCACAGCTCCTTTTAATGAATATTTCCCAAATCTAGATATACAGACTTAACAATGCAGCTCTAATAAGTAGCTTCATTTAGACAGAAAATAACACTTAATAATCAATATAAAACCAGGCCACTGAGACCCAGATGCAGTTCAAACAAAAAGTATACACCCTTTAGGCTCTCAGACAGATTGCAGGTCTGCCTTTGCCAATCCCATCTAATTCTCCTCATTTTCTTCAAAGAAATATAATTTTAAAAATGGTTTTTCTGTAGGCTCTGTGCCAGGCACATGCTATACAGATGCTGTCCAAAACAGATGTCATTGTAGCTAAACCAGTTTCCTGCCCATCAGTCCTGAGTTTGCATCTCTTTCTCCCCCTATGTTTATTCTTCATACCATTGCCTTGAAGTAACCTCACTGTTCCTCTCTCAGAGAAAAGAAAACAATCTCGTTTATCAATTATTAAGTAGTAGTAACCAATACCGCTGGCTATTGTTTGCCTTCTTGTGACCAGCTATTCACCACTCTGGTGACATGATATCTTATTTGCTTTGAGCCACACATCAGGGAGCTCAGAGGGTGATTAATCATTATTTCTAGGCAACAGATCACACATAATAGCCTAAGGAAATTAGGACAGAAGAGTTCAAGAGGAAGGACAATTTATAAGTCCAACTCTGTGTAACTAATCTGATGATTGAGTTCTCCTTCCTCACCCTTTGTCTGCAAATTGTCTCCTATTTTAAAGTTAATGTCTTCCTGAGGCCTAAGTAAGGAATAACTCCTGAAGAAAGTCTAAAACTTTTAAAGGAAATGTTGATGAGAATCCTTTAACTTAAGTAAGTTACTAGAACATGTCAAAACACCCAAGTAGTCATAGTGGATCACTGACTGTTGGTATAGCAAGAATTGTTAATATCCTCCAGAAAAAAAGAACCTTCCAATTTCTACAGGCAATCAATTCATAGTTGTTTATGCAATCAACTGGCAAGAGTTTATTGAGTGTCTATGTGCCCAATATGTCCAAAGCCTCCAGGAGAGGTGCAAAAAAGAAACAGCTCTAGTAATCTAGAATAACATGCTAATCATTTACATGCAAACCAGTGTCTTTTAAAACCTCCAAAGCAAAAATATCTTTTCTCAAACTTTAGTTTATATAGGTAGTGGTAACTGATGCTTTTGACAAAATTAAGGCACATGGAAGTTTACTAAAATGTTCAGAATCACAAAGTAAATGTAGCAAAGAATGTAAAAAGAGATCAGGGATTTTAAAGTTCTAGAATATTTTCTTTATCTAAAATTTGAATAACAAGTGCCCAGAAAACTGTATATGCTACCTTAGTTTCACAGGTGAAACAAAGAACCACTAACCGAGATAATATATCAGTCCCAATTAATTGCAAAAAAATAGTACACAGTGAGCCTGTATAAGTAGGTGGTCTCCACCACAGATGAACAGTTTTCTCCATGCATGTTACACCTCCTGGAGTCTTGGTAACAGAAAATGATCACAGATTGCAGGTTAAATTGAGAAAGGCAAAGCTTTCACCTTTAAAAAATACCCAAAAACTGTGCAGAGAAATTTCTTGATTGATGTATCTAAGCCAGCAGTTCTCATTTGGGGGCAATGTTCCCCACTCCCCAAGAAGATAGAGGCATTTTGATTGTTACAATTTGGGGAGGTGATACTGGCATCTAGAGGCTCAAGGATATGGCAGACATCCTGCAATATACAGGAAATCCCACTACAACAAAGGATTATCTGGCCTGAAGTTTAGACTCTGCTCTAGGTTATGGGTCTGAATTAGAATACCAATTCTGTCTCTGTCATAATAGAACATTGAGGATGTCATGTGTGGATTAGGTTTTCTTTAACATAAATTTGCTTTATAGAATAAATTAAAAGGGCTAGATATCCATAGCATGTTTCTCCGGTTTATTGAATCCTTAAAAATTTAAAGAAACAATAATCCAGAAGTGATTTTTTGGTATATGTGGTACTAAGTGTTGACACCAGGGACTTTGCATTGAGCAATACCCCAAGCCCTTTTAATTTTGTTAGATTTTTATTTTGAGACAGAATTTCTTTAAATTGCCCAAGTTGGCCTCAAATTTGTGATCCTCAAGCTCAGCCTCTCTACTAGCTTTGGCATAAACCATCATGCTGGACCAGAAATGATTTTAATGCATCTTATAAGGATAAGTATGGAAAAAATTTAATGAGAATAGTAACTTATTCTAACAAATAAGAAATTATCAAGCAATTTTCTAGGCCCAAATTCTTGCAAGACAGTGGGGTGATATCAGCATTGGGCATTTATAAGAGGACTAAGGTCAAAGCCTTCCACAAATGTATCTCTTACTTTTTTAAAATTCAAATGATAAGAAAAATAGCTAACATTCAATGAACTTGAACAGTGATATTTTAATTAAATTGGGCAGGGGGCTCAATTGGTATGGTTAATATTTCATATTGTGACTATTTAACTTATTTATAGAGATGCACACATACAAAGAGGTTAATAAGGGAGGAGAAAGGTGTTGTGACTCAAATAGTAAATACTATATCTTCACTGTATTAATTAAAGATGGCATTTAGGAACATAGGCCTAGTGATAAAAACTAGAGTAATTAATATTCACTTATGAACATATAAAGATTTTATCTTTACCATGTTGAACAATGAAACAAAAAAGAGTAAATTGTGACATATTTTTGGCAGCATTTTTATAATTTGCAAAGTGCTCTGACATGATCTCATTTATTTATAGAGTAATGTGGGAGAAGTTATTTTTAATAATAACTGTTTTCTCCCAGGTGTCCAAAATACTTGGCTTCTTATACTACAGCTCAGCTGAACCTCTGAGTGAATGTGTGGATTCCAGGAGCTCAAGTGGCAGTAATTTAGTCTAAAAACAGCTAACTCACTAATGTCAATGAGAAGATGGAGACATAACTTACATCTGAAGACAGCCTATCAAACCACCAACCCAAAGTACTGGGAAATAATAAGTGGATAACTCTAGCTGCTGACACTCACAGGGAGCCATGTAAACCCAATAAATCATTTATATTGGTGGTAAACTTGCCAGCAAATCAATTACAGTATCTTTGCAATTCCTTTCTGCTTGTAACTAAAATAACGACACTGGGGATTTGAAAAATAAGCCATCGTTGATTGCTTAGAAATCAATTATTGAGGTAGTGAAAGACACCCCAGTCACCATTCATTTTCAAGGCCTTCATTATATCATTTAGAGCATGCATCTGTTGAAGGGGAAACAGGATTCTCTACATGTAAGCATGGTAATGCTAACCCATTATCAGTAAAGCATACATTTGAGCTGTTTATCTACTAGTTAAAATGAATTTGTACTAAGCAAACCATATATTCCTGCTTAGGTTCAAGATTGCAACAGAACTAAGAAAGTAATATATCTATAGTACAGCTTATTTTTTCATGTAATGATAGGCTGGCTTTCTTCCAGGTTATTTGCAAATTCCTACTTTTCCTTTTAACAAATTCTTAGATCCAAGGGAAAAAGATTCTAGTTTTTAGATATAATGTTTCTTGGGATGAAAGACTCATAAAGCATGAAAAAAATCTTAAAATATCTTTAAATATCTAGTACCATCCTGTATTTTGCAAATGAGAAAGCTAAAATTCAGAGAAGATTAAAAGACTTATTCAGGCATAGAATAGAAATGATGTCTTATCAGGTTTTGGAAGTCAGATTTCTAAGCTACCAGTCTAGTGATATTTCCATAATAGCACACTGGCCTATGTCAAACTTGATTCTATCATTACCTGTGCTACACACATACACATGAAATCTCATGCCAACTTACCAAGAATATTAGTATAGAGATGCTCTGTTAATTTTTGAATTAGCCTGAAAGAGATTATACTTCAAGTTCATGTCAACTGTTCACACCATCCCAGAATAACCAGTTCTTTCAACACCATTAAATAAAAGAATGCATGAGGATCCATGTGTCCATATAAATTACATCAATCAAACTTGTGCATTTCCTCACTTGCCCTGGGCATGTTCACATTCTCAAGGCTGACTCAAAGACATAGATAGACGGGCAGAGGACCATGTACTAATGAAATGGCACAGTAACTGAATTTTAAAATTCAAATATAAACCTTATATTATATAATGATAATCATGCTTCTACAAGTTTATTTCGAGTCTAGAAACAATTTTATATGTATTAAGAATATGCTCATACTGGATCTTGGCATTTTACTACATGGGACAAAGATGCAAATGGAAGTGTAAGGAGAACAAACTGAATTTGAAAAGACAAAATCCAAAGTAAGAGTAAAATCACCCAAAAAAGGTATCTTTATAAAATCAAAAAGACATGTTAAACTGAAATGTGGTTTGGACAAATATGTATATGTGATCTAAGATTACAGCAGAAATAGAGGGTGATATATTGATGGCCAAAATTCTCCACTTCTTTCAATAGTCATACCTTTGCTATGTAATTTTACAGTCCTTTCTGACATAGATGGAGTGTAACTCTTGTCTTTAGCCATTCAGTAGACTTTGGCCAATTAGATACAGCAAATGTGCCACAAAATCTTGCAAAGTGCTTGTGCAATTGTGTTGCAGACAGCTGAGGTAGTTAAAAATATTATAGGCAGTGAGACAGGGATAGGTCCTCAAAGGAGCCAGTGCAGATACTGTGCAACTGTGCGGGAGACAGACATCTCCTGCTGTTGGCCAGGCCTCAAGACAAAGGATCAAACAAATGCATCTAAGTCTTAAGGACTGATATCCTAATTAGTTCCCTATCACCTTGAGAAAGCCTGGAGTTACTATCCCATCCTCCTAGGGGAAAAGTCACGACTCTAAGAATGCCTGCTTTCTATGTGACTTGCTTTCCTATTTGTCCCTAATGTAATCAATTTTACCTGAACTATTGATCTTATTGGCTAACTATCATTATGTGCCACCTTATGCCCATCTGCTTTGTGAGTTCTCAGTCTTTCCCCGCCTTGAACCCACCATGGTTTTACTCTATAAAAGTCCGTGGAAAAGACAAAGTCCTGGGAAACCTGCTTAGGTTCCCTTCTGTCTGTCTCTGAGACAGAAGCTTTCTTTCTCTCAATAAATATATTCCACTCTTAACCTCCATTGTTCCTAAAATTCATTCTTCAATTTTGGAGAACACGAACTCCCAGACAGAGTAGGTCAGGAGTTTCATTCCCCTATATCAATTGGGCTCACTCATTGTGCTCATTCCTTTCCTATGAGAACAATATGCCTACATTAATCTGCTTCTCCTAGGAAAAGGAGAAATATATAGAATAAAGCTGCCTCAACTAAAGCCCTATGTCCTGCCTAGCTTAGAATAATGTCTCAGCCAACACACAGATGCATGTGACATAATAATTATTGATGTTTTAAACCACCGTACTTTGTCACGAAACAATAGATATCAGATACATAAAAAGTGGTTCTTGATGATATGGAGTAATCTATCTATTCATAGAAAAGTGCCAGCAAATGACGGAAGATCATGAACAGCAAGGATATTCTTTCATATGGAAAAATGCATCTTAACTAAGATTTTAGCTTAACAATGAAGCTGGATATAGTGGTGGGGAGTATAGAAGCATGTTCCAGTGGTAAAACTACTTTAATTAGGGCCAATGTTGCAAGAGAATTTCTCTCCTGAGATCACAGGATTAACACAGGTAATGGAGTTGCTAGATTGCTAGAGCTGGGAAGAGTTAGAACACAGGTTACTCTATATTTTTGTGCCTAAATGAATAAATCATTCAAACCAGATTAGACTAAATGATTAAATCATTCAAAGCCAGATTAGACTAGTAGTTTGTCAAAGCAGAAAATTGAAACAAGGAATTTCAGAAGCTAAAATAGGTGTGGAGGGAACTTCAAGAAGCTCTTAACAAGAATAGGTAGAGCAGCTTGAAGTGCAGCATAAGAAAAGCAATGCAGACTAGGCTGTGCAGCAAAAGGACATGCCAGACAATTCGAGGCTTTTCTCTGTTAGAACTTAGAGAATGAAGTTTATAGATGACAGCAAGATTGTACATAAGCTCAAGACTTCTCTAGAATAAAAGTAAAGTCATAGAGACTGAATTTAAGAAGGCTTTGTCCTTTGGCTTATAGAATCCATGACTCCTGGCAGTAGTAGGAGGGAGAACTGTCTTCTTGAGAATGTACTAGGGGTTCATCTGTAAACAAACATGACTATAAACCTTGAACATTGTTACTATATCATGTTTTTCTATTCCTGTGTTCTTGTATTCCTGGAGATATTATCCTTTCAACTCACTTTCCTGAGCGAAGAGAGGAGAGGTCACTGTACTGATTATACCTTCAATATTGATAAAACCATTCAATATTTGAACAGATCTACATGTGGAAGATTTTATTATTGTGCATATTGCTTTTTGTCTGAAGGCACTGGGAAGAAGTGTGAGGTGTAGGGGCCAATGTTGCTTGCAAAAAAATGCCTAACTACTCAAGTTCCCATTTTGCATTTGGAAAGAGTGGAAAATTGGTTCCCTACTATAGCAAAAGGTCCTACATCCAGGGTAGCAAAATTGTTTGGATCCTGCTCACTTGTAGCGAACAATCTCAGAGAAAAAACAAAATGGAGGTAAATATATGGGAGGCTTTAGCTAAAGGCCAGCTAAACAGTGCTGAGTTTCTCAAGGGAGCTGCTTGGAGGTGATTCCTTCATCAGTGAGGCTACTGAGAACATCACATTCTCACACTCACACTGAATCTCTGAGAACTTGATGCTTTCTTATTAAAAAAAAATTAACAAAAGGCTCAAACAACTTGTCATTGGTTATCATGTAAGGAGATAAATTTTTTCTCTCACTGTTGTTGTGAGAGTACCTGAGAATATAATAACTTGCTGAAAAGAGAAAAGTGGAGTCAGGCTGATTATAGACCATGTCCCTCCTTCAAGTGTGCACAGCAAAGTATATCAGCTATGTCATAACAAATTCCCTCCATCTTGTTTTTTTATTTGTGGTAAAAATGACATACTATAAGATTTACTATCTTAACCATTTTAAGTGTACAGTTCAGTGGTTTTGAGCATACTCACACTGCTGAATAACCAATCTCCAGAACTGTTTTCATCTTGCAAATTTGAAATTTTACAATCACTAAACATCTCCTGCCAGTCTCTGGCAACTGCATTCTATTTTCTGTCTTTATGATATTAACTACCATTGCTACCTCATAAAGTGGGACCACAGAATATTTGTCCTTTTATAACTGGCTTATTTCATTTATCATAATGGCTTCAATGTTGATTTATATTATGTGTTATAATTTCCTTCTTATCACCAGCCCAATTATTTAAATGTAGGATGACCAAAACTTGTATATTTTTGTTAATTTTTATAAAATAATATAACAGAAAATATAAAAACAACAATTTTATCAAATTTAATCAATACCAGAATTGACCAGTTGAAATGAAACCTGCCTGAGTATCTCTCAGATAATACATGAACAAACATTCTGCCCAAGTAACACTCAGAGTAAACTTAACACTTAAGGTAAGGTTAAACATTAAAGTTAAGGTTAACAATTAAGGGTAAAGCTTTGATAATATTCCATTGTACCCATTTAAAATGTTTGTTCATTCATTCTTTGATGGATATTTGTCATGTCTCCATCTTGATTTTTAGAAATAATGCTACTATAAACAAAGGCATACCTCTTCAAGACTCTATTTTCAAACAAGCAACTAAAACCTCCTGTGAGTCAACACAATTTGCAGACTTCAGGGGAGAAGAACAAGAACTTAACTAGAAGCTAAGACCTCCTGTGAGTCTGTGCCATGCATGGGTTGACTGGGGGAGAGCCAGACACCAACCCCTCCCAGTGTACAGGCAGAGGAACAAGAAGAGCCAGCATTCCCTCCCCACGATAAGTGACTGCCTGATCTGAAAAAACACAGGCTGTGATGATAGCTAATAAGGTAAAATACAACTTAATGCTTGTAGGGTTTAGTGTTGCACCAACTTTTTAGGCCTAAAGCCAGTAGCCTGATCATCTATTCAGAGGATAACAGTATTCAATGTAGCATATATAGGGAATCTCCTACTGAAGGCAGTGGCCATTGTCAACTCCCTATTGTCTTATTCTGAAATCCTGTATCATCTCATTGTTTTGTTTGGTTGGGTTTTATTTGGTTTTATCTTGTTTGATTTTGTCATATCTAATGGCATGTGCAGCTATTTCAAAGAAAACAAAATATGTGGTAGTCATTTTGAACTTATTAATATCTTCTTTTGAAGTCATGTATTGCATTCATTGTTTTATTGGTTCTATTCTGTTCTGTTTTGTTTGATTTTACTATCTCTAAAGGTATGGGCAGCTATTTTGAAGACAACAAGATGCATAATGGTAACCATTGTTGATTTCCTATTATCTTGTTTTGAAATCCCGTGTCACTTACACTGTCTTGTTTTGATTGGCTTTATTCTGTTTTATTTTGCTTGGTCTTACTCTCTCTAAAATAAAATTTAAAACAACTTTTTTAAAAAATGACCCTACTTTCCATTCTTTTAGGTAAATAAACCAGAAGTGGAATTGCTATGTTAAAGTGGTAATCCTATTTTTGTTTGTTTGAGTAATACCCACCTATTTAGAAACATTTCATTTTGTTCCCTTTGTTTATTGAAATGAAATTCATGGATAATATAATGTGCCTTCACAGGTAGCTTTTAAGAATCTATGTAAGAAGGGAATAAGTGTAAAGTTGTTCATAATATAAAATATATGTCAAAGGCATGGTTTGGGCATGACCACACAAGAGTCAGGTGCTTATTTCTGATACACATTACCAAGTGAAAGAAGCTTTTCTAAAAAGGCTACATACTCTAAGTATATATTAGTCAAGATTCTTATCCTAAGCATATGACATTCTAGAAAAGGCAAAACCATGAATATAGTAAAAAGATCCGAGGTTGCCAGGAAACAGGAGAAGGAATGAGTGCCTTCCAAGGGTTAAGAGAGAAAGAAACAAATAGGTGGTACACAGGACATTTTTAAGGCCTTGAAAATATTTGGTAAAATAGTATAATAATGGGTAAAAGTCATTGGAAGTTTGTGCAAATCCATGTAATGTACAATGCAATGAATTTTAACATAAACCATAGACTTTGGAAATGAGTCAATGTAAACTCATATCAAGTGTACCACTCTGAGGCAGGATGCTGAAAGTAGAAGAGAGAACAGGGGTGCATAAGAACACTTTGTATGTTTTGCTCAATTTTTCATGAACCTAAAGCTACGATTGAGATATATATATATATATATATATATATATATATATATATATATATATTGCCACACAAAAGTAAGTGATATCACCATTAGGGGCACAATTTTTCAGCTTGATAGGCAATCTTCAGTAAAATTCTAAAGAAAATAAGTTCAATCTTTCTTCAGTGTATATGATAGAAGCACCTATCCTGGAAAATACAGAGATTATTAAAGTCTTGAAGCCAGGTATGCTGGCACACACATGTGATCTCAACTCTTGGGAGGCTGAGGCAGGAGAATCATTGCAAGTTTGAGACCAGCCTGGGCTACAAAGTGAGCTCAAGGCCAGCGTGAACTGCATAGTGAGCTCCTGTCCTAAAAGACCAAAAAAAGTCATGCAAGATAATTTTAAAATTTAAACAATTATCAAAATAATTTAAATGTTATGTTACATAAATACTATGAAAAATAATTTGAAAAATTCCCATGTGTTCTTTATCTTGATTCACCATTGTTAATGCTTCTTTCCTTTTGTTTTATCATTCCCTCCATTAATGAGTAGCTATTGATATACTTTTTCTGAATCACTTGAGAGTACGTTGCAGAAATTATGCTCCTTTACCCACAGATACATTAATGTGTATTTTCTAATAATAAAAATTTCTGTTACATAAACACATTACCAAAATCAATAAATTTAATAGTGGTATAATAGTACTGTTTAATCTATAATCCATATTTCAATTTTGCCACTTGAATAATGTACTTTACATCAGTTCTCTTAACATCCAGCAACCTATCCTGGTGAAAAATTATATTAAATCATCATTTTGTTTCCTTTAGTCTGGAAAATATCCCATAGCCTTTCATCTTTTACGACATTGATATTTTTGAAGATTATTAATGAATTTTTATTTGAGTTTGTCTGATGTCCTCTCTCTCTCTCTCTCTCTCTCTCTCTCTCTCTCTCTCTCTCTCTCTCTCTCTCTGAGACAGGGTCTCACTATGTAGTTCAGGCTGCTTTGAACTCACTAGATAGCTCAGCCTGGCCTTGAACTCATGTTGATCCTCCTGCTTCAGCCTCCCAAGTGCTGGAATTACAGGCATGTGCCACCAAGTCTGTCTGGATTATTTCTAATGATAATATTCAGATTTATTTTTGAGCATGAATGCCATAAAAATGGTGTGTCTTTCTGAGTAAATTGCATCTAGAGGAAAATGATAATATTTCATTTAATTATGATTGACAGAGAATATATTCACCAGAAAATGATAAAAGCAATCTTACACAACCAATAAATCAGGATGCACAATTTTAGTGCTTTTCTTAAGTAAGAAAACTTAAGTGGATTTAACATAAATGTAGATTTTTTTGAAAAGAAAATCAGTCACTAGTCAACATAACTAATTGAATACTGCCTTTATTGAATACCACATTTATAAGCTAAGAATTTTGAATTTAGATTTAAATTATGTTGGAAATCAATGTGGCTAGTAACACATCCTGTCAAAGGCCCAGAGAGAGTTTAGCTGGTAGACAAAGGATATTGTTTTATAGTCAGTGAGGTTGGAAACAGCATGCATCAGAAGGAAAAGGGACCACCTCTTGAGTCTGTATTGGGTCTTTGAGGAGGGTTGCTGCAAAATGCTTTCCTACAGTTCAGTGAAATGAAAAGGATGAGATTCATTTTCCTTCCATCTGATTTTGTTCTGCTAGCAAAGTACTTGAAGTAAAGCATCTATTAATCTTGGAACAACCACTGAATTTAATTACCATGTCTAATGTTAGCTTGTACAAAGTGTTATAGGGATATGTTTTCTTCCATAAGAAGTACAGTACAATATGTTCTTCTATTTCAAATCCATTTCACTTAATTCCAGTGATTTGACAGGAAAAAGCAATACTGCTGCTGACCTTCATATTCAGGCTTCTATCTCTGAACTGCACACCTGAGAAAAATCACATCCCACTTGTGTTCATCCCAACATGCTGCTATATAGAGCAATTTCCATTTCTTACCCACCCTCCATCAAAAAAAAAGAATGAGAAGAGCATGAATAATTGTTGCATTCCAAGAGATCATGATGAATTTTATTAGTGTACAAAGCATATTGCATGAATTTACCAGGGGTCTTTATTCTGAGCTCACATATGTTCTGCAAAGCTGTCATTTTAAGCTGCTCAAAAAGTGGTGCCGAGTGATTTATTCCATTTCCTTGTATGGCTATTCACCTTTTCGGGTGGGGTGGTGGGTGGGCACTAAACTCCACATGCTGTGATGGGAAGTTTAGCTTCTTCTTGCATTTCTAGGAGAAGCAAGTAGAGATGAAAACAAAAATACTGATTTTTTCTGAGATTTTCTTGTGTTAAAATTCTATTTAAGATCATTTCAAACTGGAAGGATATTTGATGAGATGTTGAGTAACAGGTACAGGGGCAATATGCATATGAAAGCAACACAATCAATAATTTTGAAATACTGCCCTCCATTTATTGAATGAGTGAAGGAAAAAAAATTAACTGAAACATTAGAAAGAAGTATTTATGTTGCATGTTTCTTTTAAAAAAAGAAAAAAATAACTTGGCAAGGTTTGTCAAACAGAACTTTTCTGTGGAGAGTCTGACTAGGGCAAGATGATTCCCATACATATTTGAGATCCTAGTCTGGAAGATGGACTAGAAAGCACATAAATTTCTTTTTAACTTTTAAGATTTTAGTGTAAAGAGATGATCTTATTAAATCAAGTCAGAAACAGTTATTTCCAACAAGTATCACAACATTGTCTTCACCATCATCTGGATTTCTCTGGATTTTTCATCATAATTATTTTCAGATCATTACTGAAATATTGATTTTATATTATAATAATTTGTATCATGTCTTAGTTTCAATCCTATCTAAAAGAAACCATTATATATTTCTGAATGGAGTCCTACACACTGAAGCTTAAAAAAATGACAAGAAACAATAAAAAAATGAGAGAATTCTCCTACATGCAGGCAATGATAGCAACAATCATGCATATTTTAATATTATGCCTTTATGTCTTAGCTCTCATATATGTATTAATTCTACTTTCTGTCTGATCCTATTTTGCTTGCTCAGTTCCATATCCCCTACTTTACTGCTTAAGTAATCAAATTCCTTTCTCCTTTATGTGCTTTTACTGCCCCAGCTCCTTCCATCTCTTTGTTCTGTTGCAGCCATTCCTTTGCCACACACTTGTCTTCAGCCCTCTAAATCCTTCTTATCCTTCTGGATTAAATTGAAATGCACTGCTGTGACTGCATATAGCCTCCCAGTTCTCAGTTCCCCATAATCCTTTAATTGCCTCTCTTGTTCTGTGTTTTGTATCTTCTGTTCACTCATGTATGCAACAGTTATTTATTAAGATCTCTTTTGTGTTAGGTGGAATGTGCCAGGCATGGCTACAAATACAAGATTCTGTAGATCTGTGTTCTCAGGCATCTTTTAAGAAATATAGACTTCAAGAATTTTTTTAAAGCACTGAATGTTGCAAAAAGAGAAAACACAGAGTGATATAGATATGCCTAATAGTTATGTCTCTGACCTAGACTGATGGATCAGAAATGTCTGTCTTTGGTCCACAGGATCAAAGAATTTGACATGAGGATTCAGTTAAAATCTACTTGGCTTGAAAAAAAATGAGATAAAATTCAGTCTGGAAAGCCCAGACCAACCCACTTACATCCAGACATAACTTGGGCTTCAGAAAATAATTACAAATAATGTCAATAAATCCTGGGTCAACAGTGTGCATATGTAAGTGTCCTCCAGTGGTTTGCAAAGACTTGAAACAGGCCGTTCTTGTGGAAAACATTTCCTTAGTCCTCTTTGAAGGCCTGGCCTATTTCCAAGTGCTAAGGCAGCAGTGCTGTTGATGACACATATGCTCCTTCAAAGTGCTCATGGTATAAGAGGCGAGATATGCCTGCAAACAAATAATTGGGTATTGATCTGTGTACCCATCCACCCAGCTTAGTGCCTTGGGATTTGTGTTCTCATTGTCAGATCTCTTCAATCCCAGACTCTCTTTAAGTACTTCCCTTGCAAAGGAGTCACCCAGTGTCTTTACTAACATGGGTCTTGTGTGACACCTTTGAGAAAATCTGGATCTTTTCCAGAAAAGTTTTCTCTAATTGTTCTAAAAGAGCAACAAGCTTTTAGAGATAAGTAAGTAGAGCTACATTATAAAATGATCAAAATAAGATTAGTAGGATGATTTGACTTGAATATTGTTTTCATCTGTAATTCACTTTTATTCAGTTTTAATTAATGGGATCTACCATTACCACCACCCAGCACATAAATTCAATTGGTGTGGTAGGTGCTATAGTGCTCATTGTCATTATGCCATCCAATTTTTGTTATTTAATTGGTTATATTACAAGTGTTTATTAAAAAACAAGGCTCAAAAAGTTTTGAAAGCACTGCCATCTGCTCCTTAAAGTGCTGTTTCCTTTTTCTGATTTTTTACAGTCTACCAGACCAAAAATAGTTTTGCCACCATTATGTCATATAACTTCAGTGGTAAAAAACTTATCACTTATCAATTTTAAAATGCTACAATATTTCTGGTATTTAAATGTTAGAAATCAGTTGATTTGGCTCCAAATAAAAATAAAAACAGAATTTACCACCTAACCATATTTCTCCCAATTTGTCTTATCTCCAGTATCTAGGAATTGAATTTTAGAAATAGTCTTCACCATAACATGAAAAATACATTTGGCTTCCAACTATTTGTTGCCAAGGAGTTGAGGACTTGCGCTGTCAGAACCTCTTCAGGTTTCCACTCGTGGCTATAACAACTCAATTTAAAATAGTCTAGAAGTGGCCTGTATGTCCATCAGCAGGTGAATGAATAAATAAAATGTTATATTTATACACAATGGAGTAGTACTTTGGCCTAAAGAGGGATGAATTTGAGTTATGTGTAGGAAAATGGATATGCTTTGAGATTATAACATTAAGTGAAAGAAATCAGATACACTAGTTTAAATATCCCATAACTTCCCTTAAATGTGAAACTCAAAGTATAAATAATTAAAAATAATATAAGACACATGATAGGAATCAGGGAGATAGATCCTTTGCAAATAGAATGGAGATTTAGAGACAGAGGAAGAGAGGGAGGGAGCGCACAAAGGCAATAAAAAAGATTAAGATATGCTAAGTATATGTACCTACTCTCTAAGGTAAGTGTAAATGTTATGAACTTCAAATATGTACTAATAAAAAATTTTAATAAAAGAACTTCCTCAGTTTTGACAAAAGCAATTAAAATCTTTGCAGCTTAAGGTTACCATTCTTCAGATTGAATCAGATGCCAAAGCAGAAGTGAAATTCAAACTAATCAAGAAGTGATTTCTGGACCTCACAAAAAGGAGCATCACAGCATGTACATAAACTTATTATGTTAACACTATAAAATCATGGTTGCACAGGTTAGCAACCAAACATGAGTTTATTTTGACCAGAGTTCATCTGCACTTTTTCATAGAGAATTTTACATGCTTCACATATCAGCTATGAATCTACTCATTTTACTCAGAATTCCTTCAGCCACAGTATAATGTAGATTTTCACTCCAAATTATGTGTATGTGTGAGTTTATACTGCCATCCAACAGTTCTGCCATATCACTTCGTTTTTCTATTGATAGCAACTTTATTTAATTTTATTTTCCTAAATATAACAATTCTAAAAATTATTCTTCAACAATAATGTTTTAAATTATTATTAAATGGTTACATAGTTATTTGGAAGAATTCCTTCTCTTCGTTTTCCTCCTCATCTTTACTTCTTCCTTCCTCCTTCTTCTTTTCCTGCTCTTCTTCTTCAATCTGCTCATTCAGGTCGTTGAATCTTATATGCCTAAATTGACATATTTTGGCAATTATTTCTACTTTCCTTTTGAGAATTCTTTTCACATCATCTTTGATATCTTCACACAAAAACAACAACTCTCAGATTCAGATATATTATTAAAGTTGCATAATATTTGCAAATCATTACCTGATAAAGGACTGATATCTAAAGTATACAGGAAGTTCAACAATTCAAGAATGTCAAAACTCACTTTCAAAAAGATATAAAGGAATATACACAAGTGGCCAATACACAAGTCAAAAGATGCTCAATGATTAGTCATTAGAGAAATAGAAATAAAAGCCACAACGACTTCACAACATTAGGGTGACTATAATAAAAAACGGAAAATAAATTTTGAAAAAAATGTGGAGAAATTATAACCCCATACATAAAGGATAAAAACATATGATGGTGTGGCTGTTTTAAAAAACAGTCTTGAAGTTTCTTAAATGCTAAGCAGAGTTGCTATATGACCCACACATTCCACTTTTAGGTGTAGTAATGCAGTGCATAGAAATATTTCAGTCAATGATGGACTACCTCTGACAGTTGTCCCACAAGATTATAATGCATCTGAAAAATGTCTGTCTTCTAGTGAATGCATAGCTGAAGAAGAAGTAAAAGAAAAGTGCTGAAGGAGAAATAAAAGAAAATTGCATAAGAAAAGGAAAAAACCGAGAAAACTCGCAGTGAAGAGCTTAGGAGTTTGTAGAACTAATAAAGCTCCTTAAAACTTTGAAAA
The DNA here is from genome assembly GCA_004027455.1 of Hydrochoerus hydrochaeris. Lineage (NCBI taxonomy): Eukaryota > Metazoa > Chordata > Mammalia > Rodentia > Hydrochaeridae > Hydrochoerus > Hydrochoerus hydrochaeris. The sequence continues at coordinate 69,330 of PVLA01001570.1, read as the reverse complement.
TATGGATCCCAATATTTAAAGATTTTAATTAATGGAGATGAATGTTCATGGCACATTACCAGCAAATCCACGATGCAAAAAAGAAACGACCAAGCAAACCTCATAAACATAGTTCTGAAAAGAGTGATGTGTCCTCAAGGAACACCCCATGCAGGTTGCTCAGGAGACACTACAGCAGCTGTTGCTATATAGCAGGATGTGACTATTTCATGCACACCATCATCCCTATGGATCATCCAGGGAATAAGATGTGTATATGGTAGACAGTAATATTGAAAATATTGACTCAGTGCGGGCTTGGGCTAATGTGTGCGCTTATATTATTTTAGATTTTTAGCAGAAGACTTTTTAATAACAAAAATTTTAAAGCAAAACAGATATACAGAAAAGTATATAAACTATTATGTACAACTTCAAAATGTGATTGTAATTTAAGCTAAAAGTTGTCACAAGTGTCAAAAAGTTAAAAAATGTTCAAAAAGTAAAAAAAAAGTAAGCTGAGGTTAATTTATTATTGGACAAACAAAATATTCTTAAAATGTTTATGGAGCTTCAGTCTACAGTGTTGATAGTCTGCAGTAGTGTGTGGTAATGTTCTAGTTCTCAACACTCATGGACTACTCATTTACTGGCCTAGAGCAACTTTCAAGCCTATAAGCACAACCATTTGTGGTAAATGTACCACTTTTAATCACCTGAACCATTTATACCATCTTTTATGCTATCTTTTCTATAGTTAAATATGATTAGATATGAAAATATTGCTATTATACAAATATTGCCTGAAGTGTTTGGTACAGTGTCATACTGTACAGGCTTATAGCCTAGGAAAATATAGCATATAGTGTAGGTGTGTAGCAGTGTGAACCATCTAGGTTTACATAAATGTACTCTATCATGTTCACACAAAATAAAATATATTAGTCATGCATTTCTCAGAATATATCCACATTGTTAAGCAATGCATAACTGTATATACTCAGCATAAATGAAAGCATACATTCATGCCAAAACTTGGGCATGAATACTACAGAAACATTTTTACAATAATTTTAAAAGTGAAAACAACATTAATATCTATTAAGTGATGAATGGATAAATAAAATATAGCAAATTCATACAGATGAATGTTATTCAGCAATAAAAGGAATGAAGTACTCATATATTTTGCAACACAGGTGAGTTTTGAAAACTTTGTGCTAAATGAAAGTAGCAGGTCACCAAAGATTACATATTGAAGGATTCTAATATGAAATTTCCAGAATGAGCAAGTTTATAAAGTTAGAAAGTAGATTGGCGGTTATTTAGGAAGAAGAAGAAAAGAAAATGGCATTGGTTGCTGATTCAAAGAGGAAGAAAGAAAGAGCAGATGGTTTTGTTTCTTTTTAAGGAGGCTAAAACTGTCCTAAAATTGTATTGTAGGCCAGGTGTGATGCTTGTCGCCGCTACTGGGGAGTCTAAGGTAAGAGGTTCACTTGAGTTCAGGAGTTAGAGTCTAGGCTGAGTAGCATAGTAGAACTGTCTCAAAAAAAAAAAGAAGGATTGCAGTAATGATTTACAATCTTGAATGTATTCTAAAATGTCTTCAATTTTTTTTATTTTAATATCTTAAAGGAAAGATTCATATTGCATATTAGTTAATATCAGTAAAGTTATTTTCTATATGTTTCTTAAGAGACAGCAACTCACATTTTCAGGATATATTCATCTTCACCCTCTCTTTTCACTATCCTCTCATTACCCAAACCCCTGTGATTCTGACATATTTACTCACTGATCAGTGTATTTTGTACATTAATATACTCATGTTGTAACTAATTAGAGCTACTTTTGAGTAAAACTGTGGGCAATTCAATAATGGTTCAGACAAAACATACCCTCAAATCTACTCTAACACAAAAAGTGGTGTATGCTTTAATTGCAACCTTATGAATGTTCAGAGAAGAGTGACATTGTCATCATTTGAGCAATCAGAAAGGCTTCATTGAAGGAATAATGTATGAATTTCGTTTTAAAGAAAGGGTAGGATTTGGATATGCAGAAATATGTGCAAAGGTTGAGGATTTGCAATAGCAAAAAACAGTAAGCTCAAAATGAGTGTAGTAAATAACTATTTGTCTGGAGCGTAAAATCTATTCAAAGAAAAGTGATTACATTTGAAAGGTACGGTGGAACCAGATTTTAGAAAGATTTTCAGTATCAGACTAAAGCATTTAAGTTTTATTGTACAAAAGATGAAGTATTTAAAATGAGTCCATTGTTATTGTGACAGTTGTGTTTCCAGAATATTAGTCAGACTGAAACACATTTACTGGTGGCATCAGAAAGACTCTGATGATGAGAATAAAAAATAAGACTAAAATGAAACAAAAATTAAGAAAGCAGAACTGACAAGTTGACATATCAGAAGAGTCTTGTAAGCAAAGGGGAAAATTTTGAGAATAAGTCAAGGAGAATGATGATTTAAAAAGTTGTGCTTCCAGCTGGTCATGGTGGTACATGCCTGCAATCCTAGCACTCGGGAGACTGAGGCAGGAGGATCCTTGCACGTTCGAGACAAGTCTGGGCTACAAAGTGAGCTCAAGGCTAGTCTGAACTGCATAGTGAGACCCTGCCTCAAAAAGACCAAAAAAGCTGTACTTCTGATTTAGATGTTCAGTGGTTGTGGCAAAGTGGTCAGGGTTTGAGGTAATAAGGAGTTGGGATGTGAATGGATGGAGAGAAGATAGGATAACAAAAAAGACATCAATAGTGTGAACAGGATGTTATGAGAAACAGGCTGGCGGTCCTGGAATTAGGAACTTGATGTGCTTGATGGAGCTTTGAGGGGAGGTAAAAGGACTCATGGAGTGGGAAACACTAACTTCCCTAGTGAAAGGAAAGAAACCTTCCTTTTAGCTTGAAGAGATGGAAAAAAGTTGATGGTAGATGAAGAAGCCAAGAAAGAGTGAAGTTGAGTGGATGAAAGCTGAAGCTAATGGCATGAGTTCTGTCCTACTCCAACAAAATCAGATAGGAATGGATGTATTGGGGACATAAAAATACAGGGGAGAAGAAATTCAGGGCTGGATAGAGAAGGACTGGACATGAAATGGTCATCAGTATTTGTCAAAGGCCTGCTGGAAGACAGAATGACAGTTTTCAATAACTTGAAATAAAATCATTGTCTAAGATTTAATGCTCTAGTCACCTTGAGCACATTACTTATGTTTCTTACAATTCTACCATTTACTTTTTGATGCATTTTAAGTTTAACTTTACTCTGAAAAGTAAGTTGCCTTTTTTTTTGCTAAGGATAAATGAATCTATTCAAGCCCACTTTGCAAGCTGCCCAATCATTGTACTTAGTCTAGCTTCCTAGCTGCCCAGTCCTCCAAATTTCCTTCTTGCTAAGAGGTGTATAAATGCTTCAACCCTGTTTTGTTTATTCATTCATTCATTCATTCAAAAATTCCTTCGCAAGATGAGAAGTGTCCTTGTCTCCTCTTCCATAAACAGCAAATAGGCTTTCCTACAATTTTAAAGACTAGGTTGAAGGTGAAATTTTAAAAGTTTCTTCATGGAGGACCTACAATCTAGCAATGACAAGGAAGAATGAGATGGAGTAGACCAGGGCACTAGATTAATAATCAGATATGAGGAAATTTCGATTAATTTTATCTTTTGTCTCAATGAAGCTCTTTGTATACAAGGCTTCACTGCAGTTTTTCCTCCAGTTCTTTGTTTTTCCTGTTCAGTGAGATCATCATCTTTTTTGGTGATTTTCCTATTACCTTGTTCTCTGTCACGTTGGCTTCTTACACCTCAGTGACCTACATCTCCATTACATTTTAGTCACTTGCTGTACATTTGAAATTTTCATTTCTCAAAATCTGCAATAATCTTCATATTTCCGGCCCTAGTCCTTTTGAGAACCCTTTCCCATCCTTGCTGCAGTCCAGGAAGTTTATATTTATAATCCCATGGAAACATTGGAATTCTAAGCAAGTTAGTCCCAATCTACCACTTCTGGTGCAACCCATGGAGAAAATAAAGACACTGAGACTATGGGAGGGCAAAGGGTCCCTCAGTCCAGCCAGGATGAAGATTCATTGGAACAAAGCCCTTGACCCTGGACATAACCCAGATTTTATTAATTCATGAAGAAAGGAGTGGCTTGAGGATGAGTGACTATGAGAAAGGCAGGAGATATGTGAGTACTGTGAGCTGGGCTAGGTAGGAAGTCTGAAAGCAGCTCTGCAATATGCAGAGAGAATGATATGCATACAAACCAATCAATATAACCAACTGAAGTAGCTTTTAATGTTTAGGAGGCAGTGCTTCAGCTCTGATGTGAAAACATTTTGTCCTGGGAAGTCATAGCCTCTTATCTCCAGGCTCAAACTCAATTGACAACCCTGTAATGGTGGCTCTACATTCCACCCAACTCAACCATTTTTGATGGAAGTCATACGGTGAGGAAATAGTGACTGTCACTGTCACCTAGCTTCAAAGATTACACATGAGCACCTCCTCTAGCCCTGTTTACATTGCTTAGAGCCAGTTGAAGGGAGAAGGAAATAGCCTAGCCAGCTCTGTATATCAGTGCATGAATATAGGGCCAGGTTTAGCCAAAGTGGAGGTAATGGCTCTTTGTTCAAAGAGAGTCATTCAGGTGGTTCCCCACATAGTCCTACAATTCCCTTTCCCACATCCTCATACATAATGAACCTGAGCTTTCATCTCCTTGTGACTACTTCCAAGGTTTATATCTTTTCCAATTCTTCCTCCTCACCATAACTGTTAGTAAAAAAATGCTCAAACATATACTAGGTGCAAAACCCCAAGTATAATGCCTTGTTCTTTTAATCTCCTGGATTTTCTTTCTCCACTCAGTGTATTACCAAAAGGTTCAACATTTTTGTCATTTGGATCCACCACAACTCTTGTTGGACAATCTTAAATAAGCATTAACTGCTGATAAAAACTCTTAATTTCTGCTCAAATGAAAGATTCTAAATTACCTCCATAAAATTACATTCTACTGTGTTTCAGTTACTAGGAATCATCTTGAGCCTATGAAGATTGCTACCCCTAAGTACAGCATCTCACTTTCCTTTCTCTCTGCTTCAAACCCTCTCTTTTTCCTCTTTCTGAGGAAGAAACAACTTTGTTTGCTCTCACTCTTACCCTCCACCTATCCACCACAGATAAAGACAATACATCTAAAGGACAGCACTAATCATTTGATTAAAAAGAAAAACTCTCAATGATGTAGAAAACAAACACATTAGCCAGACATTCAAGATCCTCTACAAGGTACTCAAAATTTATCATCCAGAATAGTTTCCTATGATTCCCAATATAATATGCTATAAGTAACTGTCAAACTGAACTGTTTGTTCTTCTCTAAATGTGCCTTGTATTCATTCTAGTCCTTCATGCCTGATAGAGTCAAGGTATAGTCTCCCATTATATAATCTTAACTTTAGATCGAACTCTGTCATTTTGTGGCTGGGTGACTTTAGTTACAGATGCAGAATTAGTGATTCTCAATTTCCACCCTAGTTATTTGTGAGAACCAAATAAATGATTATCATAGTGCTGAGAAACTATGTAATACCACTAGGATGTAATGTAAAGTGTACTTTTTTCATTCAGCAAATACTGTTTTAGCACCCACTACTTGCCAAGCATTAGTACTGCTGCTCTTCACTTTTCAAATGAATACAGATACTGTATTTAAGGAGAGAAAGAACCAGTCTGTATCCACTGATCAACATAAACAGAAAAAAACTAAGAGAATCAAGACATAAAGAAAGCCTACATAAGCTTGGGATCTGGCAAAATACCAATGTTTTAAAACATCATTTGTAGTTGGTTTGATGGCCAATTTCAGTTTAGAACCATCCTTCTTTAGATTATACAACTTTGTTGCTGCTACTGTGGACATCAAAATCAATTCAGATCAATAACTTAAATAAAGGGATTCGGAAAACATTTAAAATAAGAGGAGGATATTTCACTCCTCAGGACATGAATCTCTGATTTTTTAAAAATGTATTCCATTAAGTAATACATGTCCTGAATCTCTTCAATCCATGCCAGATGGGATGTTCAGGAGCAGATTGTACAAGCAAGCTTGCTAGGGAACGTGGCCTTGTAAATACAGCTTTTCCTGATAATGGCTGTGACTGTACTGGATATGAGAAGACCTTATTGAAACGGTTTTTTCTCAATAGACACTAATACCAAAAGCACACAACCAAAAAGTACATTTTCTCCAATACCGACAGACTTGTGCCAGTACCAAAAACAATTTTCTGATTTCCAGAGAATTAGGAATTAGGAGAAATAGGTGGACAAAAAGCTACTCAGTGAACAAGCCATTTCTGTTTCTCTCTCCCACCCCTCCTCTTTTTTTAATCCAAAATAGAAATTTCAAAGCTTAAAAAACTTCAAGGCAATTTAATTTAAGTTGCTTCCCATGACTTTAAACACTGCATGTTCACACCTACGTCAGTACTACATTGAGAACCTCCCACTCAGAGACTGTATTTAGGAAAGAAAGGATGCTGTGGTCTGAGATGAGGCCTAGATTTGAGGGCCCCTAAGTTGTTAGATGAGTTCTTCAGCAAGACTCTTAAGTTCAGTGGATTTATTTCTTACTCCTCCGTGGAAAGTCAGGTCAATGTTTTCAGGATGCTTTGCTTTAGAGATAATTATAGGAGACAAAAATATTTATTATAAAATAAACACAGTAAAACTACTTATAACCTATTTCAATATTCACAAATGTACGGTGCCATGCAGTTAGTTTGTTAATAAGAATCTGGATACTCATGCGTTTCAGCCTCTGGTTTCTCCTGATAGAATTCTGCAAAGCAGACATTGATATTTCTTCCCACACTTAGGCACTAACAATAACCCAATGCCCTATCTTCTTTAACAGTGTTTGCACCTTTATTAGCTTTTAATATATAGTGCATATTTACTGATCATCATTTTTCTGGAAAGTAAGTTTTGATTTTAGTGTTTAAGACATAACACAGCCAAATTGCATATCTGGCATGTTATTTCACACCCCACCATTTTCATGTTTTTTTAGCTTAAGCCAAGCCAGGTGAGTAGGCGTCATCCAAGATAAAATCTTGCTGACTCCCCCCTCCCTCAAAGAAAAGCTAGTGAACAGGAGGTGATAAATGCTATGCTTCCTACTCAGACTCTGTCACATAATATGTCAGTTCTTTATTTTAATTATATTCTTTGCCAGCTCAAAAAGGCAAGTAATTTTGCTGCATATTATCCTACCTTTGTTACAGTTCCTCGCAAGCAGCAGTGGAAGGCCTTTTATTTGTTGTGCCAGAACTGGTCTTAATATCTAATTCCCAGCCAATCTCTTGGTATCCTGCAGAAAGAAGCAGATTATTCATTGTCAAAAAAGCAGACCAGATAATTACTGAAATGCAAGCTAGGTATGAAAAATAAAAAGCCTTTGTGAAACAATATAATAATCAGAGAGTTTTAAGTTTTTTAAAAAGTGAAACCTTTACCACTTACTACGTAAATGACACTTGCTAAACTCAAGAACTAGAATTAACCAAAAGGGTTAACACAATACAGATTTCATCAGAAATAGTCTGGGAATGAGAGAAACTGAAAACTCATATTTCATTTGACTTTCTAAGAATCAGATCTTGACATGTGGATTTTATTGCCAGTTGTATATTTGGGAGACAAAGAAATCATACTGATATATTAGTGATAAAGGAATATGAAGAAGAGAAGGCAAAACAATCAATAAGAAGATGTATTATAAAGCCAAGCAAAACAGCAGTAAGTGAGCTTAGTTCCAGGAGAAAACTCTGGGAAATGGCATGAAATGCACACCTCAGAATTATCCCACCCCAGGGTCAAGGGAATTGGTGTATTTATACTTTTAACAGTCACTGGTTGAGGGCTACTGAAGTGGGAGGGCAGGGATTCTTTCACCGATATTTCCCATCTGCTTTTTATTTCAGAGAAAGACCTCAGGCCCTGAGATGCAGCAGTTGGCAGCTGGAAGAGGACTGGAGCAGGCTGGCCAGTCAGGACCAAAGAAGAAAGCAGCATATTGACAGTGTGTGTTATAGCTCCTCTTCGTATTGTATCAGATACCCTCAGAGAGAGAATGCTATACTGGTCACAGGTTGCAAGCCCTCCAGATGGGATTGCAGATTCTGTTATATCTATATCTAAATATCTATATCTATATCTATATCTATACCTATACCTATACCTATATGCAAAGAGAGACAATAAGATCAATGTAGCTAGGAAGGAACATTGGTCCAATTTCCCTCGTTTTCTCACTTCCTCACCCATATCTCCTAATTGTCATTTACTCAGGTATCTTTGCCTTCCACGATAAGCGTGAAAGTCCTGGGACATTATTGAATTTTTTGTGAAGGAATGTGAGACAGGCATTTGCTCCGGGCAAAAGTCTAATTTAAGTCTTTCCAGTGGTGATGTATAGATTACAAACACCAGTAAATAATAACACATTTATTAAGACTTTCTTTAGGCAAAGCATTATTTTACATGATTTATGTGTATCATTTATTTAATTCTCACAATAACATTATGAGGTAAGTACTATTATCCTTTTTTCTAGATAAGGACCCAAAGACAAAGAAAGATTAAGCAGCTTGCCTAAGGCTACACTGCTAGAAACTACCTTTAGAAACAAAGCTCTTAACCACTATACTATTGGTACAAAGGCAGGATAAGTAGTTGCCAAACAGGATAACAGGTTCACGAAGGAAAGAAAGGTAAAAAATTTTGTAAGGAAGTATAAAAGGGTCTCTGAACTGTGGACTGAACCTAAGAAGCACAGATCTTTGAACAAATTGAAGACAGCAGCAACATGCCAAAATAGAGAAAAATAACTCATAATTGCATAATCTCTTTTCATACCATCATAAGAAAAGGCAAACTCAGAAGAAAAGCCATCAGATCGACAGGATATAAGTAAGTCCTATTGAAAAGCAAATGCAGATCCAAATACTATTATTGCTGCAGTGAAAATGATAAAATGGATTTAGATAAACACAGCACCAGAAATATGAGAATGAGTTAGCGATTTTTAAATTAAATTCACCCTTTCTGAAATTAATTTGCAAATGCAAACAAGATATTCACAATAAACAAAAGGAAGATGAGATTAAAGTGGAGAAGACAGTTTTATAAGAGAATTCTTGAGGATAATAAAGTGCTGTCTTGCTTTGGAACAGAAAGTAATTCTGACTGGAAGTTATTGAAGTTTCCATATCTCTCAAATAGTCAAAATTGTGTCTTTGCAATACAACATGTTCTTTTTTTATTTTTTGCAATTTTTTTATTTTAAAGATAAAAACAATGGTACACAATTTGAAAATAAGATTGTAGGAGAGTAGCAATGGTTAGTACATTGCGTATTGTTATCTCCAAAGTAGTTGCTCATATTACAAGATATAGGCATGAAAAACTGATTCAACAAATAGGCACAAACCTTTCTTTTCAATGAAATAATAGGAAACAGTAGTATAACTATCTTAGCTATATATATATATATATATATATATATATATATATATATATTTCCTTTTCCCTTCCTTCTTTTCTCCTTTTCCCTATCACAGTTTCTCTTCCTTTTTGAACAGTTTCTGATTATTTCGCAGTATCTATTGTACATTTTGGATCTCATTTGCTTTTTCAACTATGTTCTTACGAGCTAAGGATGTAGTATAATTCTAAGATAGCAGTGAATGGTTTTGGTGTCCAGCTCCAGCCTAGATATGAAATAGGGAGAAATAACAGCAACAGAAAAAGGCAACCTGAAAAAAGTCACAGTAATCTTTTCTAGAACCAAATGTATCAGAAAAGGCGTGTAGAATACACAGAGGTAAAATTGCAGAGAGCAGTGTCTTCTACTCAGTAGAGACACAGTAAACAGAAGGCAGCTCACAAAGGGCACAGCACAGAAGACAAAGACAGCTACAAATCTACCTCTTATGTTTGGATATCCAATGGAATAAAGAAAATACCTAAATGAACTCATCATTTTTTTTATTTTAAAAACAAAAAAAGATAGAAATGATACAGAATTTCAAAAATAGTAGGAAAATAACACTAGTTAATTTATTGTATATTGTTATCTTAGAATTGGTTGTTCAGGTTATGAGATTTAGGCATAAAAATGATAGAACAATCAAACAATGAAAGCACAAACTGTTCTTTTTGATGAATTTACAGAGATTAGTAGTATAACTATCTATCTTGTACACACACACACACACACACACACACAGATAATCTTTTCCCTTCTTCCTTTTCTCCTTTCCCGTGTTGAAAAATCTTTTCTGCCTCTGTCCACTGAAGGGACCTGGAGACTGCGATACTCAGTGGCAATGAGCATACCTAATGCCCAGATTTTGTATCTAAATGGTACTTCATCCTGAAATGAAAATGCATTCTTGAGAAGTGACCAGTTACAGCTGTGAGGCAGGAAGAGTACTACAATGAACCTGAAATGTTTTAGTGTGCCCCCCAAAATCAATCACTCAAAGGCAATTGGAACGACACAGAGACCAGTGCTAGAATACTATTCAGCCATAAAGAATAAAATCATACATTTGTAGGAAAACGGGTGGAACTTGAAACCATAATGTCAGGTGAAATGATTCAGGCACAGGAAGTTAGACATAGCATGGCTTATCTTACATAGAAAACACTAAATCATGAGTAAGTAAAATAAGCTGGCCATGTAGCTCAGTTGTACAGTGTTTGCCTAGTATTTTCAAGGAAGGTCCTGTGTTCAATCCCCAGCACTTCAAGAGAAAAATAAATAAAATTGTAAAATAAAGGAGAGATGGCAGGAAATAGAAAGGTAGATTTTTTAGAGATGTAGAAAGGGAGCAGGATGAAAGGAGAGTATAGAGAAAGGTCAAAGGATAGAAAATGATCAATATGTAATATATACATGTACCAATTCCCCAAAATAAATGCAACTATTATATATTGCAGATATTCATTAATAATAAAATAATTACTCTGAGCTTAAACAAATAAAAGTCCATGGAGCCAAGTTATTCTTGGGAAAATAGAAGAGAGAAAAAATCAAAATGCAATTTCCTACAGAATGATGTTCACTAATACATGTAGAAGGACTAAAGAGAAATGTTAAAGCCCCTGGATATTGGGCTATTTGGAACAGGATGTTTAGATGGGTGGCAGTACCTCATCCTTGGATTGAGTAGTAATCGTGAAGGGAAAAGTCTTCCCTTAATTGGAGGGACTCAGTGAAATATTCATTTATAAATTGATATAATAAATATTATCTGTTTCCAAGAGTTCTTGTAAAGATCGAATATGTCAACCCATGCAAAGCACATACCATTGGGCCACACAGATCACTATAAATTACCACTACTGTAGCAACAACAATTCTTATTATTTTATCTCAGCTAAAGGCCTAGGGTCAAAGCAATTTGCTTTCATTTATTTTCCACAAAGATCACAGCCTATCACAGAACATAGTAATCAGATGGCCAATGCAAACAGTAAACACAGGAGCATGAAATCGTAAAACAGTGAGTGCCCCATTATCAAGAGAGGGAGTTGTATATACAGTTTACTCCAGACCTGCATGGATGAAGCTGCTCCTAAGGTTGCTAGTAAAGAGATAAATCCCTTGTGTCTTTTGTCCCTCTCTAAGGGACAGAGGATATAAAGAGGATCAAAGAGAGAAAGATATGGCTGAACGTTTTTCCAAGTGGCAGCAGCCTTAGTTTCCAAAAAATGACTACTATTTTAAGAAAGAAAATGCTTTTAAAGAGCTGAAATTGTGATCCAAGGGGCAAATGATGGTTGATATTTCTCTTACAGGAAAGGCATCCATTAGCCACTTTTGCTAAGGTATTAGGGGAAAGAATATTGAAAATGTAAGACACATGCTACTCTAATGCCAGCTGATTTGTTTCTTTCCTGCTAAAAATCTCACTCCCTATACTATGTCTCTTGATGAAAAAATATGCTTTTGAAATTGATCAGTCCTTCCTTTTCAACTTTGGAGTAAGGTAAAATGGAAGTCAATGAGCCAGGAATTTACTGTGAGAATTACTTTCTAACGCTTAGATTAGAAAGTCTCCTTGGACCTTACTCTTATGATGCATTGTTGCCCCGGTGAACTGCAATCAACAGTGCCTACATCTCTTTGACAAAGAGTAATTAGAGACAGCACAGAAATATTACCAAATTAATGTTTTTGGAGACTTCAATCAGAACAAGGAGCTATTTATTCCCCAGAGTTATAGCTCCTTGGGCAGAAAAACCTTAAGATACATATTCTATACCAGATTTCAGACTTCTGTAATGAAATGTAGCACGTTTCCCTCAGTGGCATCTTACTTGATAAAACATGCTTTTAGTTGCCTTTCCTTCCCTGTCTCACTTCTCCACTTCTCTGTTGGTGTTTTCTCCACACTAGTAAACTTTTTGAGTCAGAATGCTTGCCCTTCTGGAGGAACAAAAATCAACATACCTTGCTAAACTGAAATTGCTGCTTTTAAAATCTTGAATGAGTTGCATGAACAAAGCAATCATGGAAACTGCTATTAAAAGCTACATTGTAAATTGTGAGTCTGTAATGTGACAAAGGATATAGTACTCTGTGTGAAGTCTCTATGTGTTCCCTGTGCTATATATGCTTACCAGAGTGGCTAAGGTTAGTTTATATTGAACAAAATTAAGGTTCTCACATAGGATGTTACCAAATTGTAGAAACATAAGCCCCAGAATAGGGTCCTGAAAGATGCCAAAAGTGGTAGAAACAGGTTAAGTATGGAGGAAGATGATAACTGGTCTATGCATTCAGTTATTTTATTAGCCAGTAAAGTAATACTTCACTAGTTTTATAATTAATACAGCTCTACCAGTGTATACTGAATGAACTTCATTTCTATCCTTCTATACTTAGATGGGATTTATATCATTTGGATGAATGAGAGTTTCAAGGTTAAGAAAATAACATCTTTATTCTCAGCGTCTCATGAGTAACTTCAAATAATTGTTCAATATGATCCTTGTTGTAGAGCACAGCTTGAGAATTAAGTGGTTCGCTTAATAGTTAATTCTAGGGTTATAGGTTTTAAAATACTCATCCTAAAACAAAATAAATTGGGTATTAATACCAAAAATGAGATATTTTGAGTTTTAGTTTCAAGATGAACTCAGGGTTACTATTACAGAAACCAGTATTTATCATTATATAGATATGTTAGAAAAACAATTGTGGAATATATGACTCCATATTTTATGATCCAGTTGTTTATGGAGTAATTATAATAAAACAACTGTATAACTTAGAGTGATATTCTTTGGTGCACTTGCATTCATTTAGATACTTGCAATTATAAGATAACTTTTTTGACACCTGACAGAGCTATTTTAAACACATCTCTTACAAGATTATCAATAAATGCATAAACTTCCAGTAAATGATGGTGTCTCTGCAGGTACTTATAGAATACTGGTAGAGAAATTTCAGAATACAGGATATAGGAAAAATCTGACCCAAAGTCTATTAGGAATCATTATATGAATACTAGGCCTACACAAAATCCTCAAAAAGTTTTCCTGCCATTTCAGGTAATTGTTGAGTCCTAAATAATCCTTTTAAACCAAATCAGTTCTAATTTTAAAAGTTCAAAAGGAAAGATTGGTTTCCACTACTTTTCCTTAAAATTGAATGTGATGGATTCTCGGGGTAAAAGTGCTGATAAAGATCAAATGACTATAATTTAACAACTATATGACTATACAAATGTTCTGAGGACATAATGATTTAAAATGTTTTAAAGAAGTAAAATTGCATCACTGATTTCTCTCAAAAGTAGGCTCTGCTTCCAGAAAAGATGGTGAAATGAGCCTTATTGTCCAATACTATTTGTTTCTGGTGGTTTTTCTTTATCTCTTGACTTATTTTGAATTTAAAATTTTTATGATTTTTTTATTTTAAAGAGGATAAAACAAAAAGAAACAGAACACAGCAGATTGGAATAAAACAATATAAGCAACATGGGATTTCAAAATAAGACAACAGGAAATGAACAGTGGCTACCATAATGTCTCTTGTTTTCTTCAAAATAGTTGTCCATATCTTCATACACCATAAATTCAAGCAGAACAAAATACTATAAAACCAATCAAAACAAATGAATGGAAACATTATAAGCCTTCAAAGCCAGACAATAGGAAAATAAAAACTGGCTACTATAATGTCACTTGCTCTCTTCAAAACAGCTGTCCATACCTTCACACATATTGAAATCAAATAATAGAAAACTGTTTCTTAGTCCAATTTCATTTTAGCAATGCATTTTATTCTATTCTTTAGGAGAGTAGTCTTCAACCATTTTAGCACCAAAGACAGGTTTGTGGGAGTAAATTTTTCCACAGACCAGGGTTGGGGTTGGGGTGCAGGTAGGAAGCATTTTTGGGGGTTTTATTTTCATAAAGAACCAGAGACCTAGATTCCTATCACGTTCACAGTAGGATTTGCACTCCTATGAGAATCTTATGATGCTGCTGATCTGACAGGAGTTGGGGCTCAGGTGCTAGTGTGAGAGAGAGAGACTGACTATGAATACAGATGAAACTTCTGCTTGCCTGCTGCTCAACAGCAGCTGTGCAACCTGGTTCATAACAGGCCACAGACTTAATTGGTACCAGTCTGAGGCCTGGGATTTGGAAACCCCTGTTTTAGTATTTAACCCAGACATTATGATACACATTCTTGATAAAGTCTAATGGGAAGCAATATTACTTCCAAGAACATGAAAATATCATGGCAATTTTTACTCCATTTATTTTTTCCCACTTTTTGTATTACTTTTCTCTATTCTTCTACTAATTATAATCATATCAGACATTGTACTTTCATAGCCTTTTGTTTTCAACAGTTTACTGCTATATTTCTCAACATAGATACACTTTGTATTTTTTCCTCCTTTGGACATGCATGCTTTGTTGAATCTATAGCTTGATGTCTTTTATCAATTTTTAAAAACTATATCTTTATTTATTAATTTTAAGAAAGAAAGTTAAAAGACAAAATAGAAAAAACAAGAAAACTAAAATACAGAGTTCAAAAAAATTAACATCATAAAATCGCTAGTTGGTACATTACATCTTGTCAACTTAACAATAGTTGTTAGAGTTACAAAATCTAAGCACAAAATGTGGTTAGACACTCAAACATTGACCGTACAAATGCTTCTGTTCAATTATCTAACAAAAGCTCAGTATTATGGTCATCTATTTTACACACTATATATACCATTATATCCTTTAGAGCAGTTTCCTTCCCTTTCACTTTTACAATATCTATTATATCTATTATACTTTTATATCTATTATACTTTTTGGATGCCATTATTCTGTCTGTTAAAAACTATCTCTTTAAACATTACTTCTCCACTCTCTAATTTCCTTCTGTAAATTAAATCATGCACATCATATTTTTTCCATATATTTATTGTACTATTCTCTGTATTTTTCATCCTTCTCTTCCCGATTTGGATATTTTATTGTGATCTACTTTCTCTTTTACACTATGTCTAATATGGTATTGAATCAATCTATTGAGTTCTTAATGTTAGATGTTGCATTTTGCACTTCATGAATTCTCATTTGATAATGCATTACATTTTCCAGTTTCTTGCTAAGATTCGTAATGCCATTTAAATTCTTGAAATTATTAATCACAACTATTTTGAAGTTTATGCAAAATAACTACATTTTACAATCTCTCTGTGAGTTCTATTGGTTTTTTCTCAGTTCATGATGTTTTGTGCATGATTGGTTTTCCCTAGATGCTAGACAGTGTGCATGAATTTTAGAGTTCTGGATGTTCACAATGATGATTTATTCCCCTAGAGAGCCTTTCTTCTTGCCTCTGACAGTCAGTTGCTCTAAGAAGACTAGTTTAGTTTAAAGATTCAGCCTATCCAAAGTTCCACCAGCTTCTTACTTTATGAGAGCTAGTATATTTCTGGTTTTATTTACATCTGACATAGGCTTTTGGAGTCAGAATTGAAAACTAAAATTTTTTAACTGGTCTAAACGTCACAGTATATCCTAGCCTTTATTTTTCTGTCATTCAAATTGGCACAAATTCTGTTCACTCTAAAATTCTTTTTATCTAGGATACTGGTTCTATACTTGCTTATTGTGTTAGTGACTCTACCACTATGTTTCTCAGCAAATGTAGTAGCTATAAGCTGCAATATCAGCTACTCAGGAGACTGAGACAGTAGGGTCGCAATTTTTAGGCCAGTCTAGAGGGAACTTAAGTGAGACTATATTTCAAAATAAAAAAAAAATTATGGCTATGTAGCTCAGTGGTGAATCTCCTTTGGGCTTGATCCCTAATGCTGCAGAAAAAAAGTTTTTGATATTTCATCCAGTTTTACTACCCCTTCTTGATAATTGTTGTTCTGAAATAACGTTGCCAATTAATTCTAGAAACAGAACTCCTCCCAAATGGATTTTTATTCTGCTATATTGAAAATAAGTAAATTAAGCCTGAGGATATAGCTCATTGGCACAACACCTGCATGGCAAACACAAAGTCTGGAATATAATTCCTGATTAAAAAAAAAAAGAAGAAGAGGAAATAAAGAAAGAAAGAAAGAGAAAGAGAAAGAGAGAGAGAGAGAATAAGTAGATTATAGAAGTGTAACTAATTCTGGAAAAAAATTTGAATATGGAAGAGGCAGATCAAAACCAAAATCAGAAAAAAATCTGAATAAAGTATACACTATGTAAGTAGAATAAGTGGTCAGTATACTTACAGAAATAATAGAAGATATACCTATTGTGTTAATGAGTTTTCTCATTGCTGAGACCAGACACCAAATATCCACAAACAAAGGGAGGAAAGGTTTGTTTTGCCCATAATTTTAGAGATTTCAGTCCATAATCAGTTGAATCTGAGGCAGGGTGGCCTAGAAGACAGACACTGAAGAGAAACAGTTCATGGAAGGCAGAAGGTAGCAAAATAATCAAGGGAGTAGCAAAGCTCTTGATAATCCTTATATCTTATCCAGGCTACTTAGGGTAGGTGGGACTCACACCCTTAATACTAGCACCTTTGATCCTAGCATTGCACCATGAATCAATCACACACTCTAGATTCACACACCTCAGAAAAAGGCCCCATCTATGACCCCATGTGAGACATCTAGACACAAACCATAACATTTCTCCCCCTCAAGATTCATGTACATCCATTTATGAAAAAGGCATTTAGTCCATCTCCATGAGCAGCCAAAGTTCTAACAGTTTCAGCATATCTGAAAAGTCAAGTCCAGTCTCCTCTGAGATTTAAGGCAAACTCTTAGCTGTGAGACTCTGTATGAATGAAAAGAAATTTAGACACTTCTAACATTCAATGGTACAAGATAGATATTTTCATTCCAAAAGTTACAAATGAGATTAGAAAGGAATGAGAACAAAGCAAGACCAAACTCCAGCAAGACAAACATTAAATTCCACAGTTCCATTTTCACTATCCCCAGCAATCTATGGCAAAGTGTAGATTCCAAAGTGTTTGGATAGCTCTGCCCCTTTGGCACTGCTGGTGATTGTATCACCCATGGCTTCTCTCTGGGACCAGCTATGCTCCTTCCTTGCAGTTTTTTCTCTGCTGTCATATGTTCCTGGATTCTCCAAACTTCTAGGGTCTCTACTGGACCTTCAGCTTCACATGTTGATCTCTCTGTATGGCCTCCAAGAACTTCTTATGAAATTTGTGTGGAAGTCTTCCTGACCCCACAACTCTTGCATTTTACATGTGCCTAAAACCAACACCAGATGGATGGTGCCAGGATCTGCTGCCAACTGGAAGCAGCAGCCAGGCTTTCTTCTCTTTCATTTGTAGGGATTGAGTATCTGTATCTCTGAGCACTCTGATCCCAATCTCAAGGAATAAATTCTCCAGCTTGCTGCTATTCTGGAACATGGTGCTCTGGGGTTCTCATCACATAGCAAATTCTTTTATTTTGCAACTCTGAAGCTGCAAAGTCCTCAGAGTTTTGTGTGATGTCTCAACCATATTTTCTTTTATCTTCTTCTGAAATACTTGACTTTTTAAGTGACCAATTTTCTCCTCTGCTCCATTTTTGCAGGTCAAAACTTTACTGGAGCTTCCTTTCTGGCCAAACTCACAATGCTTTGAATCATTCTTCTGGGCTCTTTGCTCTTGATTCTCAACATAATTTTGGCTAAATGCACCAACAGTAGCATTAGATTGCTTCAAAATTTCTGCAAGATTAATTAGTCCACTGCCATTAATCTTAGTATTAAATGAAGTCTCTTGGCATTAGCCAAATGAAGACACAGTTTCTGCCAAGCCATAGTACACACTGTCTGGAGTCCAAAAGCCAATGTGGTCTTTCTTTCCAGGAGAAATCTTCTGAGCTTTGCCTTTACTGGTAGCATTTCTATCAGCCTTCAGGTCTTCTGAGGTCTGACCAGAATCTCCCATAAAGTACAGCCTGAGGCATTCCATTTCTACTTTTTCAGCAGGTACATTTTAATGTTTCCTAACTCTTCTCCTTCTCACAGTCATGTACTCTAGATTCAGCCACCTCTGAAAAAGCCACACTTATGAACAAATGAGGTTTTAGGGGAAAATCTAGACACAATAATAGCCATGAAATAAGAAAGAATAATGCAAAAACTATAAAAAGTTTTTTAATTATAGAATATCAACTTTTAGAATGGGAAAATTTTAAATGAGGTAAGACCACACACAAGATTTTTTTCAAATCAAATATCATGGAAAGCCTAACAGATTCAAAAATATAGGAAACAATCTGGAATCTTTCCTCAACTCATGGCTTGTGGCTAAGCAGAAGAGAATCTGACTGCCCAGAAACAAGGTAATTGCCCAGGGATGGATGTTCCAGAGAGAGATGGCAGTAGGGTCCACAGCCATTGTGAAGTATAAAAACATCACGGGGTTTTGCTGTGAGGGCACATCTCCCACATCGCAGGCAATATCTATCAACAGATACCAGTGAAGGTGCCCACCATAATGCTGCAGAGCTAATCAAGTGTCATATTAGGAAGGGATCTAAAATTAAAATCTGAGATTCAGAACAACTGAAATACACCTTCACTTCAAGGCTCTCAGTGTTACCCTCCCATAGTGACTATGTAAGAGGCAACCACAAAAGACAGCTGCAGACAGGGAGCTGACAAGAAAAAGATCCTCTGAGAAATTTAAGCTCAGGCCAAAATGTAAATAATCCCTATACCCTGTGGTGACAAACCAGTCCAGGATTAACTTGCACTCATAAATGGCTAATGCTGAAAGTGCCTACTGGCACTAAGTATTTCAATACTTGCCCTGCTACCTACATCCATGAAAGGTTTTTAGTCTGATTGCCTTCCCACATACCAACATAAGCAAGGACATGTCTCACCACGGACATTGCTACAATGAAAGTTACGCCACAACCTGCGTAAACAGGTGCTTCAGGAAAAGAGAGTGCACTTCAAAAACTCACAGACAATATGACTAGGGCAGAGAAAATTCTGACATTCTGGACTTCAAAGTTATAGATTCTGAAATAAAATCACTCATTCAAAAGCATAGAGGAAAAAAATGCATACATGTGTTTTTGAACCATTTTCTTTCCTTTTTTTCTTTTGCTTACTCGCATTTTTACTTTTATTTTCCTTTGTTTATTCTTTTTTCTTTTAATTTTTCCTTTTTATGCTCCATATTATTTCTTTTTTTTTCCATTTTAGTCCTATTTCTCATCTGATTTTTTCCTGTTACCATTGTCTTTTAATTTTTCCTTTTTATCCTCCATATTATTTCTTTTTTTTCCATCTTAGTCCTATTTCTCATGTGATTTTTTCTGTATGTATTCTTTTACTCCTTACTAAGACTATTTGTCTCACTTTTCTCTCCTCCTTCTCACTTCCCATTGTTCAATAATGCAGTTTTTCTTCTTGAATTCTTCTATTCCCAAGCCTCTAAATCATTAATAATATAACCATTATGCTTTATTAATTTTTAGATAGTTAACTCCATGTAGCTACATGTGGTAGTAACTATTTGATTTTTTTCAGACGGAGTCTTGCTGTGTAGTTCAGTGGTGTCTTGAACTCACCATATAGCCCAGGCTGGCCTTGAACTCACAGTGGTCTTTCAACCTCAGCCTCTCAAGTGCTGAGATTACAGGTGTGCACCACTATGCCCAGCCTACTGAATGCTCTGCTATCATTAGTGTAAATATAATTGTTTCATTTAGTAGATATTTGCTGTATGTCGATATTTGGTTGGTCTCAGTGTTTATACTAAAAGTATAGATTTCTAAGTTTAAAGATGGTACTTTAGTGGGTTTCATGGTATATCAATAACCAGTTTATCTTGACAATATTACTTTTTCTGATTTACTTGATATAGCCAGGTTATCATAGTTGTTTCTATTAGTAGTTTTTCTCTGTATGCAAAATTATCTTTGTGACATTAACAATATTGTGGTCCATTCCTGGCATACTGGGTGCTGGGACAATTGCACTGCATCCTCTTCTCTCAAGTTAACCTAGGTAATCATATCTTGGGATAGAAGAAAAAGACTATAGTTAGCCACACCCTGAATGTATCACTGAAAAAAAAAACCGAAGACATCTCTGGACTGGCAACAAAGACTTTCCATTATATGTGACAACAAGCCTAAGCACAAAACAAACGAACAACAACAACAACAACAAACAATGGAAATGTGAGTAGGCAAGGCAACAAAATGCTTCCTCAAACTTCCAAATCCCCAAAAATTAATCCATGTGTCACCAAGTGGGAATAAACCAAAAGCTACACATGTGAATTAGTCAAAAGAATAACAAAAGTAACTAAGAAAACAGATCAATAAAGTACTTGTTGGGCTCACAGAGTATAAATAAGCAGATAATGAATGTAGTAAACAAAATGATCACAGAGCTTACAGACGCCACTAATAAAAAGTTAACTGAACTAAACAAAATGATACAAAACAGAAATGACCAGCTTAGCAAAGAATTAGAGTCCATGAAAAAGTTTCAAACAGAAATCCAAAGGGTTAAGATTTGTATTGAAATTATAGGCAGCAGAAGCAACCAATATGAGGAAAAAATATTAGAATTAGAAGATACAGTATCTTTCAATAACCAATTATTCAGAAATACCTTAAAAATAAAAAGAGAACATGAAAACTGTATTCAACAGTTGCTAAATGAAAAAAGATGAATAATTTAAGATTAATTGGAATAAGCGAAAAATAAAGATACATACAAAAGGTATAAAAATCCTGTTTTCAGGAATAGTAAAAAGCTTCATAGTATATGGAAAGATTAAATAAAAAGTGAAGCATATAGAATCCCCAAAGAGCCATGTTTTTAAAAAGAACCCTTCCATGATACATCTTACTCAAAATTCCAGAAGTTCAACACAGGGACAAAGTCTTAAAAGCTGTTAGAGAAAAACAGCAAGTTAGTTATACAGACAAACAAATAGAATTACAGTAGACATCTCAACACAAACTTTAAAGGCCAGGAGAGCTTGAAGTGAAGTGTTTCAATTCTTAAAATATAACAACTTACAAACTAGACTTATAAGTCCTGAAAAGTTTTCTTTCACAATTGATGGACAAATAAATTATTTCCGCAACAAAGAGCACTTCAAGAAATTTATGACCATCAAAAACCAGCACCAGAAAAATTTCTTTAGGATATCCTAGATACAATATAGTTAAACAATGCCAAAAATCTAATAAAATTAATACACTAGGAAGAATGAGACGTTCAGCAGAAAAAAGAAAAAAAAGGAAATCAGCAACAGAAAATAATGAAATGACAGGGATAAGTCAATACCTTTCAGTAACAGTATTTGATGTGAATGGTCTCAATTCCCCAGTCAAGACACAGATTGGCAGACTAGATCAAGAAACAAAACCCAATAATACACAGTATATGACAAATGCATGTATTCTGAACAGAAATTCACAGACTAACCACCAAAGGTCAGAAAACAATATTTCATGTACAGGAACATGGAAAAAAAGCAGAACTAGCTGTTCTAATTTCAGATAAAGTGGATTTCAAGCCAAAACTGATCAGAAGAGATTAATATGATCACTGTATTGGTTAAAGGAACAATCCAAGAGTAAGAGGAGAATTCTAAACATATATGAATGAAAGACTTCATAATTTCATAAAATAACACTACTAGATATAAAAATCAGAAAAACAAAAACAATTATAGTGGGGAGACCCAATACCTCACTGTCACAGATAGATCAACTAGACAATAAAGAAAGAAATATCATAGTTTAACTAAACCAAATAGATATCAACAAAATGCTCCATCCAACAATAGCAACATAATACATTTCTCAACAGCACATGGAACTTTCTCCAAAATAGACTACATACTAGCCCATAAAGTATGTTTAAGTAAATGCAAAAGAACTGAAATAATCCCAAGGATATTACCAGATCATAGTGCAGTTAGAAAGCAATGAGAAAAGAAACTACAGAAATTATGTAAATACATGGAAATTAAACAATGCCTTTTTTAATACCAATGTCACAGAAGAAATCAAGGAAGAAATTAGATAGGTCCTAGAATCAAATAATAATGCCAGTACAACATGTCAGAACCTATGGGACACAATGAAAGCAGTCCCATGAGGTATGTTTATAACTCTGAATGCTCACACCAGAATAAAAAGGTGAGTTCAAACCAATAATTTAAGAATGCACCTCAAGATCCTAGAAAAAGAAAAGCAATCCAAATCCAGAGCTAGTTCAAGGGAGGAAAATATAAAAGTCAGAACAAAAATAAATGCAAAAAATCAGAGTCAAGAGCTAAAGAGTAGGTCCTTTCTTTGAAAGAATAAACCAAATAGGCAAACTTCCTGCTAATCTGATGGGAAAGAAAATACCCAAATTAAAGCAGTAAGAAATAAAAAGGCAAAATCAAAACAGATTCTCCAGAAACCCAGAAAATTATCAGTATCTACTTTGAGAAAATGTAACAAAATGGAGAACTCAGAAGAAATGGACAGATTCCTAGATATATATGAATTACCAAAAGTGAACCAAGAAAGCATAAAAACCTAAATAGTATAATATCTGGCAATGTGTTTGAATAAGAAAATCTACAAACTAGGAATAGCTCAGATACTGGTGGGTTCACTACTGAATTTTACAAGAACTTTATGGAAGGTCTAACATAGATGCTCTTCAAACTCTTCAAATTGAAAGGAAAAGAGTACTATTCAGATCATTTCTGGAAAGTCAGGATTACTGTGACTCCAAAACCAGAAAAAGATCTAACCAAAAAGAAAACTATAGACCTATATCTTTAACTAACATAGATGGAAAATCCTCAATAAGATGCTATCAAACAGGATGCACCGAATCATCAAAAAGATCATAAATCATGATAAAATAGGATTCACCCCAGGGGTGCAAGGATGGTTCAATATACACAAATTAATAAATGCAATATGCCACATAAACAGAAGCAAGGACGAAAATCACACTATCAACTCAATAGATGCAGAAAAAGCATTTGAAAAATCTAACCTTTACTCAATAAAAAAACTTTGGATAAATACAGAAGGACTTTATCTCAATCTGATAAAAACTATTTGTGTAAAACCAGCAGATAACAGCATATTAAATGAGGAAAAACTGAACTTTCCTTCTAAAATCAGGAACAAGAGAAATATATATGTGTTCTATATATTTTTTGGAATATTAAGCAGAGAAATCAGGAAAAAAAAGAAATGAAAAGGAATATATATAGAAAAAGGAGATGTCAAATTATCATTACTTGCAGATAACATGATAGTTTGCCTAGATTACCCAAGAAATTCCACCAAAGGACTTCTAGAATTAATAATCAAATTAAGTAGTATAGAAGGATACAAGGTCAACACAAAAAATTAATAGCATTCTTGTACACAAATAATGAACACATTTAAAAAATTAAAGGAAATATCATTGAGAAAAATAAATACTTCAGTGGTAAACTTAACAGAAACACTTAATCTGCTGGAGAATGTAATAGAGAAAACTCTTAAGACATAAGCAAGCATAGGGACGTACTTTCTGAATGGAATCCCAATTTTAGATCAAATACCACCAGGTGTCAACAAATGGAGTCATGCCAAATTAAAAATTTTCATTCTGCACAGCCAAAGAACAAACAAACAGAGTGAAGAGACAACTTACAGGATAGGAAAATAATTTTTTCAGTTATTCCTCAAACAGAGGACTAATGGCTAGAACGTACAAAGAACTAAGAAACTTTGACCATCCAAAAGATTCAGATTGAGCAACTAAAATGAATAGAAACTTCTCAGAAGAAATACAAGTGGTATTCTAGGTCGCTTCTGGTTCTTAATGAATTTTAGGAGTGATTTCTCTAGATCTATGAGGTATGCTGGTGTTATTTTCATTGGGATTTCATTGAATGTGTATAACAATTTTGGAAGAATGGCCATTTTTACAATATTTATTCTTCCTATCCATGAACAAGGGATGCCTTTCCATTTTCTGAGGTCCTCTTCGATTTCCTTTTTCAGGGTATTATAATTTTCCCCCATACAACTCTTTTACATCTTTTGTTAGATTAATTCCTAAGTATTTCATTTTTGGGATGCTAGTGTGAAGGGTGTAGCTTCTCTTATTTCTCTCTTGGTGATTTTGTTGTTAGTGTATAAGAATGCTATTGATTTTTGAGTATTGGCTTTGTATCCAGCTAAATCGCTGAATTTATTTATTATATCTAGAAGTCTTCTGATGGAGTTTTGGGGGTCTTCTATGTAGAGTATCATGTCATCTGCAAATAATGATAGTTTAATTTTCTATTTTCCTATCTTTACTCTTTTTATTTCTTTTCTCCTCTCTAATTGCTGTGGGTAGTATTTCCAGTACTATGTTGAATAGGAGTCGTGATAAGGGACATCCTTGTCTTGTGCCTGATTTTAAGGTAAAGGCTTTCAGTTTTGGGCCACTTAATAATTTTTTGGTTTGTCATAGATAGCTTTTATCATACTGAGGTAGAGACCATGTAGTCTAATTCTCTGTAAGTTACATATCATGAATGGGCATTGGATCATATCAAAAGGTTTTGCTGCATCTATAGAAATGATCATGTGATTCTTATTTTTGGCTCTATCAATATGATTGATTACATTTATTGATTTACATATGTTGAGCCATCCCTGCATGCCTGAGATGAATCCCAGTTGGTCATAGTGAATAATCTTGATGTTTTCCTGCATCCTGTTTGCCAATATTTTATTGAGAATTTTTTTCATCTATGTTCATTAGGGAGATTGGCCAGTAGTTCTCTTTTTTAGTTGGGTCTTTCTCAGGTTTTGGTACTAGAGTAATATTTACTTCTGTATTTCCACAGGGTCAGTAGTGATTTCTCCTTTTTCATTCTGTGTTGCATGAATTTGAGTCTTTTCTTTCCTTTTTTAAATTAGGTTGCCTAGGGGCTTGTCAATTTTATTTATTCTTTCAAAGAACCAACTCTTTGATTCATTGATTCTTTGAATTGTTTTCTTAGTCTCTGTCACATTAATTTCTGCTCTGATCTTTATAATTTCCTCCCTTCTTTTGGCTTTGGGCTTGGCTTGCTCTTCTTTTTCTAGATGTTTCAGGTGTAATATCAGGCTGCTTATTTGTGTTCATTCTGTTTTCCTAATGTGGGAACTCAGTGCAATAAATTTTCCTCTGAGGACCACTTTCATTGCATCCCACAGGTTCTGGTAAGTTGTATTTGCATTTTCATTTGCTTGCAGATATTGTTTAATTTCTTCTTTAATTTCCTCTGTGACCCACTGATTGCTCAAAATTGTATTATTTAATTTCAATGTGTTTGTGGGGTTTTGGCAGTTACTTTTATCATTAATTTCCAGTTTCATGGCACTATGATCTGACAACATGCATGGGATAATTTCAATTCTTTTGCATTTACTTAAATATGTTCTGTGGGTTAGTATATGGTCTATTTTAGAGAATGTCCCATGTACTTGTGAGAAGAATGTATATCCTGATGTTGTTGGATGGAACACTTTGTATATGTCTATCAAATCCATTTGTTCACAGGTGTGATTCAGTTCTGTTATTTCTTTGCTGATTTTCTGTCTAGTTGATCTATCCCTTTGTGTCAATGGTGTGTTAAGGTCCCCTGTTATAATTGTGTTATTGCCTATTTGATTTTTCATTTCTGTTAATACTTGCTTTGTGTAGTTGGGTGCTCTGGAGTTTGGTGCATATATATTTAAGATTGTTATCTCTTCATCTTGCAGTTTTCCCCTAACTAGTATGTAGTGACCTTCTTTATCTCTTTGGACCATTCTTGGTGTGAAGTTCACATGGTGTGCAAACAAAATAGCTACCCCTGCTTTTTTGAGTTCCTGTTGCATGGAGTGTTGTTTTCCATCCTTTGACTTTCAGTCCATGAGTTTCCTTTTGGGTTAGATGGGTTTCTTGTAGACAGCATATGGTTGGATGTTGTTTCTTGATCCATTGTGCCAGTCTTTTTCTTTTAATTGGTGAATTGAGGCCATTTACATTAAAGGTTACAACTGTCATATATTGGTTTATTGTTAACATGTTATCCTTCTGATGTTGTATCTTAGCTTTCCATTCTGTTTAATTGTCTGTCTTGCTTGTTGTTTTTTTCCTATGTGTATATAAAATGTCTTCCAGTATTCTTTGCAGGTTTGGTTCGGTGATCATGAAGTTCTTCAGATGTTCTTTAAGCAGCAAAGCCAGGGCAGGAGACATCACAATCCCTGACTTGAAGTTATACTACAAAGCTACATAATAAAATCAAAGTTTTATTGGAATAAAAACAGACCTGAAGATCAATGGATTAGACTAGAAGATACAACTACAAACACATTCAACCACCTTATCTTTGATAAAGAGGCAAAGCATGTTCACTGGAAGAATGACAGTCTCTTTAATAAATGGTGCTGGAAAAACTGGCTATCCATATGCCAAAAACTAAAATTAGACCAATGCCTATCACCATTTACTAAACTAAAATCCAAATGGATCAAAGATCTAAATATTAAAACAGAAACACTAAATCTGATGCAAGATAAAGTAAGTAAAATCAAAGACATAGGGGTAGGTAGAGAATTCATGAACAAGAACCAAACTGCACAGGAAATACTTCCCATAATCAATAACTGGGATCACATCTTATTAAAGAGTTTCTGCATGTCCAAAGAAATCTCCAGTAGAGTGAAAAGAAAACCTACAAACTGGGAAAAAAATCTTAGTGAACTGTCCCTCAGACAAAGGACTTCTGTCTAGAACATATAAAGAATTTAAAAAATCAGACCCCTGAAATTCAAAGACCCAATCCAAAAATGGGCATCCAAGATGAACACACAGTTCTTAGATGAAGAAATACAAATCGCAAATAAATACATGAAAAAATGTTCATCATCATTGGTCATTAGAGAAATGCAAATTAAAACCACACTGAGATACCATCTCACTCCAGAAAGAATGGCCAGGATCAACAAAACTACCAATAACAAATGCCGGAGAGGCTGTGGGGAAAAAGGAACTCTTCTGCACTGTTGGTGGGAGTGTAGACTGGTGCAACCACTTTGGAGGTCAATCTGGAGATTCCTCAAAAAGCTGGGGTTGGAGGTCCTATTTGACCCAGCTATTCCACTCCTAGGAATATTCCCAGGAGATCTGAAAACATGTTACCACAGTGATATATGTGCATCCATGTTTATAGCAGCACAATTTGTAATAGACAGATCTTGGAAACAACCTAAGTGCCCATCAACTGAGATATGGATAAAAAAAATTGTGGTACTTTTATACAATGGAGTACTACTCAGCTATAAAGAATGATCACATTGAGATATTTATAAACAAATGGATGCAACTTGAATCTATACTCATAAGTGAAATAAATCAAACTCACATATACAAATACCATATAGTCTCCCTAGGGTAAGAAATAGTAGGAGTACAGAAGATTTTTATGGAAATCATGGTTCACCATTATACTGCTTTGATGTCTTATGTTTTCATTCATTGTTTGAAATGGTTTTATTCTGTTTTGTTTGATCTTGATATATATGATCATATGAATAGTTACTTTGAAGACGAGACAATATGGCAGCCATTGTTAATTTAATATCATCTTGTTCTGAAGTCCTACTGTGCTCTTGTTTTTCTATTACCATTGGCCCTATTACATTGTGTCTTATTGGATTTTAATATTTGTGATAGTAAAAACAAAATTTTTATGGAAAATGAGATAATAGAGCAGCCATTGTTCATCTTTGGTTATTTGGTTCAGAATGCCTTGGAATACTTCCATTCTCTGGTGTTGTTTTATTCTACTTTGTTATGTTTTACATTACTGTGTGTAAAGCTATGCTCAACGATTTCAAAGAAAGAGACATTATGATAGCTACTGTTAATATCCAAATGACTTGTTGTGAAGTGCTGTGTCGCTTACATTGTTCTGTTATGATCTGCTTAGATCTGCCCTCCTTTGTTTTATTCTCTTTAAAAGAAAAAAAGAAATAGAAGTGGTTAAGAAATACATGAATAAATTTTCAACACCTCTGGCCACTTGAGAAATGCCAATTATAACTGTAACGAATTTCCCTCTTACTCAAAAAAGAATGGCTATAATCAAGAAATCGAGCAATATCAAATGCTGGTGAGGATACAAAGAATAAGGGAAACCTTCTACATTGTTAGTGGGAATGTAAACTAGTACAATCATTATGGAAATCAGAATGGAGATTCCTCAAAAAACTAAAACAAAAAATTCCAATCAACCCAGTCATTCCACTACAAGGATTTCTGAAAGAGTTAAGATATCATATTACAATGACACAGGCATACTCATATTTATAGGCCCACAGCTCACAATAGAAAAATCTTGGAAGCAGCCTGTATGTCCTTCAACAGATGAATGAATAAATGGTATTTATACACAATGGACCACTATTCTATAAAGGATAAACTTCAATCATTTATAAATAAATGGATGTACCTCGAGACCATAATATTAAGTGAAAGAAATCTGACACAGATGCTTAAATATCATATGGTTTTTCTTCTGTGAGAAACCCAAAATACAAATAAAGAGTAAAATAAAACATAGATAATAGGAAATAATGATATCCATCTTTTGAAAGGGGCCAAGAGATGGAAGGAGGGGGAAGACAGGGGAGGAGAAGGGTATAATAAAAAGAACTCAGATGTGTTATGTACATGTACCAACTCCCTATGAGAAATGTGAACATTATGGACTACAAAAACTGATAAAAACTAGTATATATATATATATATACATTAGTTTATATTATGATCATTATGTTTATAATGTTTATATATGTATATATAATTATATACCTAGTATATAATTATATATACTAGTATATATTATGATCATTATGTACTTTAAAAACAGATAAAAACTAATATATATACACACATACACATCATAATGTAAACTAGTATATATACACACACACTCACACACAAAAGCAAGCAGGCTCAGTTCACAAACTTAATTCATTACATAATTCTGGAAAAGATGGCCACGGTTGTGTTTATCACTCAATGCAGAGTTTGCAAACAAAAACAAATTTTGTTACACTTCTGTTTCTGAACCAAAGTGCTCACAAACAAAAGCATTCTTGAACCAAAGTATGACTGGGCAAGGTGGGGGGAACATCTGGATCAAAGAAAATGTCACATTGTTTTGGTATTTTTCACTTTGGAGGGAAAATCAGGACAAATTAGGAAATGTTTTAGTAGCTAACAGTTATTGATAGAAACATCAAAAGGTGATCAGATATAAACATGTTAAATGAAACTTTTGTTGTAGTAATAAATTATTAAATATTAACTCCTTCAGAATTAGGATTTTAGAGACTATATTTTTATAAAAGGTGCAAATATATGCAATATGTGATCAAATCTGACAGTAAAATTATCATGTCTGTTATTTTTTGGATATAAAAGTTCCACCAAACATCTCATTGTTCAGAAGATGATGGGTTTTTGACCAGTGACTGGTTCACGAATGCCCTAACTTTATTAGTAAATTACTCCATTGCCCAACTCATAATTTGATGACATTATTGTGAAGGAATAGACACTTTGAAGTTGGGGCCAAGGTAAAGGAGTTTATCATGAAAGTGTAACTGTGGACTATAGCGTTTCCCTGATCTCTTCTTCATAAACTCTTTGTCCTCTCTCTCTACTTCCTTGCCACCATGAGGTGAGTGTGTTTTCTCTGACACCCTTTCCTCCATGGTGTTTCTGCATCTCTACAGGACTAAAGCTGAGTCAGCTGATCATAGTCAGAAAATCTGAACCAAAAAAAATCTTTGCCCCTTTAAATCGATTTTCTCATGTATTCTGTCACAAAAACAAAAAGCTGACTAATACAAGATCATTGTAAATCTTCCTGTTGTAGCTGTGTGCATTGGATAGCATTCCCTGAGCAAACAGAGCTAGTTTTTAATATAGAGACTCATTGATAATCTCCATATATCCATCTGTAATTGTTGATACATTGTGTCAAATTGTGAAGTTTAGAAACTTAACACGTGACTCAGCAGAGAGCCAATGTCCTTACTTTGTAAAGATTCTCAGCCTGTGTAACAGGAGGGCACAAAGGTGGTGTGCGTGCTACACCCACCCTAGGGAGTGATAGCCTGCTTATACTATAAGCAAAGAAGAGAGGATTGTTCTCCCGCTTTTTTTGCTCTTGCTGCTTTTGCTGTCTTCTGCCACCTTGAAGTGTTGCCCCTGTGCCGTGCCACCCTGCTTGGAACCAGCAGATTATGGACTGAAACCTCCACAAACTATAAGCTAAATAAATCTTTCCTTCCTTAATTTGGGGTGTCGGATATTTTGTCTCAGCAGTGAGAAGAGTAACTAAAACATTATCTATAGATACTCTAGATTTACATAACACTCAGTTCCTACGAATCCAAATCTCTTATGTTCTTGCTAATGTCCAAGGTGCTTATTGCTTGAAAATAAAAGAAAAAGTTTTAAGGAAATATTCAGGAAGCTGCAGGATGAATATGTGGATATGATCTATGTACCTAGAAAGAGATTTAAAATATTTGCTCACTCATGATTATGAAGATGTCCCATGATTTTCTATCTTCAAGCTAGAGATCCAGAAAAGCCACTTTAAAAGCTGGAGATCCAGATAGTCACTAATTATGTAGACTCTATTTGTGTCCAAAGGCATGAGAACATGGAGTACTGAGGGCTAAGATGACTGATGTCTTGACTCAAACAGTCCAGCAGAGTTATTTCAACTTTCATCTGCCTTTTATCTACTTGAGCTCTCAATGAATTGAACAATGTTCATACATATTGGGAAGGGCCATCTGCTTTACTCAGCCCACCAACTTCAAATGCTGATGTCTTCCAGAAATTCTCTTACAGGTACACTGAAATATAGTGTTTAACTGTATGAACATCTGTGAACCAGTCAAGTTAACACAAAGTTAACTATTCCACTGGGTGTTACTTCTTGTAATAACTTCTCCACATTTTGCCATTTTTATGTTTAAGAAATATAACAACAGCTTCAATATTAACCTTTAGAGTCAATAACTATAAAGAATACATTAGAAACTACACTAATCATTTATATTCTATCAGATGGTTTTCAGTCTAATGCTATTTTATGTTTTAGTCAAGGGCAAATAAAATATAAGCTTCTAGCCTCAAAATCCCATGAGACATTTAGATCAATATATTCTTTTTCCATTTATATTTTACCATTAATCATAGAGCCTGTAGTGTTCAGAAATAATGCACATTACTATTTGAGACACACTTTTAACTTATAACAGTATGAAACCATATGACATAATATGATAATTAGTAAATGTATATCCTGAAGTCTTTGCCAAACCCATGATCAAGAACTGAATTACTTCAAGTTTATGTGCCATATTATTTCATAATGTTTCTTTTCTCATAAATGGAAAAAGAGAAGAGGAATTGTGTTATCATCATTATCTATTGCCATCCTCGGAAGCCTGTAATAAGCTTCAAGACTATCTTACTTTACTATGGAACAATGACTCACCTAGAGTTACATAACATTTAGTTCCTAAGAATCCAAAACTCTCATTTCATTTTCTTGTTAATCTCAAAGGTGTTTATTACTTGAAGCTTAAAACAGAATCTTAAGGAAATAGTCCAGAAGTTGCAAATGAAAGGAGGAAATTGCATGAAACTGTCAAGCTGTGCTTAGAATTATAATCATCTATCCTTTTATGCACTGACTTGTCACTCCATTGGCACCCTAGGTGTCTTGCCTGTCTAATCTTTGTCCTTGTTTTGTTTTGCTGTTGTTTGCTTGGGGTTTTTTTTGTTTGTTTGGTTGGGTTTTTTTTTTTTGTACCAGGGATCAAACTCATAGCCTTGTGCTTGTCAGGTAGGCACTGTCTCTGTCCCTGTTCTACATATGGCAGGGCCCATTTAAGAGATACCCAAAGGAAGAAAACCCCACAAGGGACTCTGAGAAGTTGTTAAAGAGAAAGAAGGGAAAATGAAAAATAGTGTTTTGAAACTCCCCCAAAAGAAAGTAAATCTAGAAGGCAACTTTAGTTATTAACCTCTAGGAACTATGTCTGATAAAGGTCAAAAAACTGTTTATTCCCAGGAAATTCTAGTTCAAAAGAAACATACATACATGATTCTTAAATACACAAGAAGATGGTTAACCTTATATAGTAGTTTTAAACTGCAAATAAAAACTTTAAGGAGATACTCTTCTGTCCTAATTTAATTTTATATTTTTGCTAGCACATGATTGCAACATATAATGATTATATTCATGGTAGGGAGTTGGTACATGTATATAACACATCTTAATTCTGTTTTATTTTCCCCTCCTCCCTTCCCTCTCTTCCTCCTTCCTTCTCTTTTTGCAAAAGATCTATCCAGGAAACACTTTTAATGCAGTGTTTTGAAGAGGTTATTGGGAAATGTATTCTCAAATATTGCTAGTGGGAATGTAAACTGGTACAGCACCTATGTGTCAGTGTCCAGCAAATTGCTTTGACCCAGTAATTCCACCTCTGAAAATTATCCAACATATTCTTGACTTGTGTATTTGAAGAAATGCATTGGAACAATGATTGCAAATACTGAAACAACATAGAAGTTACAGAGGATGGGAAATAAGAAAATCATTATATGCCATAGAATTAATAGAATAATATTTAGTTGTTCAAAAGAATGTGTGATTGTTATATGTACTTTTATGGAAAGACCTGAATCATTAAGCTAAAGTAATAAGGAGCAGAACAATATTTTTAGTAAGCATCAATTTGTGATTTAAAAAATTTAAAGACTGCTTATATTCAATTTTATATAAAATATCTCTAGAAGTGGCACAAAACTGGTAACAGTTATTGTTTCTAGAGACAAGAATAAGAAAACATCTTTTAGAGATGGGACTTCCTTTTCACAATAGTCTTATACTTTTAAAACATTATTTTATCAGTATGCATTACATACTAAAACAAAATAAAGTGAAAACTTTTCTTTCTATTAAGCAGAAAGAAGACCAAAAATAATCTTATTAATGACTATCCCAGAGACATGCTAGGTGTAG
This sequence comes from Hydrochoerus hydrochaeris, assembly GCA_004027455.1. Lineage (NCBI taxonomy): Eukaryota > Metazoa > Chordata > Mammalia > Rodentia > Hydrochaeridae > Hydrochoerus > Hydrochoerus hydrochaeris. Next base: position 35,600 of record PVLA01001570.1, on the reverse strand, counting down.
AAACCATATTACAATGGAGAAAGAAGTAATGCTGAAGCAAATGGACACATTCTGGTGAGAATAGCTTACCAAAGCTCTTTGGCCCTGGATGAGAGAAGAGTTAACAGGTTAGTAGCCAGAAGTGAGTTTGAATTCATGCCCTCTATCCCACCCAACAAAGTAGAGCAGAGTTAGTAACGCATGTAAATAATCTCTTCATTTTTAGCCATCTTAATAAAGGCTAATGGTGCATCCAGTGCTTTGGAGAGCCCATGTACCATTGTTAATAGCTTCTTCACTGAAATCTCTAAACTGACCTCTAACTCGATATATCAGTCAGTGTTTGCTAGAGAAACAGATATAACACAATACATACAAATATATATGAATTTGCAAGATTGGCATACAACGGCCACCCACAGAGTGAGATGTGAAAGAGAGCAGAGGGTGCCTGCACAATGGAGACCAAAGGATTCAGTCAAAGCCCTGGAGCTCATTGCACTGTCCCATATGAGTCTGAATCAGGAGGCCAAAGGGTCTGTGATAGAAGGCTGAAGAGTCTGCATCAGAAGCTGAAGGGTTTGTGCTGGAAGGCAGATTACTACCAGGTGAAGGGAGGACTGGACCTCCTTTGAAGAAACAGAAATAGATCCACCGTCCTTTATTTCCCTTTCATACCATCCAGGTAACAATCCACCCTAGAGTGGGTCTTCTACACCCTAGGGTGTGGAATTGCTGAGCCAGTTTAGTTGAACTTCTCTTACTCAAGTTGATATAATCAATCAACCATCACACTCTGGCTTTACTAACTGTGGAGGTTTAGGAATTTATTCCATTTCTTTGTGCCTCACTTTGCTCATCTGCCTATATCATACAGATGTTAGAGAAATTCAATTAATTAATTGAGATAAGTTACTCAGAACCATGTCCAGTTTGTAGTAAACATGGTAGCCCCATCTTAACCAGAGTTTCACTGTCCAAGCTTTCAGTTATCCATAGTCAATCACTGTCATTTTTAAAAATATTCAAAGGAAATTCCACAAACATTTGCATGGAAGCATGAAACATGGAAGAGCTAATTAACTCTGGTGTTATGTGGTAACACTATAGGACATACAGGGGAAAATGTACTATATATGGGGTGTGAGTTGCATCTGCAGTTTTGGGCAACTGCTAGTGTTCTTTCTTGAATGGTATCCTTTGAAGATAAGGGAGGAGTGCGTGCATATATTGATTTCTAAGATTGTCATAATAAAATACCACAACTTGGGTAGCTTATCAGAAATATATTTCTCACAATTCTGGAGGCTAGAGGTGTGAACTCAAAGTATCAGGTGGGTTGGTTTCTTCTAAAGCCGCTTTCTTTGGTTTATAGATAGTCATCTTGTCCTTATTGACTCACATGGTTGTCCCTCTGTGTGTGCCTGTGTCCTAAACTCTTATTGTAGGGAAACCCAAAATACTGAATTACAGCCCACATTAATAAAGTCATCAAACCTTGATTACCTCTTTATAGACCCTACCTGCAAATACAGTTGCTTTCTGAGGTGCTGAGAACTAGGATTTCAAATATGAATTTTCAACGAACAAAATTCATTACATAATGCTGTACATTTGCAGCTGACACAGTTTCTAAGATATTGAAAAGTACATGAGCACAGAGGAAATCATTAATGCTTGTATTAATACTTTTAGTAGATTTGAAGAAAAGCCAGGGATTTGGTACATCATAGCATTAAAGGATAGTTTGTCTCACAGAAATTTAAAAATGTATATATAATTATAACCTATGTTCAAAAATACAGTATATAACATATAGGATAGATAAATCCACTTGATTCAGCCTATATTAAAATTATTCATGCTTCCTAAGTCCTTAGAAGCTCTTAATGGAAAACTTGAGGAGAAAAAGTTGAGGACAAAAGTGGTTTGTATGGACAATGCACCAGGTTAGACATTAGCTTTCACTTAGGAAGATAAAAATAAAGGTTACAGAAAAGATACAGACTAGCAAGCATAAAGTCTGACTTAAATCCATCTAACTAGCTAGCTACCTACAATTGGTCTTATCATGAAATTAAGTGTTTGTCTAGTTCCAATTAAAAAACTGGCATAGATGTTCCCTAAAACATTGAGAGTTTTTTAAAAATAATTTTAAGAACTGTTGACTTGTAACCTTGAGATTGTCAGTGTTTGTTATTATAATCTGCATTTGTTAAGATGTTTGTGTGGAAAGCAATTTTTTTCCTCTTCAAATTGTGAACTATGGAGGTTGAATTGCTGTGAACATTGAAGTCTATATTTAACACTGAATAACCACTGGCAGTTGAATTTACTCATCATCTTTGGGGTAATTAACCTGCTTTTTAAGAACAAACTGACTTAGCTTTAATTACTTAACTAGTATAAAAGCAGAATTCCTTGCAACTTGAAATAGATCTAAAGAATCTTTGTAAAGAGTTATTTTCTATGTAAAATAAATGAGCACACAGAATAACAAAACAAAGCCAAATTTCAGTCTTTCATGATTAGGCAATGGCATGAAATTCATTGAAGTGTTTTTTGCAAAGAAAATACAAGAACAATGCCTTGAAAGTAGCAAGGGAACTGAAGAGGTGTGGAGAAAAGAGTTCTCCCCATTTAAGAAGGCTTTAGGGGAATCTGAAACTTCAGGGAAAACTCCTAGTTCTCAATTTTGATAAGGAGAGGGAGGGAATTTCCTAGAAGTGGCTCTAAATATAGAAAAGTTGAAGCTATGAAAGGGAAGTACTTTAGGGATCATGGGAAAGTGTTTAGAGGATAGGAACCAGTGAGAGTTTGAATGGGATTGAGAGGGGACAGCATATTTTGGAAATGTGAATGTGGTAGAGCATGGTCAGAACTCTTGAGGCCTCATAAATTGGCAATCAACCAAGGGTAATGGAGTTCAGATATATGTGGACTTAGTGGTCCATAATTCTCTTAATTCCACTGGTGGATGAAGCAGTAAATCGACCCTCTCAGGCATCAGATAAAATCTAGATGTGTTACTCTTTCAAGAGCGCTCAAGTCAACAAGGAAGATGCCAGATTCTGGAAAAGAAACAAGCTGAGGTCTACATACATTGTGAAGCTACATAGAAGTGGATTTAAGATTTCATCTTTTGGAAACCAAGTCTTTGGAAGTTGATAGAGGTCTCGTGAGTGAATCAAAGGGCCTGGTTCCTACAAGCCATGGAGTGATCAAACTCAAATCTTGGATCTTATCATTCAACTTTATGATACTTGGAATGGAAAATACAGTTGTAAGACCTTATTTACCAGTGCAAGGAGGAAAATGTGAATAACTGAATTATTAAAAGCAAGAGAAATGATAAGTTTGGAGCAAAATGAGCTGTTGATTTCTGAGTATGTTCAATTTGGGGTCATATGTGAACCACTCAGTACCTGAACAGCAGACAGATGTAAAAGTAGCCTAGAGTGAAAAAAACTGAAAGTAAGGAAGTTGAAACACTTGCCAAGGAAAAGAAATTCCTCTTGTGTTGGTCAATGATGTTGTAGTGGGGGATATTGGAAACAGGCCACATACTGCTTCTTATATTCTTTCTTCTGCTCCCTCCTTTCTCTATTTCTATCTTTCTGCTTTCTTTAGTTTCTGCTTTATTTTCCCTTTGATCATTTCTCTTATCCATTAGACATGATTAACTGTACCACTCCCTATACAAATGATTTCTCTTCCTTAACATGTTTTAGTTTATTATATTTTAAAGAGAAAAAAACACAGAAAAATCAAGACGCAAACAAATAAAGCAAAAACAATAGCAAAATGACAAGAACAACAGCAAAAGCCAATAGTGTTATAGACTTTCAAACCAAGATGATAGGAATTTAACAATGATTGTTATATTGCATATTGTTATCTTCAAAATAGTTGCTCAGGTTATCAGATGCAGTGAATTTCATGCATACACGGTGTCTATCCTCTGCTCTTCAGCTCATTGCAATCTGATTTTCATTAACTGTGGAAAATGGCTATCAACTCTCTCCGACAATATTCTAATTTCTAAATCTAATTGTCAATTCCAAGTATTCATCCTACTAACCTCTTGGCAGCATTGAATATTGTTGAGAATTATTTTTATTGCTAGCCTTTCTTAGCCTTGGCTACTCTTCATTTTCTCCATCTTGTCTCTCAAACGTCATTTAGTATTTGTTTCCCAGTTTTACCTGTTAGTTATATTGTACTTTATGTCTTTTGGATGCTCCTTCAGTCTAAAGCAGTGGTTAAGGGAGTTACAAAAAAAAGACTCATATAACTCAAAGACATATTCAACCACTGTCACCAAGAATGTCACTTTCATGACTCATCATCATCTGTTGCCACAATTAGTAGAAAGAAAAACAAGAATTTAACATGGGATATCATCTGATATTCAAATAGCTAATAAAATATCCCTACAATAAGAGAGTCACAGAATGTTACCTTTGCCTTATTCTGCAACTCTCAGCTCCAAGCTCCCAAAGCTGGTGAGACCCACTACTTGAACTGCCCTTTATTATAAATTCTGTTGCATTCCTTTAAGTCAGAAGTGGGTTGTGACAGGGTGTTGAGAATTGGCATTAATTAGTTTCAAACATATTCTGCTTTTTCCTTCTTATATGTTAACAGTGGTAGGGAGGAAGCAAAATGACAGAAATCTCTAGGATTAGGACATGAGGGTGCTTAGGCTTTTGCAAGTATGAGGTCATATGTAGTGTTTAAAAGCTTTATACATTTTCTCTGAACTCTCAATCTGGGTGCAAACTTTCTGGTATGAGAACCCTTATGTGCCTCTACCATTACCCCCCTTCTCTTTTCCTGCTCTTTGTATTTCTCACACCACATGATCTTTATTTCCAGTTCAGTTTTCAACATTGGTCATTCTGCTGCGTTCCATATCCATACCTCCAAGTGCTGATTGGAACACACCTCATGGATGTACTGCAATCAATCTGACTTAGTCTGTAACAATCTATTTTTGTGCCTCCTCAACATCCCAGCACCCCCTGCCAAAAAAAAAATAAACAAAGAAAACACATCTTTGATTTTTACCTTGGCAAATGGCAAGTCATTCTCAACTCCTCCTTACTTCTCCCTAAGTGTACCATATACTTTCATTGATTTTAATTATGTGATTTTTCTCCCATCTGTCAACTCCCTCTCACCCTCTTCCAGTGACCTAGTTTTATGCCTTGCCACTTCTTGCTTGGTCTTGCAATGCCTCAAGATATTGTCTTTTATGCTTTTTTCTGAAATGTGTTCCTTCAAAAATAAATATATTCAGGCTGTTTAAAACAATCTCTGTTGAAGGTCTATAGCATATGGGATAAAGTCTAAATTCATTGAAAGTATCACTACGTGGCCCCAAAGTAACTTTTCCTTAGAGATTTAAAAACTTGGAATAAAATTTACAGAGTGAAATATACATGTATTAAGGGCATAATGTGATAATTTTTGACAAGTGTGTACATTCACAAAACCCATGCCTCAATAAAAAAAACAGAACATTTCCATCACTTTAGAAAACTCTCTGATGTCTCCTTGCAATCAATTCCCACATTCCCATAGAAAACCACTGTTCTAGCTTTTATTGTGATTATGTTTGTTCTCAACATAAACTGTATGCCCCCTTTTCATGCAGCATAATGGTTTTCAAATCATTCATGTTGTTCCATCTACCAGTAGTTCACTTTTTTGTATTGGTGAATATTCCAATGTATCATGATACCACAAATTTGAATTGTTTCCCATTTGGGAATATGACGCATAAAGCAAGCATAATTGATTTCATTTCTTATCAGGTAAATATATATATATATGAGTAGAGGTGCTAGGTCACATAACAGATATTTATTTAACTGTATAAAGGATTGCTAAATTATTTTTCATAATGATTTTATCATTTTCCAATGTCATCAGTCATGTGAGTTATTTCATATCCTCAATAAAATCTAAGTGTTATTATTTTAATTTTAGCAATTGTGGTTGAATAGTGATTTTAATATTGCATTATAGTTTTAACTTTTATTTCCCTAATAGCTACTAAATTTGAACATTTTTATATGTGCTTATTGGCAAATGTGTAGTTTCTGAAGTATCTGTTCTAGTATTTTCACTATTTTTATTGGGTCAATCATCTTTATATATGCTTCCTATATGCACACAAAGAATTCTTTGTACACTCTTACTACAGCTCTTTTGCCAGATATCTGCATTGTGAATATTTCTACCAGGCTATGATTTGTCTTTGCATTTTTCAATTGTCTACTTTAATAAGCAAAAGTTTTAAATTGTCATGGTCTGATTTATCAATTATTTCTTTTATATTGATTTCTCTGTCCTATACAAGGAATTTTTGCTACTCCTCCCACAGTAAAGATGTTCTCTGGTAGCTTTCTTCTGGAAGCTTTATAATTTTAACATTTGCATTCATGTCTATAACACAATTTGAGTTGATTTATATATGCTATCAATGTTTACTATTTTCCATATAGATATTCAGTTGATCAGGGATCGCATGCTGAAGTTTGTTTCTCTGTTGAATTCCTTTGGTACCTATATGAAAAATCAGTGGACTTGTTATTGTGAATCTTTTTCTGCATTATTTATGTCCTCCTATTCATTTGTCTACTTTTCTGTTAATATTATACCACTTTGATTAATGTAGCTTTATAGTAAGTCTTAAAGTTAGGTGACCTAAGTGGCCTAGCTCTTATGTCCTTTTATAGATTGTTTATATTATTTTCACTCTTTGGCATTTCCATATAAATTTTACAATCAACTCATCAAATTCTATTTTTAAAGGCATGCTAGAATTATGATTGGAATAGTACCAGATTACTGACCAAATTTGGGGGAAGTGAAACCTTAGTAATATTGAGTTTTACAATCCATTTACATTGCATATCATTCCATTTATTTGGGCTTTTAGAATCTCAACATATTTTGTTGTTTTTAGTGTAAATATCAATATAATATTTGTGGATTTGTAACAAGTATTTATAGTTTTGGATAGTATGATGAAATTCTTGAATTTCATTATCCAATTACTGCAAGTATTAAGAAATAAAACTAGATTCTTATATTGACTTTGTATCCTTTGGCCTTGATAAATTTTCTGATTAACTCTACTACTTGTTTGCAGATTCCTTAAAATTATCAATGTAAGAGTTATATCATCTGAAAATAAAATAGTTTTGCTTCTTTCTTCCAATTTGTATGCCTGGTTTTTTTGTCTTTATCACATTGGGCAGGATCTCTATCTAATACATTGTTGAATAGAAGTGGTGAGAGAGAGAATATCTTTGATTTATTTCCAAACTTTGGAGAACATATTCAACATTTTATCATCAGGTATAACGTTAGCTATCGGTGTTTTGTAGATGCCATGAATCAGATTAAGGAAGTTCCCTTCCATTTGTAGTTTTTGGAGAGTCTGTATGATGGATACATGTACAATTTTGGTCAAATGTTTTTCTTCATCTATTGAGATAATATGTTTTTACTGTCTTTTCATGCTAATGAATAATTATACTGATTTAAATATTAAGCCAGTCTTACATTATCAAGATAAACTCCATGTAGCCATGGTATGTTGTCTTTTTTATATATTGTTAGATTCAATTTACTATTACTTTGTTAAGAAATTTTGCTTCTTAAATTCGTAATGAATTTGTTCATTAGTTTCTTTTCCCCTAATATACTTGTAAGTTTTGATATTAATATTTTTCTATACTTGATTTTACCAAATTGAGAAGTGTTTTCCTACTTTTATTTTCTGAAGTTATAAAATATTTGCAGTATATCACCATTAAATATTTGATAGAATTCACAGGTAAACCACATGAATCTATATAATTTCATTTTTAATAGATATGCTACAATTCACATTTTCTATGTATCCTTTTATCAATTTTGGTGATTTGCAGTTTTCAAGGAATGTGTCTATTTTTATTCAAAATGCTGAATTTACTGAATAAATTTGTAGAAAATAATACCTTAGCATTCTCTTAATGCCTGTATTAGTCAATGCTTACTAGTCAAATGCAGATGAGTGCAAGAGACCCTTCTGTACTGTAGAGAGCTGAAAAATCCAGCCAAGGTCCTGGATTCCACAGTAGTGTCTTGCATAAGTCCAGCAAAAAGGCCTAGAGCAATGTTCCATGCAAGCTAAAGGAACAGAAGGAAAATCGGCATAAAACCCTCCCCTCCTATTGTCCCTTTATACCTATCCCCAGGGTAGCTCAGCCCAACTGGGCAGTCTCATCCAAGTTGACCATCAATTAATCAACCACCACAGTGCCATAGTATTTTAACAATCTTTTAAAATTAATGCCAATAACTTGTTTTACTTTTTTCCTAGTTTTTCAATTCTACATATTCAAAGAATCAAATTATGAATTTGTTAATATTTATAATGTTTCTTAACCATATAACTGATTTGTTTAATCTTTATCATTCCCTTCCAATTATTTTGAATTCCATTTACTTTTTGTACTTAGCTTTTTAAGGACAAAACTTTGAACCTTGATTTTAAACTCTGCTCATTCAAATATAAGTGTCTAGAGAAGAAATTTTCCAAAGAACACTGCTTTTGGTTGCATCCTAAAAATTTGGTAGTGCATTTTTAAATTTTCCTTCAATTTTAAATGTTTTCTAATTTCCCTTGAGATTTCTTTATTTGGAAGTATTTCATTTAACTTCTTAGTATTTGAGAATGTTTCAGATGCCATATTTTTAGTGATTTCTAATTTACTTCTATTATGATCAAAGAGTATATAATATAGGATTTGGGTATTTATGAATAAACCAATATTTATTTTATCTGGGACATAGTCTAACAGTAAATATTTCACAGATGATTGAAACAAATGTATATTCTATAGTTTGTGGATATAGCTAGCCTTCTATAAATGTCAGTCAAGTTGGTTGATCATTTCTTTTCAAATATTTTATATGCCTACTGATATTTTGACTAGTTTTCTATTACTTTCTGAGAAAGGAAATCTTCAATATTCTTTTACTTTGAATTTATCTTTCTATTTTGCAGTTCTAAACTCATGCATTTGAAAGTATTGTTCTTCTGATGAATTGACCTTATGATTCTACACTGACCTTCATTATTTCTGTTAACATTTTCTCTTTTCAAGTTTCCTCCATCTGATATTATATGGCTACCATACTTAATCCAATACTTAATCTTTGTATGATACATCTTTATCTTCCTTTTTATTTTCAACTTATCTTTGGGTGTAAAATATTTCTTAGAGTTTCTAGCTCTGGTTTTCACTTTTGTATACAATCTGCCATTCTCTGCCTTTCAGAATGTTGAATTAATTTACATTTAACACAAATATTGATACATTTAAGGCTTAACATCTTGTTATTTGTATTCTAGTAGTTTTACTTCCTTTTTCCTCTGTTCCTAGTTTCCTGACTTCTTTTGGATTAATTCGGTGGTTTTTTTTAATCTATTTTAATTCCTATAAAATACCTCTTTGCATTTTTAGTGCTTACATTAGAGTTGGATCTCATCACTAGTAACATTTTAGGCTGGATAATTATATGTTATATGATTTGACTTTTGCAGTGTAGGATGTTTAGTAATATTTCTGATTTTTACTTACTACATCCCTTTCAGCCTTTCTTTCTTCAAATTTTTTCTGTCCATTCTCTTCTCTATGCAACTAATTTCAGGCATGTTAGTTTATTTGATATTGCTCCACATGTCACTGAAGTTCAGTTGAGTTTTTAAGTCTCTTTTCTTTCAGATAGGGAATTTTCATTGTTCAACAGTTCCTTTTTGTGCTGTCTCCCTTTTTATGTTAATCCCATCCAATGATTTTTTTCATAGAAAATATCATAGAAAATAGAAAATATCTCATTTTATAATTTTCATTTATCTACTGAGATTTCCCAGTTATTCAATCATTACAACTGTCTTTCTCATGAATGTTCTTTTTACTTTTTTATATTTAACTGATATCTAAAAACTAAACATTTCAAATAACAGGGTATCATGCAATGTTTGATATCTACATATGTTGCATGATATCTAAATTAGAGTAAATATTTTTATCTATTCAAAAGATTTATCATTTCTTTGTGGTGAAAACTTTTAAAGTTCTTTCAGCTTTTGAAATGTACATTACATTATTGTGTCTATATTCACCCTAGTGTGCAATACTACATCAGTGTCTTGCTCCTATGTAAATGCAATTTGGTACCCATCAATCAACTTTTTCCCATCCCTCCTCCACCCTTTTGGCCCTGGCCTCTAGTAATCACTACTCTCTCAACTTCTGTGGAAAGAAGTGTTTAGAATCCACATGAGTGAGATCATGAAATACTTATACTTCCATGCCTAATTTCATTTAATATAATGATCACCAGTTCCATCCATTTTTGTCAGAAATGAGAGGATTTAATTCTTTTATGGATGAATAGCGCTCAGTTGTGGATATATACCATTTTTTGTCATACATCATTTGATGGAAACTTAAGATTGTTTCTGTTTATTGGCTATTGTGACTAGAACTGCAATGAACATAGAAGTGCAATCTCTTCAATACACTGATTTCATTTCCTTGGGATGTATAACCAGGATTGGGATGACCGGATCATGTGGTAGTTGGTATTATTAATTTTTTCAGGAATCTCTATACAGTTTTCCATAAAGGCTATACTAGTTTACCTTCCCACCAAAAATGTTCCCTTTTCTTCACATCTTTGCCAGCACTTGTTATCTTTAGTCTTTTTTATATTAGCCATTCTTGCTGCAGGAGGTAATAGCTCATTATGGTTTGGATTTGAGTTTCCCTAATGGTTAGTGATTTTGAGAATTTTTTCATGTAACTGCTGGATATCCATATATTTTTAAAAATTTCTCTTTAGATCCATTTTCCAGTCTTAGCTATTTGTGGTGGATTTGGTATTGTGTATTTGCATTTATTTTTATATACTAGACATAAAGGTATTGTTAGATGTATGGATTGAAAATATTTTCTGTCAGTCTTTAGGTTGTCTCTGAATTCATTTCATTATTTCCTTTGCTGTGTCAAAGTTTTTAGGTTGATATAATCCCATTTAATTATTTTTACTTTCATTTTCTGCGCTTCTGGGGTCTTTACTCATTACAGTGTACTAAAGCATTTCTCCTGTTTTTGTTTTTTTTCTAGGACAGTGGTACCTTGGTATTTCTTGTTAATTGGTTCCAGGAGGCACAACCCATATCAGAAACAATGAGTTACAAACAAATTGTTTTGTCTGGAAAAGAGTAGCAAATCAAGAAGCAAACAACACGAAGTTTTATCTTGTGCATTGGAGCACCAAAAAAAAAAAATCCCATAGCAAAATATTTGCATTAAACTGTATTAAATACCAAACTTGGCTAGTTATAAGACAGTTGAGTACCAAAATATATCTGTAGCTTCAAAGTACCAGGTTTTGGCTTTAAGTCTTTAATTGAGCTTTGTAAACAATGAAAGGGGTCTACCTGCATTCTCCTGCTGGTAGATATCCAATTTTGGAAACATCATTCATTAACTTCCCATTCTTCAACAAGTGTTCTGAGCATCTCTGTCAAAAAATCTGAAGGTTGTAGATCCATAGGTTTACTTCTAGATTCTGTTCTGTGGTATTTATCTAGTGTACCTTTTTATGCCAATACCATGCATTTTTAGTACTATGACTTTGTAGTATGTCAGATAGAATAATGTCTCTTGTTTTGCTCTTTTTGCTTAAAGTAGATTTGGCTATTTGAAAAATTTTGTGGTTCCATATAAATTTTACAATTATTTTATCTAGTTCTGTGAAGAATACTGTTGGTATTCCTATAGGAATTACACTGAATCGGTAAGTCACTTTCAGTAGAAGCAATGTTTTAACAATATTCAAGAACATGGATTTTCTTTCTACTCATTTATATCCTCTTCAAGTTCTCTTATCAATGTTTTATAATTTTACAGTAGACATCTTATACTTCTTTGGCTAATTTTATTCTTGGAATTTTATTTTTTGTAGCTATTGCTTTATTAATTTCTATTTCAGAGTTTATTACTCTCGTTTAGCAATAATACTGACTTTTGTATGTTGATTTTGTATTCTACAAACTTACTGAATTAATTTATTATTTGTAATAGTTTTGATGGAGATTTTGTTTCTGAATTTTCTGTATAGAGGATTATATTACTGCCATCAGTAAAAATTTTACTTCTTTTCCAATTTGAATGCCCTTCATATTATTTGCACTATGAATACTGTTTAAAAGTTCCCATAACCTATCTTCATTTATCCTCATTTGTTTTTGCTTTTCTTCTCCAACTGTGTATTTTCACACAGTAGCCTGTGTGACACAATAGCCTGTCTTTAAACTTAGTAATGCTTCAATTTATTTTGTCTTTCTGTTGATGCCTCTGATTGCATTTTTAATTTTGCCAAATATATTTTCATCTCAGGAATTTGATTTTCTAAAAGATTATTTTCATCTCTTTGTTAAGTTTCTATGTGAGAGTACTGAAATGTTTCCTGTGTGTTCTTCAATTTCATTTAATTTCTTTCAAACAACTTTTTTGAATTCTGTATCTGAAAGTGCTCCCATACTGACTCTTCTTGGTGACTTTCTGATACCTAATGTTGAGAACAGATAGACTAATTGTTTCTGAAATCTCTTGATGCATATTGGTGTGCAATATGTCTAGGTGTTGAAAGATCAAGTGTTTATCTCAGTCTCCCTTATGCATTATCATTCACACCTATCTTTCCAGGACTCACAGCAGGTTGCTTATTTTCTCTGAGCAAGTAGTCACTTTTATTTTAGCATTAATATGACACCCAGTTTGAGATTTACTGGAAGTCTACTTTTAGTATGCCATCTCTGTTTCAATACTAGAAGGCAATCCAAATCCATGTTTGCCCCCAAAGACAGTTGATATACCGCTCAAAAACAGAATAGCCAGACTTGCCTGTAATTTTAGCTACTCAGGAGGCTGAGGCAAGAGGATCACAATTTGATGTCAACCTGGGAAACATAATGACAACCTCATTCCAAAGAAAATACAAAATGAGCTGGGGATGTAGCACAGTGTGAAAGTGTTTTCCCAGAATGCATTAGGTTCATGATTTGATCTTCAGTACAAATAAAGAAGAAAAGAAAACAAATGGAAAGAAGTGGGAGAGTACCTAGAGAGAATATTCTGTTCCTGTGAGCCTCTCCCCAGGAAAAAGGTAGGCCCAGATGCCTTTTCCACAGTAACTGGCTAGTGGTGTGCAAGATACTGAAAGACTCTGTCTGGCTTGGTGCAGTCACTATGAACAAACCAGCCCCAGGCTTCCAGGGCATACCTACAGTCACCAAAACCACAAAGCTATATTCCATCCTGAGACTATATCCCACCAAGACCAATATAGCACTGAGTTAAAACCAAGGCTTATAATTCTATAACCTGCCTTTTACTGAAGTGAACTTGTAGCCCAAGACTGCTGCAGCAGCCACAAGTGATACTATCTGAAATAGAAATATTGTATACTGGGGTGGTATATCTTTCCCTAGCACTGGAGCTTTTCCAGAGGCTCCATCCACATGCAGAGCCGAAATAGAGGCAGTTAGAGTCTTCCTAGCATTTGATTTCATTTGTTCCAAGACAAAGTCTTATGCTTACTACCCTGTCTTGCCCCCAGAGAATGAGATATTGGACCATGGTATCCTCCCCAGGGTTGGGGTATGGTTGGTGGAGCAGATCTTTGGCCCACCCTGGCTAATCCTGAGCTGGGTTCTGACTGTGCTTCACAGTTGCAAGTACCTGCTTAGTCTCAGGTGCACCAAGGTCCACACCATGGCTGACAGTGATAGAGGCTGAAACATGTGTCTATATCACTAGGCCACAGGTCTCTGCCTTGTGCCAAGGCAGTTCCAGAGTCCCATGTACAGATGTTCCTTTTTAAAGACCTGCTTGCTTAACAGGTGTTCAAACTTATGACAGGGTCATGCTGTTTGGACTTACAAAACATCATGTGTGTGTGTGTGTGTGTGTGTGTGTGTGTGTGTGTGTATTTCTGTACACTTTTTCTTATAGAGCCTCAGTGTCATTTTTTATACAGTACACTTTGTTTATACACTACTGTAAATTTGCTGATTGCACTGAATGGTACAGTACTGTAGTTTTATGTTCTACTACATATTAAAATACTGTATGTAAGAGTTATGCAAATAAAAGCCATCAAGTTGGAGTTCCCTTTGACCATTTCTGTATTTTAAATATTATAATGTATGTGCTATACACAATTCCTCATTTAGCAACCATTTCATTTAAGAACAATGAGCTCAGAACTCAGTAGTTAAATGAGGAGTGTCTGTATCAGCATTGGTCTCAGATAACTTTGTTGCCTAAAGTCAGGATATGGGTGGTGGAAACAGTCCCTTGGCCACCAATTCTGGTATTAAATTTATTTGTACCTGGGTCTCACAGCTGCCAGGGCACATATACCTTCCTGCTGAGATTTCTGCCCAATCTCAGAAAGAAGGTATATGTACCCCATATCTACTCCAAGGTTTCAACTAATGCAGCTAAAATTTAGGTCTGTCCTACGAATGCACAGGTCTCTCTGTTTTCTGCCAGAGGTGATCTCAAGGTGATCTCTGTCTGTGAGCTCTGGCCTCCTTGTGAGGCTTCCATTTTCTACTGAATACTTGGCCTCACTATGGAAGACCTGGCCCTGAGCTCTGAAACACAGCCCTGTGATAGCTTCTGTGCCCTGCTTCCCAGTGTGTGGAATCTTACATACGTGTCTCTGTCACCTGAGGTTGGAGGAAGATAGTTCCCCAAGTCAGTTGCCATGGGCAGACACCGTTTCATGGGTTCAGCTTATGCATATTGGCCTACAGGTATGCATTGCAGGATTTTGCCCTGTGTGGGTTTCGCCATGGCAAGTCTGGTGCTAGGTTACAAGTATAAGTTAAGTACAAGTATTTAGTTCTCGCTCCCTCCCCCAGGCTGGAGGTGTTTTTCTGAAATCTGGGATGTCTGGAGTTGGGGGAGGGAGGCAAATGGGCAATGCTTTCCTTCCTGTCCTATTTAATTGGTTGGTGGTTTGTTTTGTTTTGCTTTGTTTTGTTTTATTTTGTTGTGCTATGCTAAAAGCAAGTGCTGTTGTCTGTGACTTGATTTCTGTAACTCTTGTGCTGATAGTTTGGTGTATGAATACACCTGTTTGACTTGATGTATCTGTGAGGAGAGATAGCCAGAGAATTTTAGTCAGCCACCTTCTCATTCCACAACCCACCTCCATTAAGTTTTTGGACATATTCTAACAACTGCTTTAAATTTCTTGTCTGCTAATTCCAACATCTGTATGCTTTCA
Organism: Hydrochoerus hydrochaeris; assembly: GCA_004027455.1. NCBI lineage: Eukaryota > Metazoa > Chordata > Mammalia > Rodentia > Hydrochaeridae > Hydrochoerus > Hydrochoerus hydrochaeris. Next base: position 20,246 of record PVLA01001570.1, on the reverse strand, counting down.
TGGAGTGTTTATATTGACGTCTAGTTTTCTTATTTATGGAACACTTTTTCCTTTCTTTTTCCATGCTGCGTATTGTATCTGAACATTTTTAGACAGTCTAGATTATATAATCTTTATGAATATTTAAAGCAAAATTTTTGTTTTGAAAGATTAATTACTGATAGAAATTTTAAGTCTTATTGACTTTAGTTTCATATTAAGATGGGACATTTAAACTTCATATCCCTTCCTCTAGAACATAGTCTTTATTCTTGAGATACAGGGTTTATGGTGACTCAACTGAATACCTGAGGTGCTCAGTGAAATCTCCTTTATGGTTTGGCCAGAACATCACCATCTTCCAGGGATGCAAAATCTTAAGTATTTCCATTTAGCAGGCAACCCAATATCATATAATCTCTGATAAGTCTAGCAAAATCAAGCCCTAAGTGCCACATAATTCTTAGCCAAAGACCATGAAAACTGGTGATGTTACCTTTCTTTATAGATCTAGTTTCTCTGGTATTCAGCCTCACATATTCCAGGCTCTTCAGTGGCCCAGAACTTCAATTTTTGCCTCTGCTTGAACTCCAGCTCCTATTGTGAGACAAGATTGTATTCATAAGCAAAACGCTGGAATTAGTGTTGGCTTTACCTTCTGTGTGTTCTTTCTCAAAAGGGTCAAGGTACTGAATTGTCTGCCGTTCATTGCCTGAAAATAGGAGCTACATATATTTTGTACAATGTTCCTTTTTTGTTGATAGGAGAATAATTGAAGAACCATTTGCTCTATAATGGCCTGAAGTGGAAGTTTTTACTTTTTAACTGAAACAAAAAACACATTGTTTCTCTTGACATTAGAAACTGTACTAGATCCAATATATTGGGATGGAGAATGGAGAGGATGATGAACCAGTGTTGTTAAGAATTGTTCAACAGATCAAGCTAATTCTGAACTGCAAGATTCCCATCTCCAAATTTGTGACTTTTGGAATTTAATAGTGAAAACACTGCCTTATCGGAGGAGGATCTCCTTCTCCATTTTATGCCGTCTCTTTTTATCTATTATCATTTATGCCTTAGAGTTTCCAATTATTCTGTGAAGCTTTCTGCATGAAATGCAAATACACAAGCTGCCCCTCTAGCTTTGCTTCACCTACTGGCTTCTGTTAGCTGCAATGAAGGTTTCTTCCTTGCTGATCCTGGCTCTAGTTCTCCCCTTTGTGTGAAATTCTGCATGGGATATCGGTGTATGAAAAAAGCAACCTTCTTTTTCTTTTTCATCCACATTATATTTGAAGGCCCATTCTCCAGAAAGCTTTACTCTCTGAACAACTCGATTCATTTCTCAAGAAATTTATTTTCTCTACTCTTGGCCTCAGTTGCTGAAAATTCTGAGATCCAAATCAACAAAATTTTTATTACATTCAATCCCCTTCCTAAATGAACAGGGACCTCGATCCTGCCAAGACATCTACTTGTGCACTTCTTGTAAGTCCCATATACCTCCTCTATAGCTGTTTCTTCTAAGATGATCTATCTCAGGATGTACTGTGGACCAATGTGCCTGGGAAACGTTATCAAGGTGCATTAATGCTCTTTCAAAAAACCCTCGAAACTCATGTTTTATTTTTATAGTTTTTGAGGAAATTTTAAAAACATAGTTTAGTTCTCAGGAAGCTATCTTCAATGGGCATACTGGAGAAGAAAGTTGAAATGACCCTCAGTGACAAATGTCATATTCAGACATTCCTAAGTTTCTTGTGTATGAATGTCAATATGGCTATAATTGTTTCCTGAAGAGTTTCTAGATCTATGTATGCTGGTGTGGATCAAGGTGGTTAACAAAACCCCTTTTGACTTTAATGGTTAGAAAACATCATGAAAATTGAATCCCTATGTTATCCCTAAAGAACCTTAAGACTCTCCAAGAAATAGATGCAAACTGAGCTTGAAATTAATCTTAGCTTACATGTTTACATCCTTGTTTCAGTGATTTTCTATATTAAGTTTGAAAATCACATTCCCTCTACTAGGTTACCAATTCCTTGAGGGCAGTGGTTAAAATTATTCTTTAACAGGTGCCTGTCTTCCCTGTCAGTCCTCCAGACCCATGAGGCAAATTTACATACTTGAGACAATGTAATGTGACTAGCTCTGAACTAAATGATTTTTGTACAATTACTGTAAACCATCAGCAAAACAACACATCATTAAAATAGGATTTCTAGAACAAAAATGGTTTTCAGAATGCAGAATTATATTCTTAAAGATGGCATTCCTTTACTGCTTTTCAATGATCAATATTATCAAAAGGAACAGAAATCTTTATATTTCTGAAAGAGATACAGAGCCCAGTAGCTAAAATGTACTAGAAATTGTTACCTGCTCACTGAGTTGAAATAGGTATTCACCTACGGTAGGATTTTACTATTCGTATTTAGGTTTAAATTTCAGGATAATGTCTTATTTAATGAAATGTCCATAGGAGCAAAAAGAATATCTGAAACACTACTGTTTTCTTATTCTCAAAATGAGTACAAGAATTCTTATTTTTCATGTTAGCTTTGAGGGTTAAATAACATGATGTACTCTTCAACCAGATTATTGGTCTGTGATGGATGGCATCATTTGCACTCACCTGACACAGCTAACTGACTAACAAACTGTGAATCAGAGCCTTTATGTTGGGGGAAGTGGAGAGGATGGTATGATTTTGAGATTATGTCTACAAGATTAGATTAGTAGATAAAATGTTTCTGCACCTAAAGATTCTAGGAACTGAACATAGTTTTGATTGAAAAATCACTCATGGGTTTCAGTTTTTGAATTAGGAAAGAGATAAATAGAACAGTCGAATGAATTTAAAAGGTAATTGTGGAAAACTACTCATCTGTACGATTTGCAAAGTTAGATTATTATTATTTTAATCTAATTTCAAGGTTCAGAGCTCATTCTTACCTTCCTTATCAATTAGCATTAGCACGATAATGAAATTAATCCAGTAACCATGAAGCATTACAACTGCAGTGGCATTGTGTGAAATAGTTCACATTTCTGGGCTGAAACCAATTGCAAAACACCAGACAAAGAAGACAAATCTCTGAATCCTTGATAGGTAAAATAGGAATTTTCAAATGTGTTTATGATTTCACATTCTATTTTCCCTCTCAAGGATCGCTGCATTGATATAATTAGCTCTAAATCTCAAAAGATGGAAAATTAACATGCAAAGCCTTCACCAGAAAGTAGGATTTTCTCAGCTGAACCAAAACAATAAAAATTATTTTAACCTCCTTACATACACTAGCATTTCTGAGCTGGAAGGAATGAATAAAATTTGACAAATTCTAAATTTATTATGTAAATCTCATCTATATAGAGTCCTTAATTTCAGTGTACATATTTTTCATTTTTGGAATTTCTAACTGACAGTTTTTTTATAGATTCTTACAATTCAATTTCTTTGCTGAAATTTTCACATCTTGTCCTGAAATTTATTAACAAATTAATCAGAGTTATTTTAAAGCATGTGGTTCATAACTCATTGTCTAGAACTCCGACATGTCTATTTCGATTTTCTGCTTTTTAAAATGTACTGTCTTTTGTCATGTTTGGTTGCAGTTTTACTAATGGAAAACTAAATAATGTGATTGGAAATGATGAAAGATAATTTGAGTCTTTGAAAAGTGTTGCCTTACTCCAGTGATGATCTATTTTTGCTTCTTGCAGGAAATTAGGATAGGAGCATTGTGTCTTAATTTTGGCTGGGGTTGAGCTGATCTGAAGCTTGCCCTCAATTTTTGTGAGAGGTTGTCTAATTACTGGTTCACTTTTTCACCTCAGGTGAAGGTTTTCAAGAGCTACAACTCATGAGAATTTACAAGAGAAACTCCTGCTCAGATGGCCCTGAACCACAATTTTTGACTCCCAACCCATGACATTCCTAAATCCTCTATTTAGTTTCTCAGCTTCTCAACTGCTGCCTTCAAATCAGGAAATGCTGCTGGGGCTCTTGATAACTTCCCTAACTTTTCCAAGTCAAAATTTCTCTATCTGTATGATGAGACTAACACATACTTCATACAGTACTATTGGAACATTTGAATGAAATAACTGTTCTAAAGCAACAGATACAATGTTCTGTGTTTAATAGCAACCTGTACAAGACAGTTTTCTCTCACCTTTTGTGAATCTAATCCTTCCTCTCAAAATGTTCAAGACAAAGCTACAATGACTGGTATGTGGCAATTGTTGAAGACAGAGTTTGAAGGGAATAAAAGCATTATTCCATTTGCCTTTTCACAATAGCTGAAGCACAAGTACCTTATTTCTATCTTGAATGTGAGATCGAGCCTCACAGTTCCTCTTCTGTTTCAAAATAGGCCATTAAAAAAGCACAAGTTATTTAAAGGTAAAGTACTCAATTCAGAATGCAATATTTATAAGGCAATTTGAATTTCATATGAGGAAAATTTCTAGCATTTTGCTTACACTTGAAAAATAAAAATGGGATTCAACATGACAGAGGAGCAACATTGGAGTTACTCAGAGAAAATCTGCTAAAAACTGTAAGAAACTGTAAGAAAGGGAAGGACATACATCCTAATGTCAAAATAAATCTATCTGAAATAAAAGATTCATAGGTCAAACGAAATATAAGCATAGGACTTCATAAAACAGCAAAGCAACCCACAGGGCTGCCTGTTGGGCCTTTGCTTGCGCACAGGCCAGGAACTACCATTCTATGAAGTTCCCAAAAAAGATAGACTGAAACAGCATGGCCAACTCAAGCCCCACAGGGTAGCTTTGGGATATAAGAACCCTCACCTCTTTTGCCTTCCTCCAAAAAGAGGACTTTACAGCCTGGCAGCAAATTTCACCAGCACACACAGGAGTGGAGTGACCAGGAAACTGCTCCTTCCCTCAATGTGCAACAGGTTTCGTTCTTTTCTTTTCTTTCTTTTCTTTTCATTTCTTTTCTTTTTTTTTCTTTTCTTTTATTGTGCCATAGGTGCAAACTGGAACCTCTAGCAATAAGAATATGGACCACAGTAGCTTTGCTGAAGGTAGTGAGTGGGCCAGCACCACTCCCCCTGCCCTGCCCCAGCGGCATGAGAGATGAGAGACATGCCAGCAGAGTGGAACAGAGGAGGCTTTGCAAGGACCAGGAGAGGGCGAATTGTACAAGGGATAAGGAGCAGTCTCAGGTTTTTTTTGTCTGAGGGCACCACAGCAGCTGGGAGAGAAACACAGAAAAAAAAAGAGGGTAAGGAGACATTGGCAGGCAACCAAGGAACATATGGAAAGTTGCTGGCTGAATACTAGGGGCTGAATCCTCACACCCAAGAGTCAAGATCAGTCCCACGCCCAGCAGTAACTCTACTGCAATTTATTGGGTTTACCCAGGTAAGATCTGAGTTCTGACTTGGGCACTACCACAGAACTGTGGACATCAGAGGAATTTTATTTTTTTCTTTATTCTCTCTCTCTCTCTCTCTCTCTCTCTCTCTCTCTCTGTTGTATAGGTTTTTACTCTGTTTTGTTTCTCTTTTTTCTCTTTTTCCTCAACTATCTTTCTTGATTTTTTGGTATTTTCATGTGAGTGAACATTGTCTGCAATCTTTCTGGTTTGCTTTGATACACTTTTGCTTTCTCATGTATTCTCTCCTGTCCTCTTCTCTAGTTTCCAAAGGTTGGATGATCATCTTTTGTCCTTTAACCTGGCTTCTTCTATATTTCTCTACATTTATCTCCCTACTTTTTCCATTTCCCCCTTATCCTTTCCCCATATACACAGGGAAAAATCACTCAAGTAAGGGGAAACTCACTGCTTTCTGCCTTGTATGACAACACTGTGATTGTCTGGGATCATAACCATCACCATAGTACAGTACCAAAGAACTGGGTACTAGGCCAAATAGGTAGCAACTTCTCATCCCTATTAAGTTGGGAAGGTAGGATCTTTGGAAAGATACAAAGGCCAAGAATCAGTTATATGTAGAAGTCTCTGAGGAACAGATATTTCCTAGGAAATCCTCAATACTAGTGATAAAGCTACCTACCATAATCACTTATAAACATCAATGAAGAAAATAAATTAAAATTTAAAAATTATAAATGACAAACACAAAGCAAAAGGCAACCTCAGACCTCAAGCCCACCAAGAAAAAAGTCCAAGGGATGAGATAGAAGAAATCAGAAGCCACCTATATAAATTTTCTGAAGTGGTAGTAGCAGAAATAAAATAACAGATGAATGAATCTATACAAATAATCAGAACAGAAATAATCTCCCAGGTTAAAAAAAGATGGTGATCATAATGAAGGACTTAATGAATCTAGAATAGAAACAAATTTTTATAAAACAGAGGAGCTTAGGAAAATGATGTAAACCATGAGCTTAACATTGGAAACAAATGGAATCCATAAAACAAATTCAAATAGATATCAAGGAGATTAAAAATACAATTGAAAGTACATGTAGCCAAATTAACCAACATGAGGCCAGAATATCAGATCTATAAGACAGGACTTTAGTTAGCAATCACAAAAAAAAAACATTTCTTAAAAAAGTAATGGATCTGAAAAAATCAATTCAACATCTGTAAAATGATGCAAAGAAGAACAACATAAGATTTATCACAGTCAATGATAAAGCATGAGACAATGAAAAAACATTTTTTAAAAACCCTATTGGGAATGGCAATGCACACCTGTAATCCCACCACTTGGGAGAGTAGGGTAGGAGGATTGCTGTAAATTCAAGCCCAGCCTGCCTATATAGTTAGTTCAAAGCTAGTCTGAACATAGTAAGACCCTGTCTAAAAAAATAAAACAAATAAAATACCAAAAACTGTTCATGAAAGCAATGGCAGAAAACATCCCAAACATGGAAAAAGAATTTGACATACAGGTAAGTGAAGCATGTAAATTTCCAACTAGTCATGACCAAAATAAATCTATATTAAGTTCTGTAATAATCACGATTCCATATATTCAGCACAAAAGTAGAATATTAAAGATATTACAGGAAAAAAAAAACACATCACAGATAAAGGAAATCCCATCAGAATCACAGCAGGTTTCTCAACACAAACCCTTGAATCAAGGAAAGGTTGGAGTGAAGTATTTGAAGTACTGAAGAAAATAATCTCCAGCCCAGATAGATATATCCTGCAAACCTAACTTTCAAAATCAATGGAGAAATATATTTCCATGACAAATAACAATGGAAGAAATTCATGATCACCAAACCAGCTCTCAAAAATGTTCTGAAGTTTATTTTAGAAAGTGATAGAAAGACCACAATTCCAAGAACACCAAAAGAAAAAAACTTCCAGGCTAGGCAAGCAATTAAACAATGGGGAATTACAGAAAAACAACAAAAAGAAAATAATATGACAAGGATAAGCCAAGAAATCAGTTGTAACAACACAAATGGTCTCAATTCATCAATCAAAAGAGACAGGTATGATAGATCAAGAAACAAAATCCAACAATATGCTACAAACAAGAAAAACAATTAACTCAAAGAAAAATCATAGAATAAAAGTCAAAGGATGGAAAACAATATTTCATGCAACAGAAAATGGAAAAAAAAGCAAGGGTAGCTATTACACATTTGCAGACAAAGTGAACTTCAAGACTGATCAAGAGAGACAAAGAAGCTCACCACATACTTGTTAAGGGAAATCTCCAAGAGGAAGAGATAACATTGTAAGTGCATATATACCAAATACCAGCACACCAACTGTACAAAGCAAGTATTAATGGACACGAAAAATCAGGTAAGCACTAACACAATTGTAATGGCAGAGCTTAATACCAAAGTGTCACAAATAGATCAGCTAGATTTAAAAAATCAATAAACAAATATCAGAATTGAGCCAAACCTATGCACAAATTATCTTAGAAGATGTCTACAGACTGTCCTACCCCACAAGACCAGAATACTCATTCTCCTCACATGTGCATGGGACACTCTCTAAAAACATGCCACATACTAGCTGATAGAATGTGCTTAAGTAAATGCAAAGGAATTGAAATTATCTGGTGAATATTATCAGAACATAGTGCAATGAAATGGGAAATCAATGACAAAAGGAACCATAAAAATATCATAGACACATGGAAATTAAATAGCACCCTCCTGAACAACCAATCCATCACAGATAAAATTAAAGAAGAAACTAAACAGTATCTACAATTAAATGATAATATTAATACAACATATCAGAACTTATGGTATGCAAATTTCTAGAAAAAGTAGAATAAGTCAACACCAAAACTTATAAGACAGAGGAAATGATAAAGATTGGAGCAGAAATTAATGCAACTTCTATTAAGGTAAAATACAAAGAATCAGTGAATTGAAGAGTTATTTTTTTGAAAGATTAAATAAAGTTGACAAAGCCCTAAACAACTATCTCAAAGAAGGAAATAAATGATTCAAATTCATGCAATTAAGGATGAAAAGGATGAATACAATAGAACTTTCAGATAGCCAGATCACCAATACCTACTCTGAGAAACTTGACACAAATAAAATGGAAAACAGAAGAAATCAACAGATTCCTAAATACATACGAATTACAAAAGACAAATCAAGAAGATATAAATATTCCAAATAACCCAATAGCAACCAATGAAATTGAAAATGTAATTAAAAACTTACCAACAAAGAAAAGCCCAGGTCCTGATGGATTCATTGGTAAATGCTACAAGAAATTTAGAGAACTTATGCCTCTATTTCTGAAACTTTTTAATAAAATTGAAAAGTAACCAATCCTCCACAAATCACTCCTGGAAGCAAGTATTGCCCTTATACCAAAATCAGAAAAGAATTCAACCAAAGAGAGAACTACAGGACAATCTCCCCAATAAATATAGAAGCAAAACCCTCAATAAGATAAGGAAAAAACAGAATGCAGCAAATAATCAACAAGATTATATACCATGATCAAGTAGGATTCATTCCAGAGATATAGGAATGGTCCAACATACATAAGTCAATAAATATAATGCATCAACAAAGCTAAAGACAAAAATCACATGATCTTCTCAACAGCTGAAGAAAAAAAACTTTTGACAAAGTGCAATACCCATTCATGGTAAAAACCATGAATTGGAAATTGGAATAAATGGTTTTTATTTCAAACTGATAAAAGCCATCTATGACAAACCAACAGTCAACATCATACTAAATGATCAAAAACTGAAAGATTTCACTCAAAAATCAAGAACAAGACAGAGATGTTCACTGTCACAAACCCTATTTAATATAGTTCTGGAAACATCAGCCAGAAAAATTAGACAAGAGAAAAAAAGGAATAAAAAAGGCAAAGGAAGAAGATAAATTACCATTATTTGCAGATAACAGATACTCTACATAAAAGATTCCAAAACTCCACTGAAACACTTCTAGATTTAGTAATCAAATTCAGTTGCATACCTGGATAAAAAGTCAAAACTCAAAAATATTCCTGTATACAAATGACAAAATCACTGAGAGAGAAATAAGGGCAATCACATATTTTGCAATATTATCAAAAGAAATGAAATACTTAGAAATCCATCTAACAAAAGAAGTGAAAATCTTTATAAAAAAACTCCAGTACCCTGAAAAAATAGGAGATTAAAGAGGATATTGGAAAATGGAAAGAAAAAGAAAAGAAAATGGAAAGATATCCCTTGCTGTTTGGTTGGAAGAACCAATGAAGTAAAAAAGCCATACTGCCAAAATTTTTATACAGATTTAATGAAGTTCCAATCAAAATACCATCAGCACACCTCATAGAATTAGAAAAAATAACCTAAATTCATTTAGAACCAGAAGATCTTTAGAACAACAAAAGAAATTCTGGGTAACAAAGGTAAGGCAAGTAGCATTACAATCCCTAACTTGAAATTATACCACAAAGCTACTGTGATAAAAACAGCACGGTGGCATGTAACCAGCATGCGCAGGGAGAAGCATCCAGCCCAGCAGCTGTGTGCACACAGGATGCCATTGGGATTCTCCAATGAGTAACAAGTTCAAGCCAGGAAAACCAGCCAGCCACACCTTGGAGGAGCTATGAGTGTTTAGAGAAACCCACTCTACAGTCCACTGCCTCCTGGGGAATCTGGGCTAGGAGAAACTCAGGTGCTTCACCTATCCCCCTACACTGTGGACAGGTAGCCAACATGGGAAGCACCTGGGACCCCAAAACCCCTCATCTCAAGGAACCCAGGAAAATGTTAAAATGAAGGAGCAAAAAGTGATCTGTGGCCTCCAGCCCAAACAGAAAAAGTCCAGGAGAAATGGACATGAACAAAGCAGAAGTCACACACATGATATTTCTAGGATGATGGCAACTGAAGTAAAGAAACCACTTGATAAGGCCATAAAAAAATCAGATCAGAAATAATGTCTCAGAAAAAAATGATAAACCTAGTAAAAATAGTTGCTGTGCCTATTAAAGAAGACATAGATAGAAAAAAAGAGAAGCATAGGAAAATGAGGGAAACCATAAATGAACAATATAGAAAAGAATTTGAAAGCATGAAACAGACTCAAAGAGGTATCCAGGAAATTAAAAACTCCATTGAAAGCTGGCAAAAACACTTGAAAGAAATTGAAGATAGACTTTCAGACCTTGAGGACAGGATGGCAGCTAGAAATCACAAAAGGAAAGATCTTTTAAAAATTGTAAGTAACCAGGAAATAATTCAATGCCTGAAAGACAACACAAAGAAAAATAATTTAAGACTGATAAAGTGTCAGTGAAAAAGCAGGAGTCAACACAAAAGACATAAAGAGACTATATATAGAACTAACAGCTGAGAAGTTCCCATGCATGGGGAAAAGGACCCGACATACAGATAAGTGAGGCATGTAGAACTCCAGCTAGCCATAACCAAACTAAATCTGCACCTAGACATATAATAATCAAGATCCCAGAAATTCAGCACAAGAACAGAATATTAAAGGCTTGTTAGAGAAAAGAAACAGATCACCTATAAAGGAAACCCCATCTGCATCACGACAGACTTCTCAACACAAACCATCAAGTTAAGAAATGCTTGAAGTATTTCAAGTCCTGAAAGAAAACAACTTCCAACCTAGACTGATATATCCTGCAAATTATCTTTCAAAATTGATGGTGAAATAAGATAGTTCCATGACAAAGAACAACTGAAAGAATTCATGACCACCAAACCAATCCTACTAAGAGTACTGAAAGATATTCTAAAGAGATAAAAGTGACCACAGTCCCAGGAATAGAAATAAAGTGGAATCATCGGGCAGCACAGAGGAATGAAGGGGAAAAGTAGGGAGCCAATGGCAGAAAAAGAGCATGGCAGAGACAAACTAGTGCATGCTGGCCATAACCATTAATGTAGATGGCCTCAATTCACCAATAAAAAGAAACACAGGCATAGTGGACCAAGAAGCAAGGTCCATCAATATGTGGTATACAATAAACACATTAACTCAAAAGGAAATTCATAGACCCAAAGTCAAAGGAGAGAAAACAATACTCCATGTGACAAGGAACCCGAAAAAAAAAAACAGGTATATCTTGCCCATCAACTGTAGAACATATAAGAAAGATATAGCATTTTTATACAATGGAAAGCTACTCAGCTATAAAGAAGGATAATCTCAAGGTTGTTGTAGGTAAATGGATGCAACTTGTGATCATGCTCTTGGGTGAATTGGTTCAGACTCACATAGGTGAACATCATGTTGTCTCCCTAGCATAAAAAGCCAAAGAAGTTAATGGGATCCAAAATGTACAATAGATATTGTGAAAGTGAAAGGGGAGGAAATGTCTAAAAAAGGAAAGTGGTGTCCATTGTTAATTCTCTATTATTTTGTTTTAAGGTCCTGTATCAGTTTATTGTTTTTTTTTAATTTGTCTCATTCTGTTTTGTATGGTTTGATTTTATGATCTCTGATGACCTGGAAAGCTATTTTGAAGATAAGAAGATATATTATGATAGATATTGTTGATTTCATATTATCTTGTTTTGAAATCCTGTATCACTTTCAGTCTTTTGTGTAATTTTTTTCTTGTTTATTTGGTTTGATTTTAATATGTCTGGTTATTTGTACAGCTATTTTGAAGATAACAAGAGGCATTATGGCAGCCATTGTTGATTTCCTATTATTTTGTTTTGAGGTCCTATATCACATTCACTGTTTTGTTTTGATTGGCTTTATCTGTTTTATTTTATTTAGTTTTATTCTCTAAAATTTTTTTAAAAAGCATGGTACTGGCAAAAAGACATACCTGAGGATCAATGGAATAGATTAAAAGATGTAAAAATAACTCTAACAACACTCAGTCAATTTACCATCAGCAAAGGGGCCAAACACCTTCACTGGAAGAAAGAGCCTCTTTAATAAATTGTACTGGAAAAACTGGCTTTCCACATGCCAGAGACTAGCACCAAACCCATACCTACACTATGCACTAAACTAAAATCAAAATGGATCAAAGCTCTAAATATTAAAACAGAAATACTAAACTTCCTAGAAGAGAATAGGTAGAACTCTTGAAAGCACAAGTATAGGCAGACTTTATGTACTAATCCCTGATTTCATGGGAAATATTAGGAAGAATCAAGAAGTGGGATCTAATCTTATTAAACAGCTTTCAAACAGCAAAAAAAACACTAACAGAGTGAAGAAAACCCACAGATTTGGGAAAATTTTTTGCCCATTGTTTCTCAAAAGGACTAATATCTAGAATATGCAAAGAACTCAAAAAGCTCAGAACCCCAGATTTATAAACCCTATCCCAAAATAGCCATCTGAAACGAGTATATACTTCTCAGATGAAGAAATAAAGATGGCAAATAAATTCATTAAAAAATATTCAACCTCACTGCACTTTTGAGAGATATGAATTAGAACAACACTGAGATTTCATCTCACTCCAGAAAGAATGGCTATTTTCAAGAAATAAACCAATAATAAATGCTGGCAGGGCTGTTGGAAAAAAAGAACTCTTCACAATTGGTAGGAGTGTAGATCTGTGTGAACACTGTAAATCAATGTGGAAATTCATCAATAAACTAAAACTACAGGTTCCATTTGACACAGCTATTCTACCCACATTTATAGCAGTACAATTTATAACAACTAAATCTTGGAAAAAGTCCAAATGTCCATCAACTGATGAATACATAAAGATTTTTTAGTACTTTTTTATACTCAGCGATGAACTTGAGGCATTTCTAAGTAAATGGATGTATCTTGAGACCATACACTTCAGTGAAATAAATCAGAGACACATGTCAATACCACATTGTTTTTCTGGTGTGAGGAACTGAAAGTGTAAATAAGGACCAAAATGTTTAACAGATACTGTGAACTAAGAAGAAAATGTTGAATTTGGAAAGGAAGTAAGGGGAAAGAATTAAAATGAGAAAAGAGGCAAAAGTGGAAGTGAAATAAAACTTTTGCAAATACAGAGAGGAAGAAGGGTTGAAGGGATGGGAAAAGTGAAAGAATCAAGGTAGATCACATACAGGGACAAATTTCCTATGATGAATGTGATCACTATGTATATCTAAAATATACCAGTAACTTAATTTAAAACACAAACAAAAAAGTGTAGCATATACATAAACAGTATTTGAGGATAATCATTACAGATGGGTTTAGGGACACCTGAAATCAGTTTTTATCCCTCACATGAACAGTAAAAGTATAAAAATGTAAACACTGCACATGACTTAACAGACTTATGGATTATATCATAGTGTACAATTCTTTTATTTTCTTGTTTACTTCAAAAATATACATTGCTCATCCATCAGAAGCTAAGAATTTCTTTGCAACAGGTATTTGAAAATAAATGTCACAGTGCAAAATACTTTCCTATTCAGCACTAGTAAAATTAGTAATGCCAGCTTTCCTGAGAGGAGCAATGGCTTTGCCACAATTTTACCATCATGGATTAGGATTTAAAGTCAATTCTAGTCTCTAGGAGATCCTTTAAAATATAACTTCATTGAATTATAACTTACTTATAATAAACTGCACTCATTTAAGCTGTGCATTTCCAAGAATTTTCTTCTTACATATGAAACCATCAAAATAATGAAGATAGAGAACATTTATACCTCCCTACACAGATTCCTTGTGTCCCTTTTGCAGTTCATCTCTATTTCTACCTTCAGTTACAGGCATTTATTGATCTGTTTTCTGTCACCAAAGCAGTTCACATTTCTATATTAGTTTCCATTTTCTAGAACGTTTATATCAATGTAATTGTACAATATAAGTCTTCAATTGTTCTAGCTTCTTTCACTTACTATAATGCATTTGAGGTTTATCATATTTTCTGTGTCAATAATTTGCCCTTTTATTGCTGAGTTATAGTCAGTTATATAGGAAGTGCATATATACATTTTTGTCAACTTTACTGTCATTGAGGCATAATACTCAACACCCACAATTTAAGGGAAAAGTTTAATTTGGCTCCTAGTTTCTGAGGATTCCATCCATGGTCGGTTGGCACCAAAGCAGAAATATCATTGCAGAAGGCCATGTTGAAACAAAGATGCTTAGTTTATAGCAGTCAGGGAGCAGAGCAGAGGAACAGTGCTTGGGAGGGAAATGGTCAGGGACCATATACAGCACACAAAGTCAAGCCTCCGTGGCCAAAGTAGACAAACCGAGAAGTATACTTTACTAATTCAATCAAGTTGGCATAGTTAAGTATAATCAGAATCTGTTCATAAACTGATGGACATTTGCATTGCCTCTAAGTTTTTCCTATTACAAATAAAATAAGCCTTTGTGCACATATGCATGCAAGTCATTTTATTTTCATTTCTCATAGGTAAAAACATAGAATTGGAACAGCTGGGTCATATAGTAAATATATATTTAGCTTCATAAGAAACTGACAAAAAATTTTCCAAAGTGGTTGTATTGTTTTATATTCCCACCAACAATATATGAAGTTTAAAATTATGCAAACACTTAACATGTATTTAAGAAATACAGCATAGAAGTTAGTATAGAAATGCTAATTGATCTATGCTGACAGGATGTAGATCAGTGAATGCCTGAAACTGAAGATAGAAAGGTGAACTACAAAAGAGTACAAGAAATCTCTGGATAAGGAGGTGTAACTGTTCTATATAACATATATCTATTTACTTAAAAATTAATACAGGGAAAACTAGTCCATAGTAAATACATAATAAAATTTTACACTGAGCTCTACACTTATTTTTCTGATCCTGTTTCTGCACTGAAGAATAAGAATAAGAAGGAAAACTACTCCCTGGTATTTAAATCTTCAAATGAGATATGGGCATAAAGGCCTTAGCACATGATAAGTGCTCATGAAATGCTGTCTATTATTTTATCCATATATTATTAAGGAAATATGCCAGGGACTTGCTAAGAGTTTTATTTTGTCATCTTATTTATTCTTCCCAATAACCCAGAGATGTTAATTACTCATTATCCTTTGTATCCTTTGTAGACAAAGACAATTGAATCAGCAAGGCTAAATGATTTGCTCGAAAAACACGTAACAACATCTTAAGTGACAAAAGAAAGTTGCAGACTAATATGTAAAATGTGACAGCTGTAAAGCCTATGGCATATTTTGCTTTTGCTTATCAGAAGGATACATTTGTTGTTATTTTCTTTAGACATATATGAATTCTGCATCCAGTTTGACCTACTTGATCTCAAAGCAGAAATTAACTGCACCAAAAACATTGAAATACCCTTGCATGAATGCTTATAAGAACCTATTAGAAATGGAGACTCTGGGCCTCTGCCTATACTTACTGAATTAGACTTAACATCTTAACAAGGTCTTCATGTAATCTCTATATCCATCCATACCTGAGAAGCACTGCCGTAGAGTATACAGATGTAGAATGTACAGAATGTTAAGAAAATCTGAGTCTCTAAGATAGGCCCCAAGAGACTAATTGGGTCTAAATTTAAAAAGGAGTTTGGTAGCCACTTGTGGACTGGGGATTATGGGTAACACACATATTGTGTTTCTAGAATAAGCACAAATTGACCTTTGAAACCCTTACCTAGTCATATTGCTGTATAAACTACCAAGATGAATAGCATCTGGAAAGTTCCATTTTGCCATCTGGACTCAACCAATGAACTATTTGTTACCTTCAGTCAAAGTACCAACTAATAGATACAGATCACTTCCTGCCCTACATCTTTCATTTTCATAGAAGATAGAATTGGGTACTTGGGAGAGAACTTTCTCAATATGAAACATACTTCTTCTTACTGCAAAGTGTGTTTACTTTTTGTGCCAAAAGCTGCAACTTTCAAGTTTTAAAACTGCTTGTTGAAAAAAGCCTTTTTTGTCTCAAATTATTTCTTAGTGAATTTATGTTGACACAGAAAACTGACTTGTCAGAGCAATAGGCAAAGATTTTTTTCCAGTTTTGATTAAAACATTGCATGTTCTTTTTTACAGTGTGCAAAACAGGTACCAAATGCATATTCTACTCTAGTCCTCTTCAAAAATGAAGAAAAACTTCCACACCTTATGAATTTATGAGTAAAGACAATGTATTAAAAGTTCCTTAAACCTGGATCAGTAGATCAGTGATAACAGTATTGCTGAGGATGTTCAGTGACTTGTGTTTGATCTGTAACACTGCAAAACAACAATAACAAACTTCCCTACATGACTAAAAGTCTTAGCTCTTTATTCACATTTCTGTCAAAACAACAAAATGAATTGTTTACAGGGATGGTAAAAATCCTGGAAATCATAAGCTAAGATGTTAAGTGTAGCCTGCCCATAATCCCAACACAAGATGGATACAAGTGCACATGCTCCTGAATAAATGTCTTTGGAAGACCTTTGCTTTATGGGCAGAGAAACAAAAATGCCTGAGGAATAACATCATTCCTATCTGTAGAAAAGAATGTTTGTCACTGTAATTTAAATCATCTGGTATCCATTTTCCACTTCTTCCTTTTAACAATGTTCTACACATGGAGTTTATCAGAGCATATAGTTGTCTAGCTAAAGACTACATTTCCCACCATGCTTTGAAGGTAAGTATTTCCATGATATCAAATTACACAAATAGAGTGTAAGAGGATGTATATACCTTTCCTATCACCTCTCAAAAGAAAATTATTTGCCTTACCTTATTCCCCTTTACTTTTCCTAAGGGCAGAAATAAAGATTATGATGTTGGGAAAACAGCTTGGGGCATCTCTTTTAGGGTAACACATAGCACAAAGCAGAAACCAAGTGTCTACAAAGAGAAACAGAAATAAAGAAACAAGCTAATTTGTAATGTGGAACCCCAGACTAAATACTAGTCCTCCTGGCAGGAAACAAGACAGGAAACTAGAAGATAGTTTTCTGAAAAAAGTCTCAGGGGAAAAGATTATAGACTCGTATTTGAAAGTTCTCCAGCAAAACAGCTGGACCCCATCCAATTATAGGGAGTTTTAATTACACTTTCTGTGTTTCTTCTTAAACATGAGGATAATTGACATTCTGGATTGTATCATACATGACCAACAGAGACCCCAAAAACCACACCGAAAAGGAATATAACAAAATAAATTTTTAAACAAAATCAGTAGTAATTTAAAATAAAAACAATAGCAGAGGGTAAGAGAAAGCTAGCATTCATGAATAAGTAATAGAATGTTGTGACAAAGGAATGATCAGAAAACACTTAAGAGCTTTTGGAAGTTAAAATTATGATAGCCAAAATAAAAAGCACTCAATAAATGGGTTCAAAGATAAGACTGAGACAATATCTCATGGAGAAAACAAAAAGAACTAAAAAGTAGGAAGAGGAAAATAAAGTTATATGACTAGTTTGTAACACTGAACATCTGATGCATAAGAATTTCAAAATAAATATAGGTTAAAAGGAAGTAAAGAACTTATAAAGCGATAAGAATTAAAATGTTTCCATATAATTAAGGAAATGAATTTCCAGAACTCATGAAATACTACTAAGTACAATATACACTGTAAAAGCTAAATGTCAATAAGCCATATCATTTAAATGCTAGATGAACCAGAATAAACAGAAGAATCCTAAAACTTCCATTAAAATTACTGCACAGAAAGAATCAGGAATCAACTTATAATCAGACTTCCTAGTAGAAGCACTAGAAGTGGAGCAAAGCCCACGTGTTGATGGAAGATTATTTCCATTCTGGAATTTTAGTCTCAGTTGAGCTAACATTCATGAATAGAAAAAAATATTTTAGGACAGGATATAGTTCTAAAGTGTATTTCCAGGAAGCTTCTTCATGACATGCCCAACCCAAAGAAATAAATATACAAGTGGAAGATAAAGTATCCAGGAAATAGGGAATTCAACACAAAGGAAAGAATAGAGAATTCCTTTTAGAACAGTGGAAATTGTGATGAAACAACTGTCCAACTGGTGTATAGAACAGCCAGTACAGATAAAACCAAATTAACAGGAGACTCAACGACAGTGGTGGCTTATCTATGGCATGCATGGTACTGTGTTTTTCTTTTAAGATAAAAAGATGTTAATGGATATTTTTTTCTAAACTAAAACTTCAATATTCAGGTTTAATTGCTGTGTCAGCACTTTGCGATAAATGAGTTTTGGCTTCCAGTTTGGCACTAGGTCTCTAAAAGGTTCGCCATCACTGCTCTAGGACCAATATCTTGAGGAGAATGGAGGGAAGCTTGAGCTCATAGACCATCTAATGTGCTTGCGAATATCAAGAAGCAACTATTTTTTATATGAGAGTGTTGACAAATTAGTGATCAACTCTCAGAAAACTAAGTACAATGAAAATGGTATTATTAGCTGGAGAAAAACTACAATGAAAGAATGAAAATAATTGCATACTATATGCCTTAGCTGTGAACAGGTTTATATAGTCATAAGGTTTAGTATGGAATATTCATGCAGCCAAAATTTGTGAAATAATTGTATTGAAAGATGAGGAAAAGGACAATATAGGTATAAAGGTAATATGCACAAACTTCTGATCTCTTACTGTAAAAAGTCACTTCAAAATATATAAAATAAATACATAAAGAAAACACACTTTAAAAATTTTGCATGTAAATTTGTAGGTAAACAAGTAATGAAAAGCATTAAAAGTAGTTTTGTCTAAGAACTGGTTCTTCAGGAAAGAGAGAGGTGGAGTGGTACTATTCATTATTACAAGCTTTGTAGTGTTGACTGTACTTTTTACATTCAGTTTATCTATTAATTTGATAATTTCTTAAATACAAAAGTCAACAAATCATAATTCTGAATTACAATATAATTTAGATTCTCCATCTCTCTTCCTCCCTCTCTTTATTTTTTTCTAATTACAGCATGAAAAAGATATTTTTTTGTTAAGAAATTTCATGCATTGGGAAACAAGTGAGCTCTACATATTGGTGGTGAGCCCAGTACCTCTGAAATCTCATCACTGCATTCCACTTACATGATGACTGGCCCTAGTGGACTATTTGTGCATCTGGTAATGTTGCAATTGTAATTCCCAAACAGGGTCAGCACTCTTCAGCAAACAGATATGACAAGATGCCTTTAAGTGATGAAAATCAAACCCAGGGGCATTTTAACAAGAGTCATAGTACTAAAAGTGGAATGAGGATCCGAACGCTTGGATACAGGAATATCAGATATGAACTCGGGCCATTGTCCTGATAATTTAGAAATCTTACTTTTCTAGCCAAGAATCATCATCAGTTTCATCTGCTGTGAGAGGGAGTCTTCCTTCAGGCAGTGTCAGATAGATGAGGCAGAATGGTGCAGATTCAGAGCAGAGCTACCCAGGGCCAACAGCTGCCTGGGCATAAGGGAAGCCAGCCTGAAAAGAGCCCTTCAGTTTTGATTACTCATTATCCTGAGTTAGTGGCTCCTCAGCTGTCTTTGTGACAGCCAGGAGCAGTGACCAGTGGAGCATTCAGTCAACAAATGTTATTATCACTGCAATAATAATCATGTTATCATCCATTCTGAGAGAAGACTCAGAAGATTAAGGATTTCCATTTGGGAAAAATCATGGGGAGAAGAGTTGACATACCT
Organism: Hydrochoerus hydrochaeris; assembly: GCA_004027455.1. Classification (NCBI taxonomy): domain Eukaryota; kingdom Metazoa; phylum Chordata; class Mammalia; order Rodentia; family Hydrochaeridae; genus Hydrochoerus; species Hydrochoerus hydrochaeris. Next base: position 201 of record PVLA01001570.1, on the reverse strand, counting down.
GTAAAGGCCAGGTATGTCAATAGGAAGTGTAAAAGAAGAGGTTACATGAAATCAAAGCCCAGGTAAAAGGTTAAAAGAGAAGTAGCAGCCAGAAAAGTGACATAGCCTATCTGAGAAGAGCTACAAAAAAACAAAAGAAGAAGAAGAAGAAGAAGAAGAAGAAGAAGAAGAAGAAGAAGAAGAAGAAGAAGAAGAAGAAGA